>CM066925.1:13697269-14121361 GCA_033964015.1 Scolanthus callimorphus
TAAAAAGCACATAAATACACACAAAATTGAACTAAAGAAGAAAACCATACTAACAGAAATCTGCTATTCATAAATATTGAAATAGATGAAGCAGACTGAACAGGTGAAGATAATGAGTTGTAAAATTTAGGTCCTTGATACTTTAAAGACAATTTCCGAAAGTTCGTACGGACTTTTGGAATATGGAATAGCTTAGAGCTTCTTGTGTTATAATTATGGATTTGATTATTTAAAAGAAAAAAGTTGTCAAATGACCTAGGAAGCATACTGTTTTTAAAATGATACATCAATTTACCAATATGCAAAAAGTATATGCAAGCAAATTTCAAAATATCTAGATCTTTAAATATTGTATCGGTATGAGCATCAAAGGACTTTAGCTATTATGCGAACTGCGCGTTTTTGTAAAATAAAAAGCCGATTGAGATTAGTAAGATATGTACATCCCCATACACTGATACAATATTGAAAGTAAGGATAAACCAGTGAATAATATAGAATTTTTAAAGTGGGCCTGGAGAGGCAAAAACTAGCTTTATACATAATACCTACAGCTTTTGATACTTTCCTTGCAACATTATTTATGTGCGGGGGATCCAGGGCAAATGCTCATCGAGAATGACTCCAAGAAAAACGGTTGCCTGATTAATACTTTGGTTACAAATTGTGACATTAATATCGGACTTTCTTAGCTTTTTCTGCCGGGGTCGAAAAACAATAAAATTGGACTTTTTTATATTTACAGATAATTTATTTGCTGAAAACCAGTCAGTTAGCTTGACTAACTCATTATTGACTGTTGAACATAAAGATTCAAGATCTTTATGTGAAAAGAAGATACTGGTGTCATCAGCGAATAGCAAGACACTTAACGCACTCGAAACATGACAAATATCGTTAACATAAATAAGAAAAAGTAAAGGCCCAAGAACACTACCTTGAGGGACACCACACCTTTGTGAGAAGAGTAGTACCCATTATAATTAACAAACTGTTCCCTATCAGACAAGAAACTTCGGAACCATTCCAATTGAATTCCACGAATTCCGTAATGTTGTAATGTTGATAATAATATATCATGGTTGACCGTATCAAATGCTTTTGAAAGATCAATAAATACCCCTACAGCAAATTCATTGTTGTCCATAGATCTAGATAATAAGTCATATAAGTGAATTAAAGCCAAGCAAGTTTTAGGGGTCAAAATCAACTAAGCGACGCCATTTTAGGTACCTTTTAGGGGTAAAATCGAAAGTTCCCGACGAGCCTATAAGTCCCGTTATAGGCATTTGGCAAAAACGACGGCTTATTTTTGATATGCATTGCGTTTTAGGAGGTGAAGTTAGACGCTATTGTGGATACATACCGGATAATAAAGTAATAACCTCCCTTGACCAACAACTGGTGATCAATTTCTACACTGCCGTTAATAAAACCAGATCAAACTATGGATTTGAGATCACTGTGAGGCCAATCAAAAGGGGTAAGTAAATGGAGAAGAGATCACAACGGGATGCAAGGGGATCCGGGGAAGAGGGGGAGAATAAGTGGTTTGATGTAGCCACCCCTTTTTTCAAACCCCCTTATAATCTTAATATTAGGCTGCATTCATTATGTATACTACAGGGGGGGGGGGGCAGAGGATTTTTTGGGGGGATCTCAAAATTTAGGAACTGGAAAAGGGGGGATGTCAAGTTTTTTTCATAACATGAAGGGGGGATGCATATTTTTGTTGAGGTATTATATATATTTAAGACAAGGTTGTGCAGTTTGATAGTAAATGAAGGAAGGCTCAATTGTTGAACACCGAGTTTGAACCTCCTTCCTGAAGAAATATCACTTGCACTACTATTCTCGTGTATTCACCCTCTTTCAACTGATATGTTGAAAAAAAACTGCGCGCTTCGCGCGCATAAAGAATTATATTAAACTTAAAAGATCGTAAAAGGCCTTCTTGTTTTACTACAATTCCTCGAGGTCCTCTTCAGTGGCTTTCGTCTGCCAGACAACTTTTGATTTAGTCTTGTAGCTTCATTGTCAAAATTGCGTCGCGCTTTGCGCGCACAACGGAAAACATACCAAACAATCAAATACAAAATAGATGATACTCAGCCTATGTGTAGTAAGGCTCCAATCGAGGAGCGCACCAGATCACTTGGTAGAAAGTCACTACCGACACAAAAAAGTAAAGCCACCTAGGATTTTTATTTGCATTTTTACGCTTTGTATTTTCTTTTATCATTGAGCCTTGTTCTTTATTTTTTGTAAAATTGATATAAATATAAATTGAAAAAATTGACTCCGGGGTGATGGGGGGGGGGGGGGGCATGTTTTTTCCTTTTGACCAAGAGGGGGGATTCGTAAAAAATATGTTGTGCCTTGGGGGGATCTGAAAATTTTGCATTGTCAAAAAAAATTCCTCTGCCCCCCCCCTCCCCTGTAGTATACATAATGAATGCAGCCTTAGTCACCCCTCTAGTCTCCCTCACCACTACCACGCCTGCGAGTGCGACTAGTGACTGCAAGTGCGACTGCGAGTGCGACTGCAAGTGCGACTGCAAGTGCGACTGCGAGTGCGACTGCAAGTGCGAGTGCGACTACGAGTGCGACTGCGAGTGCGACTGCAAGTGCGAGTGCGACTACGAGTGCGACTGCGAGTGCGACTGCTAGTGCGACTGCAAGTGCGACTGCAAGTGCGACTGCAAGTGCGACTGCAAGTGCGACTGCAAGTGCGACTGCAAGTGCGACTGCAAGTGCGACTGCAAGTGCGACTGCAAGTGCGACTGCAAGTGCGACTAGAGACTGCAAGTGCGAGTGCGACTGCAAGTGCGACTGCAAGTGCGACTGCGAGTGCGACTGCAAGTGCGACTAGTGACTGCAAGTGCGACTGCGAGTGCGACTGCAAGTGCGACTGCAAGTGCGACTGCAAGTGCGACTGCAAGTGCGAGTGCGACTACGAATGCGACTGCGAGTGCGACTGCAAGTGTGACTAGTGACTGCAAGTGCGACTGCGAGTGCGACTGCAAGTGCGACTGCAAGTGCAAGTGCGAGTGCGACTACGAGTGCGACTACGACTGCGACTGCGAGTGCGACTGTGAGTGCGACTGCAAGTGCGACTGTGAGTGCGACTGCAAGTGCGACTAGTGACTGCAAGTGCGACTGCGAGTGCGACTGCAAGTGCGACTGCAAGTGCGACTGCAAGTGCGAGTGCGACTGCGAGTGCAACTGCGACTGCAAGTGCGACTAGTGACTGCAAGTGCGACTGCAAGTGCGACTGCAAGTGCGACTGCAAGTGCGAGTGCGACTACGAGTGCGACTGCGAGTGCGACTGTGAGTGCGACTGCAAGTGCGACTGTGACTGCAAGTGCGACTGTGATTGTAACTGGACGGGAACCTTGCAAATTGTCATTTTTAATTCGCGACTTGTATATCCATTCAGTATCATCCTGCGCTCCTGCAAATTTTGAATATCTCAATCTAAACATCCGCCTCACCAAGGGACCTTCAGGTGTGTTCACAAGCCCTGGATATGGAGTCAGGAATTACCTATCTAGTAGCAACTGTCGTTGGCGACTTTTAGCACCGAAAGGTTAGTCTACACTCGTACATACTTTTATAATAAATCAGAAATTAGAAATTCGCATCTCTGACTCTTGTGCGTTACAACTCTAAACGAACTCTCTTTATATTTCCTTTGTTATTTCATAACATTTTTTTATTATTGTAAAAGGATACATCATCAAGATCAAGATAAAAGAGTTTGATCTCGAGCCGCATTCTCGTCTTAGCACGCATCCCGATGAACTAGACATTTACGATGGCTCACACATCAACACGTCACTCCGTATTGGCGCCTACCATGGTCACGTGCTTCCGCCAGACACTTATTCGTCCGGTAAAGAAATGACGATTTCGTTCTTCTCTAACATCTGGTCAGATGAAAATCACAAAGGCTTTTTAGCACAGTATTATTTCATCAAAACAGGTATGTACTTTTGTCTGTCTTTCTGTTTCTTACTGTTTGTCTGTCAGTGTCTGTTTGTCTGTCAGTGTTTTTCCGTCAGTGTTTGTCTGTCAGTGTTTGTCTGTGCGAAATAAATGAATTATATTGTTGTACTGCCACTCAGTCAGTCTGTCATCATCCAGCCTAGTGTGTGTCTGTTTGTCTGTAATTCATTCTGTCTGTTTGTGTCTCTCGTTCCTCTTCCATGCACCGTTAATCTCACCTCACTTGTTTCCTCACTAGAATCCACTGGTTCCTGCGCTCCAGGGAGAGCTACCAACACGCTAGGTGGACTCGCTGGGACCTTTACCACACCTAACTACCCTCAACCTTTCCCCAAGAAGTCTTTATGTTACTGGAAGATACAAGTACCGTCTGATTATCACCTCAAACTTTCTATATCGTATTTGGAGATCACCCAGCCCACATTCTGCAGTGAGGGCTATTTTAGTCTCGAGCAACCATTCACCCGGACTCTGAATTCGTCACTTGGACGTTTCTGTAATGCCGCATCTTATCCAAAGGTATGTGATAGGACTAGCCGCTAGATGTTCAAATTTGCGAAACGATTATTGTAGTAACGCGAGTATTGTGAGGGGGGAGGGGTAGAGTCCCTTGTACCCCCTTTCCTATGAAGTTCTTGTATATATCATGTACCTTTAAAGCTAGACACGTCTCCTAATATTTTTTTGATAAAAGTTGACATGTTATCTGTTTACCAGTTCCAGAATTTCGAACGCTCAATTTCAACTTTAACTTAAAGGGGCTTTCGCACGCTTAAAATTCACCCACCGTGGACATAGAATAAATAAAATTGAAAACACATATTGTACCTTTTCCCGTAGTAATTGAAATAATACTCCAGATTAATAGAAAAACCTTTCAAGTCTTAGACAAATGCAATTCTAGGTTGTTTTGACCTGTCATCGGGAGGATGGAATTGGATTGTGAGAGGAAAACTGTGAGTCCCTCGCGCATACAGTAATAATTCCACTACTGGCTTTATATTTCATTTAACCGTTCAATACATGCATATTTTGTCTCGTTCGCAGGAAATATACATCAGGTCGAACGTTCTGTGGGCTTGTTTTCTTAGTGACTTGCCTTCGTACGAGAAAAGTAGCAAGGGAGTGCGAGCCTCTTATGAAGCTGTCAAAAAAAGAGATGAAGGTAGATGGATTTCGAATGGATTAATTGCAGATGTCCGTCGGTCGGTCGGTCGGTCGGTCGGTCGGTCGGTCGGTCGGTCGGTCGTGTTTGTCGGTCGGTCGGTCGGTCGGTCGTGTTTGTCTTATCTGTCTTCTAAATGGCATATCAAACAAATGCCCCAACAAAAAGACGTTTTTCAATACCTCATGGCCAAATCCATATTAGGAATCAGTTACGTTATCAGGAAAGATCCTTTTTTGAAAATAATTTCGGCGAATTTATTAGCATCAATGGTAAATTCTGAACTAACTCAGGGGCTCATAAGTAGGGGCGTTCCTCTGATATATGTTCTTGATAAGGCGTTTTGACAGACCTAGTTATTTTTAGATTGGTATTTACTCTTGTTTCTATGCCGCTGCGGTCACGTATATTTAGAATAACAATAGCAGAGAACAACAAGAAATCAGCGCTTGCACGTGCATATCTTGCAAATGGCATCCGTTTGTAAAGCAACAGATAAAACGAATTTGATTGGGTAGTAGAACAAAGGCTTTATCGTTTTAGCGGTAAAACCGTTCTAAAAATAACTAGGTCTGTCAAAATGCCTTATCAGTAGGGCAATACTAGAGAGGGACGCCCCTATTTATGAGCCCCTGGCTAACTCTGTCCATCGATTTTGGCTTGGTTACCAACCATAGTTAAACCACAGCAAGCCCGCGTGCGACTCAGTGATTCATTGGTACGGTAGCCCTCCACTCACCGCTATCTGCTTCGTACTCCGGCGTCTCAGTCTCACGTGTGTCGTCCAAAAATGGCAAAAACCCGCGGCGATCCGCGAAAGGTAAAACCTCGAGGCGCGCAATACATCAATATGTGGGAAGGCTCAGGCGTTGTCGCAAAGGACCACGGGAATTTTCGCCCTTCCCATGACGCCTTTCGCACTAGTTCGCTCCCAGTCGCTCTCGCCTCGAAAATCGCTAGAACGCGCCTCTGGGTACGAGGCAGCCGCTAAATAGAGCAGATTTCGTATGACTGTGAAAAGTGCCGCGAAAGAGTTGTTCCGCGCCGCGACCGTGACCGTCCCGCGACTACGCGGTTTCGTTCGGTATCTCCAGCAGGCCAGGTTCCGTACTGCCACCCCTTTCTTATACCAAGCCTGAAAAATCAGCTTTGTGCTCTGTTAAAAAAGAAACGTACTGACACCCCTTTCTTATACCAAGCCTGAAAAATCAGCTTTGTGCTCTGTTAAAAAAGAAACGGTTTTGCTCTCGCGTTGCGGGTGAAAAACCGGTGAAATACAGACCCTTTTTTATACCAAAATTACAATTTTCCCTACTGTTTTTATACCCAGTCCAGCCTGAAAACCTACCCCTTTCTTATACCCAGCCTGAAAACCCTACCCCTTTCTTATACCTCCAGTTGAAAACCCTACCCCTTTCGGGCCGAGCATCCCCGTATAGTCCAATATAGGGAGTACCCCCCCCCCCCCCCCCCGGCGAAATCTGCTCTAATCACCACACTCCTATCATCACTGTTGCAGTTCAACCCACCTGTTCCCCACTAAATAACGCTACAGAAAACAACTTCCAGCTGACAAGCTCGTCTGGTATCATAACAAGCCCGAACTACCCTGCAAACTATCCACTTGACATGACTTGTACCTGGACCATAAGTGCACCCCCCGGAAGACGCGTGAAACTCACGATGAAGTCTTTAGATATCGGACCATGGTTGGTATGCAGGGGGAGTTACTTGCAGGTGTGTAGTCACTGCTACAGAGTGCTATTATATTTTGGTATAATTACTCAAGTGATTATATAAGAATATCCGCGCACTGATTGGTCGAGAGGTTGGTTTGCTTTTGCTATAATCACCTACAGGTGATTATAACATTGAAAGGAGTGCGTGCGCGATTTTTGTTATGATCATGAAAAAATCTATCCAACAAAAACAAACAGACAAAACCTCCTTGAAATCAGTGTATTTTCCCGTTCTTGAAATGAATTGAATTCTTCTGCAGGTCCGTGATGGAGGCTCAGAAAATAGCACCGAAAAAGGAAAGTTCTGCTCAGCAAGTTCGTCTGATGTCTACTCGAGTGGGAGGGACATGTGGCTGCGTTTCCATAGTGACAACACTACTAATAGCAAAGGATTCAGTCTCAACTATAATTTCGCACAGTGTAAGTTATGATATTATTTTAGCTTCGCCGATCATGATTTTTTATGTTCCTGATTTCTGTGCAACTACGAACAGAGGACATATAACGTGACTTTCTCGTACCCATACCTCCCGGCCTCGTCACCTCACGGGGTAGGCTCTGGTGGCAGCCATTTGAGAGCCTCCGCTGATTGGTTGATTTTGAACGTTGGAGCATGCGCAGAGTGCCTTGCGAAGTTCTTTCTCTCATCGGCTCTGTATCCAATCTCGCGCATGCGTCCATGGCTGTCCGAGACGGGCAGCTCTGGGTAAGGTGGAGGTGGAGTCTGGTGGAGGCTCAAAGTAATAGACCAGTTTCAATATATCAATATCGAAATTGGTCTATTGTTTTCGTTATTTAAAAGAGCGGTTTTTGTACTGTATTTACTCGAATAAGCGGTAGTACAAGCGTCTGTTTGCAGGGCACTCTGTGAGCAACTCTTTCCCCATGGAGGTCTTTTAAAGAAATTCCCTATATGTATAGTGACATAAACACTGAATTCTTTTTCTAGTGTGCGATTCTTCAAACTCTTTCACTGCAAACAACGACATCCGGTTCACGGCCGCATCAGGAAACTTTACAAGCCCAAACTACCCAGGGTTATATCCAATCAACATCCAATGCACATGGAAAATTACTGTCCCAGATGGAAAGCGCGTTCGCCTTCGGTTTACCCATTTTGCGATAGAGACCTCGTACGATTGTTTGACCGGTGACTATGTGATGGTACGCGATGGACTGGACGTGACTAGTGAGAGAATATCCACCAACTGTGGCTATTCCAATCCTGGGAATATCTATTCATCTGAGAATAACATGTGGGTGCGCCTGAAGTCGGATTATGCGCTTGCTGGTACTGGATTTAGAGCTGAGTTTGAAGCTGTCGACAAAGGTAAGCCGGAGCCCATAAATAGGGTCCCCAATTGGATTATCAAAAATCGACTGTGTTTGATCAAAATGTTTGGAATTCATGACTCGGGACCCGAAATCTATGACTCGGGACTCGAAAACCACGACTCGAACCCAAATCCATGACTCGTATCCGAAATTCATGACCCGGGACCCAAAATCCATGACTCGGACCCGAAATTCATGACCCGGGACCCGAAATCCATGACCCGAGACCCTCGGAATCCAAGATCGGGGCCGAAATTCATGGCCCGGGACCCGAAATCCATGACCAGGGACCCGACATCCACGACTCGGGACTCGGAATGCATGATCGGGATCCGAAATTCATGACCCGGAACCCAAAATCCATGACCAGAGACCTGAAATTCAGGACCCGGGATCCGCAATATGAATATATGAATATACACTATATAATATCTAGTAACGAGGCAGTATAATGTACTTACCTAATTATCTTCTCTAGTTAATGTCGCCGCAGTTATCGGTGGAGCGGTTGTAGGCGCAATCGCTTTCCTCGTCATTGTCGTCGTTGCCGTCTACTGCTACATGAAGAGAAGACCACGCCATCGTCCTGCCGCTCAGATCCCCGCCCCCCAGCCACACCCTATTCAACCCCCTGCCTACCCCAGGCAAGCAGTTGTGAATGAGCCCCCTGCGGTAATCCTACATGGGGGCTACCCCCAATATCCCGCTGGCCAGCATATCGTCCATCAGCAGGTATTTACTCTAGTAACTGCTTTAAGTAATGGTCCGTATAAGAACTAGGCAAGCCAACGGCCAAGCACGCTGGAATGCAATTAATTTCTATTGAAAATATAGGCAATTTCATTGGCTTAGACATAAAAATCAGTAAAATCACTATGCTAGAAAAAGTTGTCTGAGGATTTTTAGGGAGATTTAAGCACATATGGTACTCACAAACAGGACATGCAATTTTCAAAGACTTTGTACGTGGGGAACCTAGCGTAAAATGCTGATTCTCACTCCTTTGTTCTTCTTTAATTTGATTGGTCTAGAAACTTTTTTGTTGCCATATTTTCTCAAAGCAAGTCGAAATCTATCAAATTTTCACTTTTTCACTTTTGTGGTATACGGTATCACTTTGTTGAACGCGATTTATCTTTGTGTGGTTCCATCTATTGCTCGGAACCTCGAACACATAAATAGTGACGAGTTGCGCGAAAGCATGTGACGTAGACTGTAACCATAGCAACACAAAGGTCCTCTGATAAGTTCTCTCCCTTTAGGTAAAACGTACAAACAATTATGAACAGCTCGACTTTATGAAAAACGCTTGCGCGCTGAATCTCGGGGAAGCGTACGCGACCAAAGCTGTCTCGAGTCACCTTAACTAAACATGATCGTGTACATTGTATTAGCAGCAGCCGTCACCCATATTACAGCAGAGGTCAGGACCTTGCATGGCGGCAGCCTTCCCTACCCAGCCAGCCCCCTACCCTGGAGCTCCACCTCCTGCCTACCAGCCCCAGCCACCTCAATGGGGAGGCGCAGTGGCAACACAGCAGCAACCAGCACCCTACTCTGGGGCACCTTCTCCTGACTACCAACCTCAACCGCCTCAAGTCGGAGGGGCACAGGAAGGTGTGGTGCCCCCTACTGCCAGTGCAGCCCAGCAGCAGACCCCCCTCATGCCTCCAGCCGCGACTCAGGCTCCTAATACTCCGACCTCAAGTCGCGCCCCTTTACTTACGAACGAGGAAGTTGCTCAGTGATCTAACAACATAGAACAAATTTCAGATGACTGTCGAAACCAAGAGAATCGAAACTAATGCACGTTCCTTCTCGAGTTGAGGTTTTGAGTGAAGAAACCCAAAGACCCTGTGCCTCAATATGGTGTTTTTTTATATTATTATTAATTGTATACACTGATGTTTTTAACCGTGTTTAAATAAAGATGATGATGATATTGATGAACTCAAGTCGTACGTTCTTCGTCTACTGATTGGTTTCTTGTTGAATTTGTCCTGATTAGCTAAGTGTATTACTTTGCGATCACATGGCACTTCAGAAGGGAGGGAGAGGCCTGGGGTGAGGGATGTGGACATTTAAATTGAAATTATGTTCATTTACGCTCTCGTGCTCTTGATCTAGATACTGAATTAGATAATGCATCGAATTATGAATTGGTTTAGTTTTCAAACGTGCAAGTCATATTTCTCGCTCTTTGATTGGCTGAAAAATAACGGTCAAAACTGCAGTCAATCAGCGAGCAAGAAACGTGGCAAATTCTTCATAAAACGTGCTGCACGTTTGAAACAAAAGGGAACGCGAAAAACTCGTCACACTTTATGGATGGACGCAAGTGGAAGGATCACGCCTGACCCGTCTTGACTGTAACTGTGATTTAGTTTTCTCGCGCAGGTTCACGTATCTGCACCGGGCTGCCTGTGTTTTTTAAATTTCGTACCAGGCCCTTTGGCAGAGAAAAAGAAAACAAAATTGCGACAGAGCTGCCTCGTCCCTAGGCGTCTCTATTTGGTGGAAACAGAGAGAGAAGCCTCTTGCGAGTGTTCTGGTAACGAGCGCGCAATGCATCTTGGGAACGTTTCGTTATCGCAATGCATCATGGGAAGGCTCTTCCCATGATGCCTTTTGCGCTAGGTCGCTCCCAGTCGCTCTCGCCTCGAAAATCACTAGAACGCGCCTGGGTACGAGGCAGGCGACACGTTTTATTTCGAGATCTACTCTCCCACTAATTAATATAGGCATTAACGGTGCATAAATACAGTAGGAGCCTCAATTTGAAGCCGAGATAGTTGCGATTTGTCTCAATTCAAGCTTCATAAGTTCTCGTCGGTTCGTATTTTTTCGGTATCAAATTAAAAGGCCCCCGCTGTATTTACACGGCGATTTAGACCCCAGCCTAATAGACCAGAAGCCCTTGCAAATTGCTGTTAGGCTCAAATGTTCATATACCCCCGAAAACAGTAATGATATCACAATTTTCTGCAATTTAATGATATAAAGGAAGTAAATCCTTGTTAGCCTTCTCAAAGAAATGAAACGAGACAAAAATATGGTATATTTTGTGTGTACAGCGCGGTCGTCATGCTTCGTTGCACCAGAATGCATTAGAGTCCGTGAGGGAAAACACGCAATATGTTCAGTTGATACAGCTTCTTACCTAAATGTTTTGCAGACATCATACCAGCAGCCTTCAACATTCAAGTCTTTTCAAACTGTCTTCAAAAGCCGTTTTCTTATTAGATTTAGCCCGGATCCCTTTGTACCGCAAAATACCGCACTAGTGGATCCCTTTGCGGAGATTCCACAAAACTACCACAAAACATTATCGAAATACACCACGTTTGGTACCTACGGAAAGCTCAATAAATTCTCTATCGAACCCTGCTATTTTTAATAAGTTACTGTAAAACCAGCGCATGCTATTTGTGATCGAAACTGCTGAACGGGTTATTTATTAGCCAGATTTGAGAGATTTCGGCATGTAAAAGATCTCGCATTTCACATAAGGTCACATAACGCCAAATCGCCGTGTTATGCGCCCGTTAATTTTGATACCTATTCAGCGATTGAGCATGAAAGAATTTTCGTCGTTTTTATACGCTGCTCTTTTGAAAACACCGAAATGGCTTTGTTCTTTCGCGTAATGTAGAGGAGGAGACAGAACATGAGATGCAGTTTAATGTACTCTGATTTTTTCCTTTGAAAATTGTATTCGCGGCTGCAGTTATTTCTCATTTGCTACTTTCCCTTCCATGATTTTTACATGGTCTGTACATAGCTGGTAAAAAGTAAAAGTAGCAGATAAAATGCGCAGAAACATAAAACATTTTAGGAGGTCCTAATTGCGTAAAAAGACAATACCACAGTAAAATAAACATCCAGTGGTGTACCAGAGCATGCGCAGCACTGCCAGTGCAGCGAGGCTGGGTGCAACTCCCAGCTGGGTGATTGTGTGGTTGCATGAGTAACATACAGCGAAACCTAAAGGGAGATAGGCGATATCAAAATGAGAGATACCGGTTTGTTTTTCGTACTTGTTTAATAAATTATGAATGCCAAAAGCCTCGTAAATGAACCTTTTGTAAATAAATAAATAAATAAATAAATTTTGAAGCTCTATACTCGCCTCTCTCACAGTCAAAAGGAACTCGGCGAGAAAAAAAACAAAACTAAGAATCAACATTTCATTTCGCCAGGAATGCCTGACACTTCTGGTTTAATTTTAGTCGAGTTCCCTAAAATTTCAAACCACCGTAACTCGATCAATAACCATCTGATCAAGCCTATATTTAGATATTATGTCCAACTTTTTATAATCTTTTTGATTATGTAAGATTTGTTTTCATACTTATAAAATTGAGAGACCGGATTTTTTGGTCTACGGAAATGCTGAATTTTAGAAAATGTGTAAAATAGAAAAAGGTTTAACTCAAACTGTCGTGCAGGTAAAGCATTATTTCTTGTGTAAATCTGATATGATTTAGTTAAGATTTGATACAGTTATAGCAGTGTGAATATTTACACAAGAGACAATGAGTGAGAGGTTTAGCAGACCTGATCAGATCTCATTAACGAAAACTATTGTGAAAATATTCACACAGCTATAACTTTATCAAATCTTAACAAAATCACATCAGATTTACACAAAAAATAAAGCTTTACCTGCACGACAGTTTGACATGAACCATTTTCTATTTTACGCATTTTCTAAAATTCAGCAATTCCGGCTTTTTAGACCAAAAAATCCGGTCTCTCAAATTTATAAGTATGAAAACAAATCTTGCATAATTACAAAGATTGTAAAAAGTTTGACATAATATCTAAATATAGGCTTGATCAGATGGTTATTGACTGAATTACGGTGGTTTGAAATTTTAGGGAACTCGACTAAAATTCAGCCAGAAGTGTCAGGCATTCCTGGCGAAATGAAATATTTAGTCTTCGTTTTTCTCTCTCTCGCCGATTCATGATAAATTGAAACATGGTTTAAAATATTTTTAATAACCGAATGTTGTTTTGAATCACGCTTGAGACGAATTCTGGTGTTGATCGGATATCAATACTGACCGAGATACAAGTTGAAAAAGCTAGAAGAACGCATAGACTTCAAGACATTTTGCCAGGAACGCCTGACAGTCCTGGCTGAATTTTGGTCGAGTTCCCTAAAATTTCGAACCACCGTAATTCGGTCAATAACCAGCTGATCAAGCCTATATTTTGATATTGTATCAAACTTTTGATATTCTTTTTAATTATGTAAGATTTGTTTTGATACTTATTAAACTGACAGACTTGATTTTTTGGCCAAAAAGCCGGAAAATGCTGAATTTTAGAAAACGGGAAAAATATAAAAAACATATATGTCTAACTGTCGTGCAGGTGAAGCATTATTTCTTGTGTAAATCTGATATGATTTAGTTAAGATTTGATAAAGTTATAGCTGTTTGAATATTTTCACAAGAGACAATGAGTGAGAGGTTTAGCAGACCTCATCTCACCAGGTTTGCTAAACCTCTCACTCATTGTCTCTTGTGAAAATATTCACACAGCTATAACTTTATCAAATCTTAACTAAATCAAATCAAATTTACACAAGAAATACTGATTTACCTGCACGACAGTTTGACATAAACCTTTTTTTATTTTACGCGTTTTCTAAAATTCAGTATTTTCGGCTTTTTAGACCCAAAAATCAAGTCTCTCAATTTTATAAGTAGCAAAACAAATCTTACATAATTAAAAAGATTATAAAACGTTTGACATAATCATCTAAATATAAGCTTGATCAGATGGTTATTGGCCGAATTACGGTGGTTTGAAATTTTAGGGAACTCGACTAAAATTCAGCCAGAAGTGTCAGGCATTCCTGGCGAAATGAAATGTTTAGTCTATTCGATCGTTTTGTTTTTTTTCTCGCCGAATTCATGATAAATTGAAACATGGCTTAAAAGATATTTAATAACCGAATGTTGTTTTGAACCACGTTTGAGACGAATTCTGGTGTTGATCGGATATCAATACTGACCGAGATATAAGTTGGAAAAGTTAGAAGAACGCATAGAAGACATTTTGCCAGGAACGCCTGACACTCCTGGCTGAATTTTAGTCCGAGTTCCCTAAAATTTCGAACCACCGTAATTCGGTCAATAACCATCTGATCAAGCCTATATTTTGATATTGTATCAAACTTTTGATATTCTTTTTAATTATGTAAGATTTGTTTTGATACTTATTAAACTGACAGACTTGATTTTTTGGCCAAAAAGCCGGAAAATGCTGAATTTTAAAAAACGGGAAAAATAAAAATATGTATATGTCTAACTGTCGTGCAGGTAAATCAGTATTTCTTGTGTAAATCTGATATGATTTAGTTAAGATTTGATAAAGTTATAGCTGTTTGAATATTTTCACAAGAGACAATGAGTGAGAGGTTTAGCAGACCTGGTGAGATGAGGTCTGCTAAAACGCTCACTCATTGTCTCTTGTGAAAATATTCAAACAGCTATAACTTTATCAAATCTTAACTAAATCAAATCAAATTTACACAAGAAATACTGATTTACCTGCACGACAGTTTGACATAAACCTTTTTTATTTTACGCGTTGCGCCTATTTCCCTTTAGGTTTCGCTGTGTCTACTCCTGCAACCACAGAATCACCCAGCTGGGAGTTGCACCCAGTCCTCGCTGCACTGGCAGTGCTACGCATGCTCTGGTACACCACTGGATGTTTATTTCTGCGGTATGTTCTTTCTACGCAATTAGGCCTCCTAAACTACTATACCACCTCTAAAATAAATCTAAAATAAAAATGACATCATCGTATTTCGCAAATATGATCACACTGCGTATCAAGAGTACCGCCCAAGGTGATGAGTGATAGACCAATCCGGATCAGCTGGCGGAATTCCCAAGGGGGTGACTGCCGGATCAGCTGTGTTTACCAAGGGGGGATGACTGAGTCATCAACGTGGGCTTATCCCCGACCACATACTATGGGATCTTAGTCCCACTCTTGGTTGCGCTTCCGTGATCCTTTATGTGACGTCGTCATTCTGATCCGTCAAATCCGGCTGATCCATCGCTTGAACCGGAAGATGTTTCAGGTTTCTTCGGTAGTTACCCACCAGGCCAGTGTCAAAGGCAACTTAACATATGGGGAACTCCCATATTTTTTGACCGGGGATGATCGTCGAAATTTTCAGTTTCACCCCTAAAAGATACCAAACATGGCGGGCCATGGCGTGGTTCAAATAATTTCTTACCCTAAAAGATACCCTAAAAGATGAGGCCTTATGTGCAAAGTACGGCGCGAAGTAGGCCCCGTGATTTTAACCCCTAAAAGATACGACGATCAAGATTTTGTTAGAATGTCGGATTTAGGTCACGTGACCCAGTTAGTGCAAGTGGCCTATCATTCAAGTGACTTTAAAGGCCCATCACCAACCGGGAGCCTTTGCGCCCCGTTTTCTTTTGTTTTCAAATTGATCCATTGTTTTTCGGGTGCTCTGATTGGCTAAGAGTCCGCAAAGGCTCTCGGTTGGTGATGGGCCTTGATTAGACAACAAATTCGCGCTTAGGGGCCCTATTGCATCCCCTTATTTTTTTGCGCGGCACAAATCACGCCCGAGTTTCTCGACCTAAATATTCAACAGGAACGCTTTCTACGCAAGCTAGCGTGTCCACAGCCCTCCCGAAATCGACACAAAAAGCAAATTAGTTCAAATTAACAGTTACCAGTCATTAGTCGCCAACAACACATGTTTACTTCAATTTAATTGAAACAAATATATATATATATATATATAACTGTTATCACCTAGTTCACTAAACTTATGTATTTTAAATGGTAACGTTTTGCCTCCATTTACTCCACAAATATGCTAGCCATATTCACCATTGTCATGCGCTGCCATCTTAAAGGCCCATCACCAACCGGGAGCCTTTGCGTCCCGTTTTCTTTTGTTTTCAAATTGATCTATTGTTCTGATTGGCTAAGAGTCCGCAAAGGCCTTTAAGTATGGAAACGCGGACTGGACGTTTCACAGTTTTTACCACTTTGAATTACTGCGGTTTTCATAATTCTGCGAACTCTCGCTAACGATTTCCAACCGTCAAACCGCCTTCTGGCTTCCGTCAATCAAAGTCCCGGTCTTTTCGTCGTTACTCTTAGTGCTTTTGATTGGCCAGCACGTAACGTTGCTGTCGCGACAGGAAGCCATTTTAGCACTGCTTAGGCGCTGGCCAATGAAAAAGCACAAAGAGTAACGACGAAAATACTCGGGAGCTTGATTGACGGAAGCCAGAAGGCTGTTTTACGGTTAGAAATCAATAGCGAGAGTTCGCAGAATTACGAAAACCGCAGTAAAATGAAAAGAACAATTCACAGTAGAAATGTTATATACAATTTTACCCTTTTCTGTCAACCCAGAGCTTCCCCGCTCCTAAGACCTCGCGAGAGGCTTCAGCAACCGCCATTAACGCATGTGTGAGATCATTCTCGTACCCAGAGCTCCAAGGCTCGTCTGCTCGCAGGGGAGGCTCTTGTGACATCCATTTGAGGGCCATCGCTGATTGGCTGATTTTGAGCGATGGGGCATGCGCTGAAAAGTTTAGTTTCTTTCAGCGGCTCTGTATTAAATCTCGCGCATGCGTCAGTGGCCTCCCCCGCGAGGTTACGAGACGGGGAGCTTTGGGTCGGTCATGTCTAGAAGGGATAACTCAGGAGGAGGTGATTAATAATTGATAGGCTTCACGGTAGAACGAACCTACATATGCTATGTTATGCCATGTTATGTCATGTAGCTTCGTTCTATTGTTTATGCCTATGAATTATTAATCACCTCCACTGTGAGTATCCCATCTAGCCACTACCCTTTGGGTTCGAGAATGAGAAAAACCATTCTGCGCATGCCACAATGTTCAAAATCGGCCTTTCAAAGGAGCGTCACAATTCATGTAAAGGTGCTACATCAAATTGGTTTGTAAATCTATTTTTAGAAAAAAGATCCCGCGGGAAACGGAGTTTTTCTGTTTTCCGCAGCGTTGGCATTACACTCCAAGTTAATCGTCGATCAAATCAATTGATTCAGATGATCCACTGAATTCTTGCTCTACATTTGAATCTGGATCTTCATTATAACTAACAAAACAACTGGATGAGATTCAAAAAGGCGCAAATGAGCAAGAAAGTCAGCGTTACAAACTGATAAACTTCTTCCTTTGGGATCTGGCAGGATAAAGTTCTAAAATAGATTGATTAACCAATTGGATGTGACACAAAATCTATACTACTTGTCATGTTGACAAAAGTGTATGGCTGAAGCAAACTACACTTATTTACAAATTGAAAACTCTTTTTCAAATGATACAATATCGCATTCTTGAAGGGGCTGTGAAACGGTTGTTTCAACAAAAAGTCATGAAATGAGACATGTGGTCTATCAAACCCCGTTCACACGGGACCTGTACAAAACCGGACCGGTACAATTCTGGTACGGTACCGCCGCGCGTTCACACTGGACCTGTACAAAACCGGACCGGTACAATTCTGGTACGGTACCGCCGCGCGTTCACACGGGACCTGTACAAAACCGGACCGGTACAATTCTGGTAGGTACCGCCGCGCGTTCACACGGGACCTGCGGTACCGGACCGATTTTGGCACGGCTAGGCTTGCACGGTCCCGTGTGAGCACTGTTGCAAAACGTACCAAAATTGTACCGGTACCGTTTGAACAGGCGGTAACGTACCAGAATTGTAACGGTCCGGTTTTGTACCGGTCTCGTATGAACGGGGTCTGAGTGAAATTGAAATTTGCATAATTTTGCTTATTTCTTGTGAATTAGACGGCTAAACCCACTAAATTACCCCTAAAATTGCGACACTGCACCTTTGAATCACCCCTACATTTGCTTGCCCAATGTATTATGTTTCTATGTGGGTTCGAGATACATGGCTCTCTTAATAACTTACAGGAAAAAAAAATACTTTTTCAAAGTTCCACATGGGCCGTAATTTCGTAGATGCTCACAAGGTACTGCACGTCCCAAATGGGCCATTATTGCGTAGGTGCTCCATATGCATGATAGAGGAAGGGCTCTTGTTCCTTGGGTATTTTAAAGGGCAGCCAGGTCACGTGACCTGAGGTGAGTAGTTGCTCGGACTCGAGGCTGTCGAGGTGTTGCGCTTGTCTGCGGACGTACTCGACGAGATTCGCAAGCTCCACTGCGTCTGTTCTGTTACTGTGAAACATGTTCCTGAAAAGATAGAAACATAAATATTAGTGGCTTATCTCCTACATCAGACATGCATCAACTCTTTTAGTTTGTGTAGCATGCGCTTAGCCAGTGCTTTCGATTGGGGGGGGGGGGGGGTAAAGTCGCGTGGGGGGGAAGGAGGATGGGTAAAGTCGCGTGCAAATTGAAGTTCGAATTTTGGGGACAAATGTTTACTTGCATTTTTACTACATCTAGAGGCCAATTGGCCGTTATCACGTAAAATTGATGAATAATATTTAATAGTTATCAGAAAATGAAATCCAGTTTTCAATTCTACATATCTGTATTAGTAAAATTGCAAAGTTTCAAAAGAATTACTTGAAAACTGGAGCTGAGATATGAATTTTCAAAACTTCGTATTCTTACTCACTTTTTACAAAGAAATGTATGGGCAAATATGTCAAGTTGAGGCTGGACGGGCATCCATGCCCGTCCAGTCTCGTTTTGATGTATTTTCCCATACATTTCTTTCCAAAAAATAAGCCAGAATACGAAGTTTTGAAAATTCATATATCTCAGTCAGTATCCAAGCAATCTTCATCAAACTTTGCAATTTTACTAAATACGGATGTGTAGAATGAGTGTTACCCTACAACATTAAACCTATAGGAAAATGGTCACTATTACGGGGCCCCGTAACTTTGGTACTTTTTATCTAAATTTTGCCAAATTCAACTTTTATTTATTTTCCACCATAGTACACTAGGGTAGAATAAAATAAATTATTATATAAACACCAATGAAATACCAGGTGATCTCCCGCGCGAAAACTTGATATCTTCACACGTGAAAATATCATGTTATTTTCACATGTGAAAATATCACACTTGCCTTTGCTGAATGCTCGATTTTTAAGCTTAACTCAAATAAAATTTGAATTTGGTATTTCATTGATGTTTATATAATAAACAGAACATTACATGACCGCTTGGAGATACAAATTTTATCTTCTCGTGTTAAAAATTAATCTCACTCGTTCGCTGCGCTCACTCGTGAGATAAATTTTCAACACTTGAAGATAAAATTCGTATCTCCGCGCGGCCATGTAATATCCTCTATACATGCCACACAACACCAAGCTCCCGATTACTTACCTCCATAAGGCAGCGGCTAACACCCTGTCATGAGATAACAAACCCTGTTGAATAACGGAAATAAAGATACAAATTATAAAAAATATATAATAAAAACATAAGGAATAAAAAAGAACATTAATAAAAATGAAAAAATAATAAAAACAACACAAAAAATATAAAATAAAAAACAAAATAAACAAATAAAAAAAGTAAAAAGATAGAAACAAAAAATTAGAAGAAAAAAAACACAAGAAAACAAAGGAAATAATTAGCCATCAACACAACACAAAACATTCTGCGTGCAATTTTTGCTAAAGCAATTTTCTTCAAACTTAAATGACCAAAAATATGAAGGACTAATATACCAAATTCAAAAAGATTCAGAACAATGGCGTGACGATTTCACGCACACGAGCGTCACTTATAAACAAAATTATTTCGAACACTTACTTAAAAGCGTGAATTGATGACGTTATATCCAGAATTAGAAAATAACACCCATGTTGTATTGTGAATGTGCGCATTCTGATTGGTTAAAAGGCGTGTTTGTAAGAGACCTGAGAAACACGATTGTCACGCAACGCTGTCGCGCGTGTGTATGTTATTTTCTAAAAGCAATAAAAATACTTTCTGCGTGCTCTCTGGTTTCTTACAAACACTCGGGGAATGTTGGTCGAACTGATAAAACTTGAAAGACACTCGCCTTCGGCTCATGTCTTTCAAGTTTTGATCAGTTCTCCCAACATCCCCCTCATGTTTGTAAGAAAGCAGAGAGCACGCGGAAAGTACTTTTATTGCTTAATTAAAAAATATCCCACTATTTTTGACGCGACGCGAGCAAGTTAAATAAAATCCAGAAAAATGTGTTTACTTTGGTTGTAATCTAACAACAACTTGGTGAGACTTGCATGAATATAACACGTGTTTTTACCTCGTCATAGGCAAAAATCAGCCCATAAAATTCTTGCACTAGCTCGTGTAAGCTCTCCCGCACAACTGAAGAGTCAATTTCCTGGAAAAAAAGTGGAAGATGCGTGAAACAAATTAATATACAAAATGCACTAACCACAGGCAAACCAGTAAAATGTGGATACAGTTGGCCCGCATCTTTGCATTTTCTGTATTTTTGTGGCGCTTCTGCTCGTATAATTAATGACCTCCCAGGCGTTCCTTGCATACCACAGGGTTCCCAGCAGAGTCCTGTCCTTCCTACAGAAAAAACGATTCCAGCTATAAGCGCGCGCGCTCTTCTTTATTCAGAAATGCCCAAGCCGTGTCTCACAACTACCAGAATGCAGCGCGCTTTTTTTTAACAGTTTGTTCGACAAATGTCCCACATCTACCGACATGCAGCGCGCGCGTGGTTATAGCTGGAATCGCCCATTGTCGTGGGCTAAGACGTTCAACGGATTTGTTAACGGGTAATGTCTGCTTAGAGAAAACTATAATGATAGGTGATGAAAGAGACGACTGGTACATTATTGTTCACAGCAGCCACGTGTACCCCGAGCATGCCTATTTTTTAAATAGAAGGTTTGCCCCATAGGCCTTTATTGAGATACACCGGAAGTCGCGGATCGTAGTGCATTGTGGTCTAGCTTCGGTACAAACAAATCAGCAAACAATGGGCAGTTTTTCCCAGTGGAGTTCAATTTGAATTCCACTGGGAAAATCTGCCCATTGTTTGGTGGTTTGTTTGTACCGAAGCTAGACCACAATGCATTACGATCCGCGACTTCCGGTGTATCTCAAAAAGGCCTATGTTCGGAGTAGATTCGCACAATCATTTTTGCTCTACAAGAATTTGATAATTTGAACCATATCAGCCTGATAAACAAAGACTATAAGCAGCCAAAAGGAAGATCCAAATCGCAGTTAAACGGCACTACTTACATGAGAGAACTTGGCAAATCTAATTGAACTTTACTTAAGGTCTCTGTAAACCCGTGAGGGGTGTCTTCGGAAAAAAAATCTCGTCGCGTCGCAATTTATGCTATGATAATCAGCTATATTATATATCATTTTAAAGCTAAAATATTGCTCTATCTTATTTTATGAAGTTGTTTAGCTTATCGAAGTTCAAATTTTTCTTGTATTTTTAAGACCCCGAAATAAAAACTACCTTGTTTACTTGAGAAGCTCCAGACCACTAGCGGTTTGTTGCACAATTTCACACTTTGTCGGATTTTAATCTCGGTAAATGAACTGCAAAACTGTGTCAGCGATTTTCGATATTTTTCATATTTACAAAAATATTAGGTCGCGAAGTTGAAAGTCGCATTTTTTACAGTTTGTGGCCCCAAAATTTATCATAAAATCTTTTCAAGTAAAAAAATAAAAATTCCCTCACACGGTTTTTTAGTTGTGATCATTTTCTAACGAAATTTGAGGCCGATATCTTAAGAAATTCAGAAATTCCTGGCTACGGCTACACCGCTGAAAGCAGTGCATGCAGAGTTGAGAGTTGGGAGGACTGGGTTTGAACTTCTCAGGGTCTCCTCCCTGGTAACAAAAAAAATTGAATTTGTGTCACGCGAGCCAGGCCACATCATGAAGTCACATCTGCTGGAATAAATCATTAACAAGAATAAACCGGCTATGCTGTCCTTTGGCACATTACATTATAAATTCCAATACGGTGTCAGTTGCCTTTGCGAACAGAGCTCACCACTTGAATTCTATAGCTTGGGTTTTGATCAGCAACTTTGTCCATATAATTTTATTTGAGAGAGTGAATGCATAAAATAATACTTTTGAATCTAAGTTTAATGATAAGTGGTATGACATTTCGCAAATTGTCTCTTCAGTGACAAGGAAGTGATATAACACCAAATTTGATAGTTAGGAATCCAAATTGCTGTTCATAGGTAGGCGGATCCAGGAATTTCACAAAGCAGGTGCCGGATAGTGAAAATTTTGGGCACCTTAACAGTAGAGGACTATTTAGGTAATTGTTATATCGTAGGTTCATTCACCAAATAAACTACGATAAATTTTGAGACCACAAACTTTAAAAAATGTGACTTTCAACTTGCAACCTAATATTTTCATAAATATGCAAAATATCGAAAATCGCTCACATGGTTTTGCAGTTCATCTCTACCAAACTAAAATCCGTCAAAGTGTGAAATTGTGCAACAAACCGCTACTGGTCTGGAGCTTTAAAATGATATATAGCTGATTATCATAGCATAAATTGCGACATGAGAATTTTTTTCCTAAGACACCCCTCAGGTTTACAGAGACCTTAAATCCGCCGCTGCTGTTGTAAGGAGAATCAATAATTTACTTACCCCCATGACTTTCATCCTTGCTTCAACATCCTGCCACATGAGGGATACAAGTTTTCTGTACATAGATCTCCCATCCTTGCCTTCCCGTTTGAGCCTCACCAAACACATCCTAAACATGGACAAAATGTTGTTTCAACACTTTGAATCCATATAACCCAGACTGAAATTTTAAAGCATGGCTTTATTTTGTATTTTGTTTTCTGCAGCGCTGTCAGAATGTTTTGAAGTAGGCAGCTGCTCAAAAAAGTAGCCGGCTGCAAAAGAAAAACTGACGGCCGACATGCAAATTTCATAGCTTCAAAGCAACAAGTTAGTTTCCTGACCAAAGCCAATTCCGAAACAGGTGCGGTACTGGGAGATTTTTAAGAGGAACTACAATCTAAGGATTCCAGTTTCTATTTAATTTTTGCAAACAATGAGGCGAGCTTCAGGCTGCATTTAACAAAGTTCTGTCCTGAGAACTCTTTTGTGTCTCACATTTGGCAAAAAGTAGCCGGCGATCAAACGCGAAGTAGCTCCTGGAGCTCCCGTGGTGGTTGGCTTGTTCTGACAGCTCTAGTTCTGCCAGTCAAACCAGCCTATCCAATAGGGTCATTGGCTGGTGCAGTCAACTGGCTTTTTCATTTTTCATAAAACCTTTAAAGCAATGACATTGGAAGACTGAAACTACAGGTACTGTTGCAGTAGTACAGTGTACCAGTATATTCAAAATATTCTACTTCTTTTCTATTATGCTTTCTCACCAGATGTGTAGTTGATTGACCAGGAACCAGGACTGGAAAGTATCTGGCATACCACAAGCTTTGGAAAAAGAAAAAAAGAAAAAAAAGTTAAAATAGGGAATCCTTTCTGGCCCGTTATTTGATATTAAAAACTTTCATCAAAATTATTTTAGTATACTGTTATCATTACATACCTATGAAAAAATCCTCATAGTTGATTCCCTCAGTACAACATTCATACATCTTCATCGCACTCCTCATTAAAACCTGTGCGTAAACAGAAATGGTTTTGCTAAGATCCCACAAGATGCATCGTGCATAGTTAAACAAAAAAAAAAAGTGCAACCAGATAATAAATTAAAAAATCAATAAAATATTCACGGCATGCACATTTTTATTTCGCTACTGTTCCCTTGAATAATGGATCTTTTTGATGAAATGTGGTTGATTTCTGCCTTGAGTGGCACTTTAATATTGATGACCTGCCCACCTTCAGTTTGCAAACAAGCTTTAATGTCAACAGAACCTTTTCAAATCTTGAGATTCTCCCTCACGTGGCAGGTAAATAAAGAAAATGTCTGACAAAATCCCGAGAGTGACAACAGGTCGAAAATACAGTAAATGTAAGAACATTTTCACAATCATTATACAGGTGACGACAGGCTTCAAAATCTTGTGACACCCGCAATGCGGGTGAATTGCCAGCTATGAAATGTTACGATTTCTCCCATCAAATGTCCTGCATGTCACAACTGTCTCACGAATATTTTCGGATATTTGATTGCGAGGATTTAAGTCAGTTTAAGGAAAAGACAGTTTTAGAAAAAGACATTCATTCAAGTCAAGATCCTTTTTTGTGACACACAGGGAAAGTCTTTTCAGATAGTGTAGCTGAACGCCGTTTTGGGTTGCGAAGATTGCGTTTTCAGAGTTTATGTTGGATTTTGCACGGCTTGGCTACTAGACAAATTGTCACCTCCCCTGCTGTACCTGTATTTGATAGCTGTCATAAACCCCCTACCCATATCATATTTTGATAGTTGTCGCACACATGCACCCCCCTACCATACTTCATGACTCTCATACGATAGCTGTCGTACACTGGGACCCTCCTACCCATATTTGATAGCTGTCGCATTCAGGTACTCCCTACCCATATTTGATAGCTGTCGCATACAGGTACTCCCTACCCATATTTGATAGCTGTCTCATACAGGTACTCCCTACCCATATTTGATAGCTGTTGTACACGGGACCCTCCTATCCATTATTTGATAGATGTCACATACAGGTACTCCCTACCCATATTTGATAGCTGTCGCATACAGGTACTCCCTACCCATATTTGATAGCTGTCGCATACAGGTACTCCCTACCCATATTTGAGAGCTGTCGTACACGGGGACCCTGTTACCCATACAGGTACCCCCTATCTATATTTTGATAGCTGTCGCATACAGTTACCCCTCTCTGCACCCCCCTGCACCCCCAAATTATTTCCCTATCTGGGGCAAGTGTTTTCACCTGCTCCCTTATGTCTAGACGAAGCTCAATAAATGAATAAATATTACTTACAGAGTTTCTTGAGTAGAATCCCCCCATCCAGCCCACAAGCTTTAGTAGTCTCATTCCCAGTGTTTCTGGAGGCTCTGCAATCATGGTGTCACTGCTTTGTGAACTCTGAAAGTGAAAACCACAAATGAAATGGTTCTCAAACATCAACTTATTTAATAGCCTCAATTTTAAAATATGACATTACTTGTGGTTCCAAAAATATTTAACAATTATTCCTCAAGCCTGAATGAGGGATAGTGATGGGTAAATCTGAGACTTTTGACAAATTTCAAAATTAGAGTCCGAGTCTTTTCTCTTTGTCTCCCAAGAAAAATTCAAGACGACTGCAATTCATTTACTGTATTTCTCCTGAGAGAATTGCATGGAATTTTACAAAACCAAGGCAGTCTCCAAATTTTTGAGTCCTGGGGTTGGTGTCCCTGCATCTGACAGTATCATGCTTTGCTTACAAGTCAGAATGATAAAATAAAAATTTGAGACTCCAAGAACACGATAGAAAAATCTAAGATGGCCAAAATTGTGAGAAAAATGAGACTCCGAGACGTGCAAAAAAACTGCTGAGATTCCGAGATTCCGAACTGCTGAGACTTTCGAAATTTTAAGGTACCCATCGCTACTCCTTCTATTGAACTTTTTAAATTCTTAAAATGCCAACGCTCCCCACACTTTAGCCTTGTCTCCCATTCTCCCATTTTGGGACCAAATCTCCAGCATTAAAATAGAAATTCTGTAATCTGAAGAGCGATTTCATAGTTTTATTTTTGTAGACCCCAAACACCCCATCTTCTGCAGTTTGAAGGACAGTGGTCGGCATTTCTGTATCAACATTACCTGAACTGAAGATAAAGTTCTAGCAGCAATTAATCTGCTATGACTCAGCCTGTTTCTTGCAGTGAAGAGGCCACAATCATTTTGGGTTGCATAAGAAGTTGTCATCACAGTTCTATTTGTGACCTTGAAAAAAGGAAAAAAAAATTATATTACATTAAAGAAACAACAAGAAACAAACTAAAGAAAAACTCAAAACAACATTATCAGCAACGTAACACAGGTATCCCAATTGATACACGAGACACAAATCTGAAGACAAATCTTTATTTATTCATTCAAAATATTTCAATATAGAATACAAAAATGAGGCTTTGGGTACGTGCAAAGGTAACAGCCAAGATATGCTCTGATGATCAATCAAGTAGAAAAGCTGATGAGCGTGTACCAATATTTTGGGTTACCTGTGGTAGTAGGACATCCTACGCCGAAAATTATTACTTATACACATAAATCACAGTAAAGAAAATACACCAGTGAAAGGGTTTTTCAGTCATTCCTGGTATTGATGTGATGTTCCTTTTAAGTGCTGGAGATTTTCAAAATGGGCATCACAGTCAAAAGTGTTACGTAATTCCAGGCAATTCTACATATTCTATAACTAACTTATATTGGGACATTATGTCTGCAATATTCTCGAAATATTTCTCATTCAAAGTAGTATATTCATACCTTATTAGGAAATACGCTCCTTGAAGTTAATGCACTAGAGCACTTGAGTACCTCCAACGCTTTACAGATACGTACAGCCCTCATGTCTAAGATCTCTTCGACAGTCAAAACAACTTTCACTTCACTATGCCGCGCCGTAACCTCAAAAACAAATCTAAAACGCCGCAATTTTGCGTGAAACCTTGAAATGAAAACCGCCTGTGTCAATTTCTATAAGAAATCCATCTTCTCTCTTTCAGTTTAACAGAAAGGACTCAATTTTTCAGTCGAAAGTCAAGACACAACACATTCGCAAGACTACGCCGCCATTTTAGATTCACGATCTGAACCTCGTTTTCATGTTCAAGTGGCGACTCATTCCCAAGCCCCTTATGAATATTTATGAGGACGAGAAACCAGCAAGATGGCGAGCGAAGAAGACATGATCTCCATAGTGGAGAAAGATGTTATGAGAGTAAATGGAATTCCAACAGTTGTGTCGAATTTATTACCACGGGAAAATGGAAGTGATTTATGTGTGGTTATAATCCCTGGAAATCCCGGACTGATAGAATATTATGATGATTTTATAATAGCTCTTTTCCAATGGAGTGACAAAACTCTTCCGATTTATGGCATTTCCCATGCAGGTGAGGTATAAAATATCATGTATTTAGTATTTAATCATGAAAATTATTTAAAAAACTTATAATTTAGAAATAAATGGCACTCTGAAAATATTAAAACTCTTTCCCATTAAAAGATTAGTGCCGAATATCATTGAAAAAAAAAGCTTGCAGCACTGTATATACTCTGGACAATAGTACCGGTAACTTGTAAATAAGGTCAGAATGCCCGGTAATATATTACAACATTTATTAGCTAAAGAAATCTTAAAAATTTGTTACAAGAAACGGAAGATAAAATCAATCCTTCTTTTTTGTAGAAGAATTTTTAAGTTGTAAATATTGGAAATATTTTAGATATAACATAAAGATCCCATGGGTTTTGTTAATAATATATTCGTGATCGGATTACTCCAATTAGTATTATTATGGTTTATGCGAGTAGAGTTCGAACATTGATTCCAAAACTGCAAAGCTGATTAAAATCTTATACTCATGCTAATTGGTCAGGCTTCATAAACTAGCTAGCTAATACAAAGACAGGTGAAATACACTTAGACGCGCAAACAACGAGTGTTGATTAGCATTGGTTAATTTTCGGAAAGGGGGAAAATTATTAACCGAATGTGGGTTCTGTCGGTGTGTCGGCATAAACACTTTTATCATTGCCCTGCAGGAATCTCTGTTTTGTGGTTATATAAATTTCTAATTCACAGCTTCTCCTCTTTAGTACTCCACAGAAATATTTCAAGATTCCAATGATACATACCCTTCAGTGTTGTCAAGCTGGTTTATGAGGAGGTTTGTGCGGGAATCTTATTTAACAATAAAAAAAATCACAAGGGTCAACTAAAGTTTTCATTAATAAGTAATGGCATATTGTCTGAGTATTATGCAGTGGGTATAATTTTTCATAAAGTGTTGAGGTTTCAAGATCATGGAATTGGAATTCCTGATAAAGGTCATGTATAATTAAGTAAAAATAATTCAAGAATGCTTATAGGAAAATGGAAAAGTTAATCTTTTTACATTTAAACTTATGTAAAAAAATTTTTTTTGCTATATGAATGTTTAAAAAAATTACTTTGTTATTTTCTTACACAACTTTTTCATTTGTCCAAGGACATTAGAAAATAAATATTATTTTCTGTAGATGTGAAAGCTTTATTTATCTGAAAAAAGAAAACAGTGTCACTTAAAAATAAGATTAATGCAATTTATATTTTATTAGCATATGACAGTCCTGACAGCCTTTTATTAAAGAGCCTTAAATTCAATGCAATCTGAAGAAGTAACCAGAAAAGAGAATTTTAGGGATTCAGTAGAGAGGCTGACTTCCATCTTTTGTCACTAAGACAAAGGTTACACCTCATTATACTATAGGATTATCTAAAAAGAAACCAGGGATAAATGTTGGCAATCCTGGAAAACGCAGTCCAGCTACAAAATAACCTAATAACCTAAAGTTCAGTCCCTCTCATTGGATGGCTTCCTTTACTTCTCTTCCCCCGTTTTTATGGCTGTAAATTTCATATTTCAGGTCACTCTCCAATAGTAGCTGATTTCTCCAAGCAAGAGTATAACAAACCCTCACAGGAAGATGAATGCCGAGTTTGTACAGGAACCTACACCCTACAAGAGCAGATCTCCCACAAGAAAACCTTCATAGAAAATCACATCCCTAAGCACAACAAAATAGTACTTGTTGGTCACTCTATAGGGGCCTACATTGCCCTTAAACTCTTACGGGAATCAAGTCGAGCTTGTGACGTAGTGAAATCAATTTTGTTGTTCCCAACAATTGAACGGATGGCATCATCCCCAAATGGAAGAATAATCTCCCCAATAGTGAACTATTTCAAGTGGTTTGCAGTGTCCACTGTGTCTGTAGTGTCCTATTTGCCAGCATCCTTTACTAGACTAATGGTGCGCTGGTGGTTCAGTGGAAGGAAAACCAATAATAGGGTCATTGATACTACAATGAAGCTTTTGAGCTCGGATGCAAGCAATAACTGTTTAAATATGGCCTATTGTGAGATGCAAGAAGTTGATGAACTGGATGAGGAGGTAGGCTGACATCTTTAGAAACCCAGGATTTTTACTGTGAGTCTAAACTGTACTATGTGATGCCCTATAAGGACCCTATAAGATGTTACCGGATCATATAGGATTCTATAGTCTGTCGTATAGGATCTTAGGAAACAGGATCCTGAAAAGAAAAGTAAAAAGTATTTTCTTATTTGATGTCAGTAACTAGTAACAGCCTTCGCCTGGAAAACCTGACACCAATGGTGCAGCACTTTCTCTAATATCAGAGCTCCTTTTAAGGAACTCAAAGCTTATAAGCAAGCTACTTGTACTTGGAACAGAGAAAAGTTGATACATTGATGTCAGGGGTTCTCAGGACCTGTGGCCACTTTTTTTTTAGGATCCTGATCGAGGGCTTAGCCAAAAAATGTATCGCACAAATGGGGAATACTTTGAGGAAGGGGGGGGGGGGGACTCCTCTCTGTGGGCCATGTATTTTGGGAGGGGTCAACAAATTGCTGCACCTTATCATTTTTGGAATCTTGCACCTTTAGTGGCATCATAGATGAGTTTGCACTTTCAGTTGGTAATAGTGTTACTAGTGCATAACTCATGACCGGTGAAGATTACAATGACTCTTATGATGATGATGATGGTGTTTATGATGCTAATGAGTGGGACCATGCAACAAGAATTCTTGGTGGGGATCTGGACATAACTCATAATGTGTGGTTCCAAAAAATATCCATACCCCCCCCGACGGAAGGGTGTTGAAAAGTGACCCCCCCTCCCCTCTGGAATTTCCGAAGAAAAATACAGTATTTGTATGGAAAAGATCAGGTAAATTGACCCCCCACCCTCTGGAATTTCCAATCCCTTCCGTAGGGGGGTATGGATAATTTCTGGAACCACACATTCACCCTACCCATAATGTATTGCTTTATTTTGTTTATTATGATTCATTGCACCAGAAACTCTGTAATTATGGGTTTTTCTCACGTGTGTATGGTAAAATGTGGTAAACTGACAAAAATAAAGCTTTTGTGACAAGTCTCTGGATTTTGATTGTATCGAAGCAGTGCATTCTGGGTAGGGTGGTTGGTGGGGATTGGACACATCACTAGTCAATATAACTAACAATTTTGATGATGTTGATACTGATGTTAATGGGTGGGGCTGTGCAGCAATATTTTTTTAGGATGAGGTTGTGACGTTGTAACTCATAACTTACTTTAAATTGATGACAACAATGACTTTGATGAGGATGATGAAAGCCGGTGATTACAAAAAGTGGACAGGCAGGAAGATTTTCCGGTAAACTGGGAGATTATTGCAATGGCCTAACACTACTGTGAATGTGCAGGAATTATTTTTACCAATCTTAAGCAGACTAGGGATGTACCTTAGTAAGAGCATAGTAAGAGCCTTCTCACCTGGTTACTGATGACATTATCCCCTTCTCAGGTCATTGACAAGAACCTCAAGAAGCTCATATTCTATTATGGTTCAACGGACCACTGGGCACCAGTTTCTTACTATGAGGATCTGAAGGCCAAGTTTCCCAAGGGTGAGATCTACTTGTGCCAGCGGAACTTTGAACATGCTTTTGTATTGACTGCCTCTGTTGAGGTAGCCGAAATAGTATGGGGCTGGATAGAGGGGATGTCACCATATGAGTGAACACAAAATTTCGATTCCAAAAATTCTTGTACCCATAGCTCCCCAGCTTGTTGCCATGCAGGGAGGCTGTGATAACAGCCACTGGCCCATGTGCAAGATTTGATGCAAGCTTCTGAGAGTAAGAACTTTCTGCACAAGCCACAACATTCAAAATCAGTGAAGGCATATGGCTGAGGTGCATGCACAACATTTAAAATGCAGAGCCCGTGAGAGAAGGACTTTCTTATAGCATGAGCTAATCTTCAAAATCAGCCAATCATTGAAGGCATATGGTTGAGGCGCATACACAACATTTGATGCAGAGCCGTTGAGAGAAAGAACTTTCTTAGCATGAACTAATCTTCAAAATCAGTCAATCATTGCATATTGTTGAGGCGCATGCACAACATTTGATGCAGAGCCATCGAGAAAAAGAACTTTCTTAGCATGAACTAATCTTCAAAATCAGCCAATCAGTGAAGGCGTTGAGGCGCATGCACAACATTTGATGCAAAGCCATTGGGAGAAAGAACTTTATTAGCATATTGAACTATCTTCAAAATCAGTCAATCATTGAAGGCATATGGTTGAGATGCATACAACATTTGATGCAGAGCCATTGAGAGAAAGAGCTTTCTTATCATGAACTAATCTTCAAAATCAGCCAATCATTGAAGGCCCCCAAATGGCTGTTACCAGCGCCTACACAATGAGGTGACGAACTGGGGATCTCTGGGTATTCAGGTTGTTTTGGGCATTGAGCAATTGGCCATACTAAACACAATACAATGCTCTGCAAGAAGCGGTGTCACAATTTAGCACACTTTTGGTGATGTAAAAGCCTTCCAAATAACTGATGGATAGCCACAATAATAGTCTAGGTATAGGTGTAGGTTTTTTTGCAAAGATTAGTTTTGCCTAATTTTCCCGGCAACACATCCCGCTCGGTCCGCCCGAAATTCCGCAACTTTTGGCTTTTTCCCATTGCACCTTATCGATAACAGGAATGGAACTTTTGAAAGTGTTTTCCAGGAGTTTTATCTAACACTCAATGTGCACGGATGGTTGGATGGTAAGTTTCTTTATTTACCATTCAGTATGTTTTGCAAACCGGAATGCAGCGTTCATAAAGTTTGAAGAAGCACGTCGAGTAAAGACGCAACGCATGTGCTAGGAAAAGGCCAACCAATGTTTTACTCTTTTATTATGTCTATTATTCTGTTTTGTAAGCTCTTTGCAAATTTCTTGATGACAGAATAGATGCTGACCGGACTTGCTGTGGACTTCAGAACTAAAAAAAGCATGAAAAAGAGCAAGTCATTTTTAACGCTCATTATTTTTATCAACAACGTTTGGCATTACGCCGTTTGATCAAACGCTTGTATAAATTAATTGAACTGGGTCGTTAGAGAGGAAATTAAATCGTTAGGCAAAGCGTTTGCATTATCTCCTCATTAACATTGTGACCGTTATGTGTACTCACTTGATCGTTAGGCAATTTTACTAGATCGTTAGACGAAACGACAAGATTTGGTGGTCGTTAGAAAATGACCGTTTAACGATCTATCGTTATGATACGTTTTCCCATGCAGGGTCACAAATAGCCTTTTAACTACAAAGTGATCATAATTGTAGGATTTATGGACCTATAACAGAGCAGATGGAAACGGATGGTAACAAGAGTTTTTTAAAATCTTTGTGGGATGAACAGTTTTCAAAGTTTGAAAATTTGTTTGAAAATCGGCAACAAATTTTATCGTCTTGCCGATAAAACTTATCTACATTGCTTACTATGTTACTAGGCTAATGTCAAATGGTATAAGTGATTTGGGATGATTACATACAAATTTAGAGGCTGTATTTGCAAATTTATTCAACAGCCATGACACAGCCCCTTTAAATGACCACCAAACAGTAGATTCCAAACAGCCAAATGCCAAATTTATTCAGAATGGTATTAATTCCATTAATTGAAGATGACATGCCATCAGAACTGGTGTTTTATTTTCTTGACAACTTACTTATGATTCATGAACTAATTCTTTTGAAAATTTGGGGCATGTATCAGTTTTACAAAAATGATGTGGATAGAATCAAACTTTTTAAAATTCTTAAATTTATATTTATAAATATTTAAACAGGTCAGGAGATATTTTTGTGTATTCAGTTTTGCAAGAATGCATGTATGATCTGTGTGTTGGCCCAGGGGTATTTATTTCAGAATTGAAAGCTGTAAATGGTTGTTTTAATTAGACCCTGTGTCCGATTGGTGTGACAAGAATATTATAGTGTGATCTAATACAATAAGAAACTTTCAAAATAACATTATTAGTTTGCTGTTTATGACTTAAAACTTAAACCAGATTTAGATGGATCAAAATTCCATGAGGTTTAGACGGATTGAATTCACACTCATCTTTAACCATTAAACCTCAAGCCTAAAGAATAATCATCTAATGGTGAGAGTTTTACCCAAGTCATAATTTTGAAATCATTATCCACCAGCCGTCTTAAAATCTGCACTGTAACGAAACGAAATAACTTAAGATCATTAAAGTTGATCTTGTGTGTTTGCTGTTGAGATCATTACAAGTGCCCAGCACTTTATCCCGGTTTAGTATAATTATTCAAGTGATTCTAAGAAATTCCGCGCGCTGATTGGTCGAGAGGCTCGCTTTCTCTTGCTATAATCACCTACAGGTGATTATAACATTGAAAGGTTGGGAGTGCACGCTCGAGTTTTGTAATGACCGTGAAAAAATAAATAAATAAAAATAAAACTTTTTTGCCTAAAACTCTTATGAATCATTTGAGGAAATTAACGAATTATACTAAAACAATTAGTCGCCTCAGGCTCTGTGATTATCTTTTATTATTACGAGGCTAGATGAATGATAATGATTTACTGTCCCGTGGGGTAAAAAACGTCCCTTTCTACTACTACTAAAGGCATCGACCGTTCCCAGAAAATGGCAACGGCCGTTCTATAAGGCATCTACCGTTTATGAAATGAAAATGTGCATCGGTGACATGAAACGTCGACATACAACTTTGACATGAAACTACAGTCACCACTGAGCCCTCCTTTATTAACTTGTACGTCTTTTTGAGAAGCACATAAAATCCCCGATTCTTCTTCTTGAAAAATATAGAGCAGATTTCAGATGACTGTCGTGAGTAACTTTAACTTTAACTCGCAATTACTTTGTAATTACTCCTATAGGTTTTATTCAGAATTTGTGTAATTTCTTTGCGATTGGTTTCACTACAGTCATATTAAAACTGCTCTATTTCAAAGTATCGATTGTTTGATTAATGAAAGGGTTCCAAGTTATTAGTTTTACACAGTCAAAGTCAACTTGAGGCACCTGTACTAGCTAAAATGTAATCTCTATATATATTGTAACTTAATTTTGTGAATATGATTGAGCGACTGCAAATATCAATGTCACAATGCCAAGGGCATACACCAACCGGATTAGATTGTCCCACCGACCGGTTGGCTTAGTGGTAGAGCGCCGGCCGGGCTGTTGTGCGGGAGTTTGGGGGTTCAAACCTTCGGCAAGACCAACACTCAGGGTCCTTTTCTTGAAATAATTGAGGAGAAGGTGCTGTCTTAGCTCTAACATCTTAAAACTACTACCACTACTAATAATAATGATAATATACGGTTTTACGGGCACCTCACTAAGTCTCGGTGCTCTTACATGGGTTATATAAAACTAAAACAAAAACTATAATTCATGGAAGCCCGTGCACGTGCACGTGGATAATTTACAATTGTATCATTGTAGAATAGTCTAGCTGTGAGGTCTCTAAAATTTCAGCGATTCAAGCTAGATTTTCCTATTTTTCTGTATGGAGAAATTTGATGTTCGAAAGTTCTTGGCACATAATATTGAGAGACAAAAATGGCCCAAACAAAATAATACAAAAGTGTGAGCGAAGAAATATCTCGAACGAAACTTTTAGCTGTTCTAATAATGCTATTAGAAAAGATAGTTAATCAATCATGATCTTAATGGGTTCGTGTGTACTGGCTTTACTATATGAAGTTTCGAAATAAAGATCAAGAGCCCTTAATATTTAATTAGTTCTTAGCATTTTAATTTCGTTGTTATTCTTATTGCAATGAGGTATCCGGGAATCGGCAGCCTTTTGACCGCATGGGGTTCATAATATCATTGTCAAAGTCACCACCTAGCCAATATTAAAAATGTCTATAGTTGAATTCGTTTTAGACTTTCAAAAAGGGTCTTCTAGAATGGGCAGAAACCCCGACAAAATACAAAATGTTCAATAGTTCCTTCCATTTACGCCACACCCACACTAAATTTAAAATGTATACAATTTCATTCATTCACAATGCTTATTATACAGCCTGGAAATTTAAAGTGTCTCCTATGGCGTTCTGCTTGCCACCTTATTCCTTCTTAGCGCATTTCGCTCTTGTTATGTATTACTGACTGTTTCTTGGCGGCAGCCAAAAGATATAAGGAAGTACATTTGCAAGTACTCTCCATAATGTTTAGTATTGTGTTCTCCTAACATCCTTCCCTTACACCATGCCAATGTCATGATCATTTTAATCATAGTTATAACTATGTTTTAATCAGGTTGTCTTGATGAAGAGTATTAGTATACTAATGAGTATAAAGTACTTTCTCCATGATGTTTGGTATTATGGTGCCACATCCTTTCGTTGCACCATATCTTTGCCATAATAATAATTCGTTACTGGGTCGTGTGTTTTCGAGGTACGAGCAACAGATATGTGTTTACAGTGTACTCTCCCTAGTATTGTCTTCTTTCATCCTTTCCTGACGCCATATCTTTGTCCTAATCAATCATGGGTCTTTTTTTCATAGTAAGGATTTATAAAAAGTGCTCTCTCCATTATTTTTATATGGTATTCACTCATCCTTTCATAACACCATATCTCTATCATCATTAAAATCATTGAGTCGCGCTTTTTCAAGAGGGCTTACAAATACCGGCGTTCCTAATATGGGAAAGTTGCCTCCAGTTATTGACAGCATACCTCTATCGTTAACATTATCAGGTCTCAAGAAAATGGTCTATAAAGTACTCTGCCCAATGTTTGGCATCGTAGAATCACCAGAGAGATTTTCAGTCGCAATTTTCCTAACAAAAACGCATGACATTATTTTCTTAAATTCCTGTCTAAAAGCCTTATTAAACAATCCGTATAAAATAGGATTAGAAGCTACATTAGCGAATATCAAATAGTCGTATAGTAAATGTACCCACCGTGGTAGGAAAACGCTTATTGCAAACAACGTCCCGATAATACAGATAGGAGTCCATAGCGCGAAGAACACAACTAAAACAGCTAACACGACTTTGGTAATTTTGACCTCCTCTATTCCTTGTTTTATTCCCCTCGATCTCGCTGCCTTGTCCGGTGCGTTTTTATTTAACGCATGGGCTACAAGTAACGCATGTCGTCTGACCTTCCGAAATACCTTCCAATAGCACACTGGTATAATAACCATAGGCGTTACAATAAAAAGCGCAAAGGCTGGAAGTAAGATCGCCATTTGTAGGTCTTTGGTTGGGAATCTTGGAACGCAGAAAAAGTGAGGTCCAAATTTAAATTTCCCTCCAAGACCATGCGTTGTAGCCATCATGCTCAAAGCGATGAGGAGCGATATAAAAATGCTTACAAAAGTAGCACGCGGGGAGAAAATCGTTTTATAGAGGTTTGGTTTTACTACGCGGACGTATCTATTGATGGATGTTAAGGAAATGACAGCAAGTGTGAAAGTTGACCACACGAGGATAGCTGATCCTTGTAACATGCACAACACTCTTCCATAAGGCCACGAGCCTGTGATACACGAACCCACAGACAGAGGTAGGAATCCAAGAGCAAAGGATAAATCAGCAATTGACAGTGTTAGGATATAAATATGGGTGATGGAGCGCAGTGATTTGTTTCTGTAAACTGCGAGGCAAACTAGGGTGTTTCCTACCAAGGCGAGTATAGCAATGGTAATGAAGAATATACTTTCGATAGCAATCGTCCCCTCGTTCCGCGCTTTGGTTTTCACCATCCAGTTTTTAACATCTCTCCAGTTAGTGTCATCCATTTTGAAGAGATAGAGTGATGTACTTTTGGTTTGGTGGCGTTGTCTACTTCGATTATCTTCGAATGTCGTCTAGCAACCGCTCAACGGCTCTTTTGACTTAGTGGTGTTGTCTACTTTTTATCCCAAATGTCGTCTAGCAGACGGCTCAGCGGCTCTTTCGTAATACTTAGATATCTAAAGAACTCTTCTTTCTCTAAAGTTGGTGTCATCCATTTTGAAGAGATAGACTGATGTACTTTTGGTTTGATGGTGTTGTCTACTTCGATTATCTTCAAATGTCGTCTAGCAACCGCTCAACGGCTCTTTTGGCTTAATGGTATTGTCTACTCTTATCCCACAGAATATCGTCTAGCAGACGGCTCAGCGGCTCTCTCGTAATATTCAGATATCTAAAGAACTCTTCTCTCTCTAAAGGTTCACTGCAAAGAGGCAATCCAGCAACGTATTTGCAATGCCAAGCAAAGACATCGAGAGAGCGATTGTCCAGAATCTCATTCTCCGTAGTTGTTCGATAACTGCCCTATTCTTTTATGGATGATGCGCGTAATGAATACGTCGCCTGAAGGTGGCATCTGATTAGTGAGAAATTAAAAATTAATTCTACATCTTTGATCCTCTTAATCCATTCAAATGAATTGCAACATTACTGGTGGATGAAGAAGACTTCCTTTTCGACAACAGATGTTGGCTTAATACGAGCTTGGCGTATTAAAACTGCTTTTCCAAATCATTCCAAAGCGTTTCGTCCTGGCGAATACAGTCAAAGACGTTTTCTTTCTTCTGCTTGACCCAGATACGACCTGCTGAGGAAGAATACGTTCTCCGACACTTTTCGCTATTCAAATCGAAACTATTTACATGAAAAGTGACAAACGCCCTTATTTCCTTGTGGAACAAAAATAATTGCTTTTAAAGAAGCACCGTTACTATTTATTCTTCTTTGTCTTTATCCCACCCACACTGCTTGAGGACCAATCTGTTTGGAGTGTGTCATATCAAAGACACTTTATGAAAAGATATATTTACTTACCCGCTTTTTCCCACTTCTATAAAATTGCTTTCACTCATCACGCTAAAATAGCAAATATTTTTTTCATTTCTATTGTTAATCGTAGTAGTGAATCTTATTTTTTTAAAGGACAACAGTGCATGTGAAAATAATCGGAAGATAAACTTCCTACCAGGGAACGGAATTTATGAGAATAGTTACGAGTATTGAGGTTTGTTTATTGACTCTTCAAATGAATATGCAAAGTCTAATTTATTGTACTGAATTTCCATTTTTTTTACTTTGTGCATTGTGTTGATAACACTACAAGTTTAAAAACATTTTATATTAAAGGCCAGTTTTAAACGCCCTGTGCATCTTGACGACACACTTACAATAAAGTAGCTTGAAAATCGCGTTAAGAGGAAACCGATTTTTTCCAGTTTTAATTATTGCCATTTTCATTATTCTGCAACTCTACGCCAACTAACAAACCGCGGTTTGGCTTCCGGCAACGCAAGCTTTGAGAGTTTTCTAGCGGAGCTCCTTAGAGTAGCCTGCTAGCCGGCTCTCTAGTGGTTTTTTTTCCGATATTCGATTTTTTTTGGCGCGCGGGCTTCCTGTGTCTCTCCCCCCGCGACACAGGAATCCCGACGTCACAGGAACCCCGCGCGCGCCCTAACGAATTCTTCTCTGGAAAACCCACTGGAGAAAACCCACCATAGGTATCGCAGGAAGAATACAATAGCTTAAAGTAGAACTCAGGTACAACGATCGACTTCATTTTTCATGGTTCAGCGGTATTCCCATTTGGGTATTGCTGGCGCGTCCGTGTCTGCGCGCCCCACCAAAGGTAAACCACGACCACAACACAGAAAAATATGAAACCGGGTGCTCCGCTTTTAGCCAGTGGCTAAATCAATATGTTAAAACTATTTAGGACTAGCTAGGCTTCAATACGAAAGCCTTTTCATCATAAAATGCAAACGAAACGTGTGTTTCTCTTAAAAAGGTTTGATGGACGAAAGCCGAAACGCAGTTTGGCGTTCGGAAGTGGGGAGTTCGCATAATAAAATGGCAGTAAGAGTATTCGTGGACTCTCGTGTCGTCTGTTAGCATGATGGGGCTTTCGCGTCTAGTCTTATCTTTCACCATTACCGTATGCAGGAGTACCGTTTAAGGGCATCCTATATTTTTAAAATATTAAACGGGCACTCCGCACCAAACCTAAGGGAAAGCTTTACGAGGCTACATGATACAGGGATAAAATATAACCTGAGAAGCTGTGAAACTGATCTAGTGCTCCCAAGGCCGAACACGAATTTCCTTAAACGTAGCTTTAAGTACAGTGGTGCAATGCTCTGGAGCAACCTACCAACAGCTGCCAAGAAGGCAAATTCAATTAAGGAATTCAAGCGCTTGATTGACTCCACATCTTCCACGGAGACATGCTGACTCTTTTTTAAAGGTATTTTTTTATCTTGAGTATTATAATACAGTTTTTAATAAGCACAGCCCCCTGGAAACCAGCGTTTACAGTATTAGTTTGTAAATTACTGTACTTGTTGTGGGAGGCTACTGTGCCTAAATAAAATGCATATTTGGCAGTCTAGTGTTTTATCCTCACTGCATACCTATTACCCCCGTCACGGGAACTAAGTTATGGGAGGTGATCGCGACTGCCGAGCAATAGGCATGCGACGAGAGCATGCAGGGAGTGGTATCTGGACCACCACCAGGGGAGGTGGGCGTGGTGAACTTCACTCTGATGTAACTTCGGCGGTAGCTTCTGGAACTGTCGATTTTAGGGTGCGGAGCAAGAATTATATAACAAGACCGCAAAGCATTAATTATTAATTCCTTCGTGCGGCCTACATATCAAGAAAATTTGGCCAAAATTGTCGTTTTGCCGATGTTGCAAAACTTGTTTATTAGGAAAGTCCCCGTTACCTTGTTTGGAAGGTCTGTAAGTATTTGTTTCGATCTCATCCCTCAATTAGCGAATAAAGCCGGAACATTCATCAAAACTTGCAGATACTCGAGAAACATCCTTCTCTTGGTCGCCATTTTGTTTTTACCCTCCGCCGAGGGGCCTGAGACGGGATTTGATTACCACAGGCAACCCGCGCGGATTTGTATATGAAGCGACAGCACTTTCTTGATATGATTATTTCAAGAGGCGTGGTCAGTAGAGTACTCAAGTGTATACGCCCAGATCGCTAGGGATTATGGGTAAAACAATAGAATACAGGTAGCGTATGTTTTGTTCACAGAAGTTCTGCAAATAATTCACCGGTATTCTGATTTTCCTCCCGCACCGTTAAAATGATGAGTGTTTTAGGCAATTATATAGACAGAAGTAGAAAGTAGTTTTATAAACTTACCCATTCGTAAGCATCTATTCGTAAGTATCTATCTACCGCTATTGTGACGTCATAAATTATGTCCAAATTTGGCATCAACGGAGGCAATGTTAAAAAATCCATATTAGTTTTCTGTAGAGAATTCTGTGGTTTTAAGCATAAACCATATCTTATTTGGATAAAATGGCGTGAAGTTACAGCTTATCAAAGAAATTCAAATTTACCGCCAAATGACCATATATGGTCAAAGTTAGTGGCAAACGGCCAGACAATGAATGTATGGAAGCAAGGACCATGCATGACGATGTTATAAAATCAAAATTGTAATTTATCTCAGCACTTCTCTCAGCAAGCAAGATATATGGAAAAGCGGAAGGTGCGAGCTCTGCTATGCGCCGTGCTACATTTTGCTGAAGGGAGGAAGACCAACACACGTACTCGCACGGTTGGGATATTTCGGCCAATAGATGTGACGTTTATTTTTCAACTCGTAAATTATGTAATTTGGATTACAGTACTAACTGAATCACTTCAGCAAAAGGTGGGGAAGAAAAAACCAGACAGATCTGTGGCCACCCCAGGATCCTGGATACGGCGGCATGCACAGAAAAGTTGAAATGCAATTATTTTTATAAGATTCTATTTCTGGGGTAAATTTTTGTTGTTGTTATCATTCCATTATTATTTAAGAAAAATTGGCTAAGAGACATTTTAGATTTTTTTCTTATCAAGTTGAGTTGAGTTTTCAAATTCAAATGAAAAATCCGAAGTATTCGTTGTGGCGTGGTTAGGCCTGCCCTACGCATGAATTTGTTTCATTCCAGTATTTTTTTTTAGATCATATGCATGCTCCTTAGGCACGTGTCCCTGCAGACAGAGCGGAAATGACCTGTTTAGATCACTAAATTTCAAATAATAAGGTCAGGTTAACTCGGAAAAGCTTGATTTTTTGCATACAGACCGCCCTGTCTTATTAAACAAAATATCAAAAATGACTTTTTTTCTAATGGATCCGTCTTTGAGATATTAGGCTTTAAACTTTGGTTTCTGTGCCATTTTATGGGAGAATTGGTACTTTGATCAGGAATTCTGCAAACTTTGTTCAATCATATCTAAAATTCATATTCTTCAAATTTCTTGAAAAATTGGCATTATGCTTTGGTCATAGAAACTCTTTGTATACGGAATCTTGAGCTTATATATTTAAATGTGGCGAAGTTAGACATTTCATTTTTGGTCATTTCCGCTCTGTCGTCCCAGCATCATTGAGCGAAACTCCAGAGTTGATAATCTCCTCGTCTGCTCGCGGGGAGGCTCTGGGGACATCCATTTGAGGGGGACTATTTAAAATTTTGTTGATAGACCCGGAGTAGGCCTAGTTTTCAAATTCGCATGCATTTTTTTTATTCCACATTTTTTATTAGTCCTTAGACCTGTCCACACTACACCGTTTTCAAACGAAAACGGATACTTTTTGCTCCGTTTTCAAAAGGTTTGCGTCCACACTTATCGTTTTCGTATTGTTTTCGGTGATCGTTTTCGGCGTTGTAGTGTGGACGATAGCCGTCCGGAGCAAAAAGTATCCGTTTTCGTTTGAAAACGGTGTAATGTGGACGGGGTCTTAAGTTATAGGAGGTGATCGCGCGACTGCCGAGCAATAGGCATGCGGTGAGAGCATGCAAGGGGTGGCATCGACCGCCAGGGGAGGTGGGTGCGGGTGAACTTTGCCCTGATGTAACTTCGGCGGCAGCTTCTGGCGAACTGATTTGACCCGGGGTGTGGAGCAAGAATTATATAACAAGCATGATACCCACACTGGGCAGACTCGAATTTCAAATTTAGCCTTCGTGCCGGCGCCGGGCTAATTATTTCAAGAAGTTGTCGGTAGAGCGCTCAAGTGCATACGTCCAGACCGTAGGGAATATGGGTAAAAAATAGAACGCAGGTAGCGTATGTTATAAACTAATTACGATTTTGAGACGGCAAGTTTTTGGTATTGCCCGTCTCAAAATCGTACGTAAATATATGTTATTTATAATATTCATCCATTATTCATAGGATGCTCATCCAATCTCTGCACTGGATTCGGATCAGGTGACACTACTTGTAACCCCCGATACCACATGGCTAGGTGTCTGATACAGAATACTAATTGATCTAATTAGTATTCTGTATCTGATACAGAATACTAATTAGACCAATTAGTATTCTGTATAGGTCACCTTCCAGTGCAGCCCTCAGTCTTTGAACAGTTGGATATTTGTTTCAAATAACAAATATCCCCTACTGTCCAAAGGCTGAAGGGGACCACTCTAGTGAAGTCCAAGTATGGTCTTCTCTCGTAGAGCAGTACCTAAAAAAAAGCTTCACCTGAGAGACTATATGTTGTTTTAGTCCGTCTAGTTCCATGTGGGACAGGAATCATGCCTTCTGCGCATGCTTGCTACAAAACGATTGGCGTTTTTGTGCATCCGAAAATTCTTTCATTTTCAATGCACATTGTTTCAAATATCCCCAACAGACTAAAAGCTGAAGGGAACCACTCTAGTGAAGTCCAAGCATGGTCTTCTCTCGTAGAGCAGTTCCTAAAAAAGCTTCACCTGAGAGACTATATGTTGTTTTAGTCCGGCTAGTTCCATGTGGGACAGGAATCATGCCTTCTGCGCATGCTTTCTGCAAAATGATTGGCGTTTTTTTTAAACACCCGAAAATTCTTTCATTTTCAATGCACATTCAATTTAATATAAGTACAAAAGTTAGAATATCATAAGTACTTTACAATATTCGTGTCTATGTTGTATCGGCAGATACAAACACTCGCGCTACGCGCTCGTGTTTGTATCTGCCGATACAACATATAGCCACTCATATTGTAAATAGTACCTATAACACTAGCATAGCTAACCACATGTGTACTTTCATTCACTTTTTATTTCAACTTTTTGGTTAGAGAGGTTTACACTTCTTTACCTTTTTATTTTAGGGTGAAAATGTTAATCATGTTTTGCCGCTTTTTGTTTTCAACAAACAAATTTCCCATCATTTCCGGCAGTTTTACTTAGTACAAATCACACAAGTCAGCTCTCGGCTGTGCACATAATTTTTGCACTGCGGAGCGGTACAATGAGACTCCACAGCGTACAGCAAGGCACCATTAATATCTCGGTTCGTACCAGGTAACGCCATCGAGTTGGCATCCATACACACGTAGTCACGTGAGTGCTTATGACCATAGTGTTCCGTCATCAAGTAACCATGGTATTCGCGCCTCCATCCACGTGGACAGCGGTTCGTGGCCGGGATCATGATCTTAGCGCTCCTAGGGAACACAACAACAACTTTTATTTTTAAAATGTTCTTTTCAGTTTACTGTTTAAATCAAGAAAAAAATAATAAAAACCCATTTTTCCCGCTGAACAAATTGAAAGAAATTATATTTGCTTTTGAGCTACATTGAGTGCTGGTATTTTCTGATTGGCTAATAATATGTTGCCAAGATTCGCTCACTGGTGCCCCATTACCACGAAATGACTTCCCGGTAGACGCTACTCAGGCTAGTAGCTCTGTTGTACTATACATGTAAATCTCAGCTCCGGGACAATGGGGCATAATCACGCTCTTGTCTGACTTCTAGCCTTGTCTCTAGCGCCCTAAGAGCGGTATTCCTGTGCGCAGATATGACCCTGAGGAAGCGGCGAGGGTTGGGCCGAGCTCGCCCGCAGAATGTCCCTGATGACGTCACATCTGCTATCAAGCCACAGGAGGCCCGCCCAGGACGCCATGGACTAGGTTGTCAAACCTCTCGACAGCGGCGCACCACACAAAAGAAAGGGATTGATATCTATAACGCCATTGACACCCTGATGGGATGGTTTTGCAATTTTTCACCGTCATCAGGATGAATTTTAGATTTCTAAGCAGGGTCTTCCTGAGCTAGCCTGTAGAAGCCCTAATAGTCCGGCGGATTAGAGCAAATATTCGAGGAAATTGCGCATTTTAGGCTAAAGCTCCAATTTTTTGCCAGGTGATAGTTTTCAATTTCTAAATCGTAGATATGGAGGCACGCTAGAATTCTTTCGTAGCGAAAGCTAGAGGGGTTTTAGGGTGAACAATTGTTTTGCTCAATGTCAATAGCAGCCATTTTGAATGCTTTGTTATTCAAATGAGGTTTATAACTTTGCGAGATTTCAAGTTGTTCTCTAGACTGCACAGCCATAGTAGCTCAACATTTGCTAATTCTGAACTGTGGATTGATTTGACTGACTTCGGTTGAACGTCTCCTTAGAGTTTTTGGTGATTATTAAATGTCACGACCAGTTTATTGGGAATGTTTATAATTGCTATTGTAAAACAATAGCCTGACTGAGATTTGACGAAATGTTTCAAGAATGACCAACAAATTCTAAAAAAAATCGAGATAATTGGTACCTCATGTGTAAAAAGAAGCTGTCTCTGAAATTTTCACCATATTGTCTACCTAGTACTATGCTATACTCTATAAACACGGACAAAGGAAAACTTCACGAAGTGCCGCAGAGCTCATGAATAACAAAGGAGTCAAAGATGGCTGCCAATGGCAAAACAATGGTTCACATTAAAACTGTTCTAGCTTTCGCTACGAATAAAATTTAGCGTGCCTCCATATCTAATCTTCAATAATCTACCGAAAACTATTGACATGCAAAGTTTGGTGTCTTTAGCCAAAAGTGCGCAATTTTTACGCTAATCCGCCGGACTATAAATGTAATAACTGGCCCTAAGTGTACAATAAAGGCCCCAAGTGTAATAAAAATGGGCCTAAGTGTAATAAAGGCCCCAAATGTAATAAAAATTGGCCCTAACTGTAATAAAGGCCCCAAATGTAATAAAAATTGGCCCTAACTGTAATAAAGGCCCCAAGTGTAATAAAAAGTGGCCCTAAGTGTAATAAATGACAATGACCATACAACGTCCTAGTTGGAATAAGTCAGCGTTGTTATATCAATATATTACAGTGATACCTCAATTAAGGGCCCATCCTCTATTGAGCAGCAACTTTTTAAAGTCCCAAAATACCGTATTTGTCACTCCAACTAAGACGGATATGTCTACCGCATTGGGATCTATGAAGCAAACAAGCGTTTTTATAATATTAAGTATCGGCTTCGGGGTACTCATGGAACACGAGACTAGATGTGTGCTGCTACTCTTTGAGAAGCTGACCTTAAACCTGCAACTAAGTTCTATTCTGTATCCCTGTTTGGGGAACTTACAAAAGTTGCTACCCTGCCAGTTTGTATGATCATTGCCATTATTACACTTAGGGTCACCTTTTATTACGTTTGGGGCCTTTATTACACTTAGGGCCAATTTTTATTACATTTGGGGCCTTTATTACACTTAGGGCCATTTCTTATTACACTTGGGGCCTTTATTACACTTAGGGCAGTTATTACGATTAGGGCTTCTACATAGCCCCTGTGAAAAGCCTTCGCTCACCTGGTAGGAACGTAACAAGCGGCACACATGGCATCGTGGTCGTGTAGGCCCCGTCCAAAGATGTGATTATCGCTGGTGTGAAACTCGGTCTGGTAGATTTTGCCTCCCACCTGAGATCCGGGGCGAAATCGGTCATATCTTGGCACATCAGGCATGCAGAGATAATTGACTCCTCCTCCAATGTGTCCATAATTCTCCCCACCCATCCAACCTAAACAACAAAGCAAAATGCAGTGTTTGACCAGGATTACACTTACAAATACCGATATTGCCCCCCCCCCCCCCCCCCCCCCACACACACACACAATGGCACAGCAATACGTTATGCCTTGTTGCTATTGCTCAGTTAAGCCGCTGTTACGCGGTGCAATGTTTTCTGCAACTTGTCTCGCAATGCAATCGCTGCAACCGTTGCAGCAAGTAGGTCTGGACTCAATTCTACTTCTCGCAACGGATTGCAGCAGCTTTCGGCGAAAATTGTAATAAAAATGTCATGGTCACAAACTATGGCGAAAAGAAAAATGTCGGAAATCAGGGCCAATGAACCCAATGTTCTCGGCACACCCAAAGTACCAATTCTCGCGGAATCTAGAAATAAACTCTGTTCCTGTGCGTATGGCTAGATCTAGATGGAGGCTCCTACTCCTGGCTTCACTTAATTAACGCGAATTTTAATTTAGGTCACGTGAATTTCCGTTAATAATTCCAATGTCATTCATAAATATGGGCGCTTATGTAGGGAACAAAGATTTCTAATTCTTGACCTACCACGGTACAGAAGTCTTGCGCCTCTAGGGCAGTCCCTTCTTCCCCATCGAATATACTGCAATCCTGCTGATCCAGATCCTCTAGGACCTCTTAATCCACGTGGCCCGCGAGCACCTCTGATCCCGTTTCTCCCAGGTCGTCCTTGGGGACCTAGAATGGAAGACATGCTGGAACATCGGCCGTTTTTCACACTAGAAGACGAACAAATCGTCGCTGAACGGACAAATCACCTGACGAAGAATTTGTCTGGACGGACAAATCGTCCGACGATTTAATGGACGATTCCAGCTATATGCGCGCGCTCGTTCTGTATTTAGAAATTCCCTTGGAATGTAGCACAGCTATATACCAGGATGCAACGTGCGTATTCATATAGCTGGAATCCTAAATTGTTTGCACAATGTGAATTCGAGACGGTCAGATAGCTAAAAATGTTCTTTTTTTTTTCAACAGTGATCGCTTCTTTTGCTCCTTGATCCACTTTCCCGCAGTAAGAAAATCGAAAATTTGTTGGTCTGGTGTGAGTTTAGGTCAAGTTTTGGTCTTCTCCGAAAAATAGTCTTCATCTAGACGGACCAACAGACGTACAATTTGTTCGTCTGAATCGTGTGAAAATTTGTTGGTTTCGTTTTCTCATCTCAGACGAAAGGCTCAATTCGTTGCCATTTCGTTTTCGTTTTAGCTAGAGGTACATGTAACATTGTTAAAATATATTATTAAAATAAAAATACCATAAGTAGAAAACAAACGCTGCTAACCCATCGCTTTACCTCTTGCTCCTGGTGAACCGTCACGGCCATCGCGACCATCCCTTCCTGTAATAAAATGAATCAGAGTAAAACCATCACAATACGAAAGATAATCCGAACAAGGTCCAATTTCATGGCGATATTCACCAGAAGTTGAGAAGGTGTATGAGCTATATTTCGATTTTAATTCAAATCATCATCAGGCAAATTAAGTATACAGAGCGCGAAGTTTAAATACAGGAAGCTTATTTGAATAATAATAGTTCACGGCTAGCTTTTAGGCCGGAGATAATTACAGGCTGCTTAGTTTTTATAAAGAAAGCCTCTTTAAACAGAAGAATGTTCCAGTTGTTGTCCATACCAATTACGGTGGTATTGTCCCTGACAGTGTTCAAGTAAAATTCTTTGGTGTTAGCTAAAAGAAAGGAATCATTACAAGGCAAATTATGAAGTGACAAAAGGTGTTGGTATTGTTCACAATTATTTAGGTGGTGAAAAATAGCACTGTCCTTGTCACGGGCATGTTCCATTGTGCGTTCGTGCAAGGTGCGCTCAGTTTTACCTATGTAACTGGAATTACAGCAGGGGCAAGTGAATTGGTATACAAGATTAGATTTACTTAATAGCGGGGTTTTATCTTTGGTGTTCGTATAAAAGCAGATCTTTTGTGTTTTGGGAAGAATCCGGAATACAACATTTTTTGGAAGATATACATCTGCGGAGCTTATGAACAAGGGATTGTTAAATGTTCGCCTTTCTCGCCGATGTATGGCATGTTGATCCAGATAGTCCTATCGCTAACTGTTTCCAGGGCGCGGTCCTGAGTGGGGTTCTTAAACAAGCAGGATGCCTTGGTTCGCTTGATAAGACCATCTGCTACACGCCGTGGGAAGCCATTCCAGGCAAGGAATTGTCTAATCTTGAGTATCTGGGCATCAACTGATACTCAAGATTAGACAATTCATACAAAAGTGTGTACACTGCTGTTAATAATACCATGTAAAACATTCACTGGAAACTCTGTCCTCAACAAATAAAAAATGATCCTTTTCTCTTCCTAATATGTAATGCGCGCGTGATGAATGCTAACCTCTTATAAGTGCATCTTGCTTCACAGTGAGCGCTGCCAACCTACAAAAAGAAATGAAAATATAAATATTAAACGGAACATAAAACAACTTCAAGAGACCACCAATGACCACAATGGCCTTTGTCAGATATTAGACGTAACTAATTTGAAGCAAAATGTTCGTCAACTCTCCAGGTTGGACGAAATGAACTTTGCTATAAAAAACGTTATAGTATCTCTTACTGAGCCTTGATACGGCGGATTTCCGTCTTCAAAGACTGGGATTTTGGTCCTCCTCGTGTCTCTAAGAACGATGGGTCACTTTGCTCTGCTGTGGCGTAGGATAGCGCCAACAGTACAAGGGTACCGACTAACACTGCCATGGGTAAAATTCGAGGATTCAATTCTTTCTCCTTGAAGAACCTGCTGTATGCAGTGTATGTTCTGTTTTGACTGAGCTTGGTATCGTGTATGATAATAAGTAGAGCTACCTTGAATAAAACCCTAATTTTAGAGTAAACAACACGTCATTGTGTCTGTTTTCATGTATTGTAAACCCGTTATAAAGTAGTTTCTTTGCTCAGCTGTATAATCAATAATAATTGAACTGTTTTTAGCTTCAGCGCAACTCATGTTCGACTTTGTTAAATAGTGTCAGACATGTAACAGGCACACAACGGTAGGGTTTTGTGGGGTGGGGGTGGGGGTGGGGGTACTTTGCGACGCACCCCTTCTCCCCCCTCACAGAAATGCAGGCCTAAAGACAAGGTTCAAGCAGTCTTATTGACAAATCTGGCTCTTCAGATAAGAAACGCACCCCCTTTCCAAAAACATGGATCCGTTCCTCGAACATTCTCGAACCCAGAGCTCCCGGTTCGTCGCGTCGCAGGGGGAATGGCGCGCACACGTACATAAAAGTATCTTAATCTCGCTTTATACAAACGTATCTGTCAAAATAACACTGGCATTCGTTTCCTAGGCCTGTTTTCATCCTATGCCTGCGACTTGAACGCTCTAAAAGTAATTGTGAGGCCTAAAACCACCATTTTCTTTTACGCATGCGTCAGTGCCTGTCCCCAGAGCCTCCCCTGCGAGGTGACGAGCCGGGGAGCTCTGGGTACGAGAATGGAGCCTCCCCTCGAATGGCTGTTTGAGCGTGAGTTTACTTTTTAGGTTGACGTCCCGAAATGTTTTTCAAGCTTCGCCGAAATATACTAACCCTAATTTTAGCGTAAACAACAGGTCATTGTTGTATCTCTTTTCAGTTTTATAATAAAAGTAGGTTCTTTATTCAGTGCAAGCAGTAATAATTGAACTGTTTTTAGCTTAAGGGCAAATCATGCTCAACTTTCTTCTTTACTGTGAGCTCTTTCTTAGGTTTACTTCCCGAAATGTTTAAGCTTCCCCAAAATATGACCCTTCTGCTGACTGCCGCGCGCGCTCGCGCCCGTTCTCTCCCTTTTCCCTTTGCGCTTGCTACGCAGGCTAGAAACCCTCTACTTTGAATGGGCTCTGTCACTAGCCATGGCTATTACTCAGAGGCGAATAGGGCGAGAGGAATAGAGTGGTTTTCATCAGACTGTGCGAAACAAAAACTAATAGTCAGTGTTTAAGTAGTGTCTATTAGTCATAATTAAAAACTAAGGAAAAATAATAAAAATGACTTTCATAATGTATATAGCAGTGCGTATTTTGATAGTATCTATTTCATAGTCTGATGAAAACCGCTATTAATTGTTTTAGTCAAATACCAGGCCAATTTGCATCCAAAAACGTTTTCTGATCTCGTCGTTTCCCATTTTCTGGCTTTTGAAATCCGACTCTTTTCGCTACGTTATAGTTAGGCTATAACTTAGAACCCCAGTCACCCGCGGCCATTTCAGGGGGTGTGTGTGGCCATTTCAGGGACGGCGGAGCGGAGGGGGGGGGGGGGGGGGGGGGGGGGGCTCACGTCGCACGTATTTAAAAATACGTGCGCGTAGCTCCTTTGCGCCTTCAAATACACTAGCGATCTCAGTGTCATCTAACTTGTCTGTGATATCAGCGCCGTACCTAGAAATGCTGGTACTGGGGGGCAATATCTGAAATATAGGAAATTAAAAAAAAAACAGACATTCGATTCCAGTGGCCGGATCGGCCGGAATTATCGAAGTGGGGATACCATCCGAGTATCGTCTTTCCGCGCGCGCCCATGCATCCATGTATTATTCTCTATTAACAAAGTCCTTGATGATGATTATTTTGCTCAATGTTTTTTTTTGGGACTTAACCCCTTATTACCCCAAAATCGCGACACTTCCTCGGAAAAGTTAGACCACTATATAAAGTAACTTTCAAAATCATCATGATTCGAAAACAGCAACAGGAAGTTGAAATAGGGTTTGTGAGCTCTGACAGAGACTTCGAAGAGACTGTCTTGAGCAAGAAAATCAAATCGAAAAATTGTCATGAATCTAAAACAGTCAACAAAAAGTTGAAATAGAGGTGACGTCCAGCTCTGACAGATTATCTTAAGCAGGCAAATTGAATCGAAAAATCGTCATGAATCGAAAACAGTCAACAGAAGTTGAAATAGACGTGACGTCCAGCTCTGACAGCCTGTCTTGAACACAAGAAAATCCAGCAAAGCCTGTCATAGTGGTTACATTGTATGCATACCTTTTCGACCGGACCGATGCCATAGTAAAGGCCGGTTAACACTTGTGTTTTATTTGTCCCGGCGATTGTTTTCGCGCAAGTTGCAATTCCAACTCTCTTGTGTAAATCTCTTGCGATTTCTGTGCTCCCTTTTTTCATCATGTTTCCAACATGTTTGAAATCTCCACGACATCACGCAACAAAAATCGCGGCAGATCGCGCCGAGTTGCACCTAGTTTACACTATGGTTTACATTAGTAATTTTGAGTTGACGCGTGTGCGAGAAAAATCGCTGCTTAAATACGTGATCCTACGCCAGGCTTAACTTGCTTAGGTATGCTTGATCAAGACTCACAGGAGAAAGCTCTGCTCGCAGTGACATACCATTATTTAGTATAATTACTCAAGCGATTCAGCGCGCTGATTGGTCGAGACGTTCGCCATATTTTGATATATTCACCTTAAGTGTATATAACATTGAATGCATTGGGGATAGCGCGCACACTTCATTACGAGACTAAAAACATACCCCTTGAACCGCGTATAAACCCCATAAAAGTCGCTTGAGTAATTATACTAAAATAATTACTAGTCGTCTCAGGCTCCGTAAATATCGGCAAATAGTCACCTCAACCCTTATCTGACAGAAAACAGAGAAACTTTACAACAAACTAGATTACTGTTTATCTGTTAATTTTCCTAAATACATTGAGTAAGACACCTTTTTTTAGATTACACTGTAGTCACAGGCACACATCGAGCTCCGGCGGCAGATTCAGCGTACAGATTTAGTCATTTCTAAGCATGTACAAAAAAGTAACTTGGTTGCAAAACTTTACTGAACTGTTCTTTTTTGCCAGGCAAGGTACAGGAAGGTAGATCAGAGAATTTGCCAGCAGTGTCGAAGATTGGATAATTTCAAATAAGCCAGCATTTCGTCAAATGCCATAAAGCAAGCAAAAACGAAAATATAAGCCCATATCCGTTAAAAAAACACGGATGACTAAGAAATTCCCTGACTCATAAGTTCCAAAACTACAATAAATTTGTTTGCAAGGGTAAAATGCAAATAACACAGGGATTTTTTTTGCAGAAATCCATCCATGGAAAAAACTGAATTTCCTAAGGCACATGCATGGGAAGTTTCGGAATTCCTTCGATAGCCATGGGAAATACGAACACTTCCTATTCGTCTACCATGGGAAATTCAGCTTTTCCCATGGATGGGTTTCTGCAAGTGTAAGTGTAAGTTCCAAGCAAGAAGCAGGGTCGCCCCATGTAAGGTAATCCAAGCAGATCTTGTATTCCGGATTCCAGTCCTTGTATTCCGGATTCCAACCTACTGGATTCCGGATTCCATACAAGTGGATTCCGGATTTCATAACTATCAAAGAATCCGGATTCTTTATCTGAATAAATTCTTGGATTCCGGATTCTCAAGGCGTTTGGATTCTGGATTCCTGCTTTATGGATTCCGGATTCCATTCTACGGATTCCGGATTCCAAAGCTAACAAAAAATCAGATTCCGGATTCTGGATTACCTTACATGGGGCGAAGCAGGGGGTGAGGAACAGGTTTCCTGTGGAACACTACGTCCGTTTTGTGCCTGTGTGCACTATATTTGGCCGTCTTTCCTTATTTAGTATCGGTGAATTCCGTTTATCATCTTCGTTCCTGGTTGTTGTTCAGTTTCATCTGGTACAGACCACACAAGTAAGCTCTCGGCTATGCACATAATTCTTGCACTGCGGAGCGCTGCAATGTGACTCAACAGCGTACAGCAAGGCGCCATTGAGGTTGGGTTTCGTACCAGGGAATGGGCGAGAGTTCTCAGCCATACACACATAGTCCCGCGGGTGTGGGTGGCCATAGTGCTCCGTCATCAAGTAACCATGGTATTCGCGTCTCCACCCACGTGGGCAAACATTAGTGGCCGGGATCATGATCTTAGCGCTCCTCGTCCGGACATAACAAGCGGCACACATGGCATCGTGGTCGTGTAGGCCTCGTCCAAAGATGTGATTATCGCCGGTTTCAAACTCTGTCTGGTAGATTTTGCCTCCGTTCTGAGATCCAGGTCGGAATCGATCGTATCTGGGCACATCAGGCATGCAGAGATAATTGACTCCTCCTCCATTGTGTGTGTAAAACTCCCCACCCATCCAACCTAAGGAAAACATTGATGTCATATTATATATCCGCGCGGGCTGTTTGTGGTTTTAAATCTCGTCTCAGACCCTTTGGCCGAGGGAAAAACAAAATGGCGACCAACGGTGCGATGTTCCTTGAGCTGCAATTTTGGTGGATTTTCCTGCTCTATCTCCGTGTAAGAACCTGTGTATTGTTCACGATTTGCGTCACAAAGCCTCGTTTGTTTAGTAGAACCGTATTCGCAGAAAGCCACAACACAGTATTGTGATACCTACCTCTATATAACACCATGGCACCTCGAGGGCAGTCCCTACGACCCCAGTGGATGTATTGCAATCCTGCAGATCCGAATCCCCTAGGGCCTCGGAGTCCCGGTGGCCCCCGGATACCTCGTGCCCCGTTTCTACCAGGTGGTCCGGGAGGACCTGAAATTGAAGAATTGCATAGATATATTTTAGATGAATTTTTCATGTAATACGGACTGGTATTTTACGGGTTCCAGACAACGAGTAAAATTCTGTCAGTATTTCATAAAGAAGAGTCAAGAGGTTACAAGACGACGAAAAAATGAGGTAAAAGCAAACGTAGTGAACTCAATCCGTCTAAATCTCTTAGAATTTCTATCGATCTTTAATCTTAAGCCCTGACCAAACGAAACGCAAGTCGACGCAAGTTGTGACTTACACAGACTTGCGTCGAGGTAGCCAAACGAGGCGCAAGTTGTCGCAAGTTGTCGCAAGTTGTCGCAAGTTGCGTGAAAATGTGGCCATGTCAAAGTGAACACAAGTCACCGCAAGTCATTAAGTTGGTGGCCAAACGAGCGCAAGTCGACGCAAATAGCAAAATCTTGCGTCGACTTGTGCGTGGACTTGTGTTTCGTTTGGCCAAGGCTTAAAAAACTGCCTTGAGTGATATTCAGTCAGGACAGCAAACTAGTGGTCTTCTTGTGAACGTTTCTTGCCATACTAGATCAAAACAACAGACCGATTATCATCCCCAACACATCGATTCTCTAACATAACACGCACAGGCAACCAAGATTGGACCTAGCATAGGTGGCCAATCTCTGAATGTGCGCATAGAAAATGTGTGTGCATAGTCTTCGAAGTAAGAAGTCAAATTTGGTTGATTTTTTTTTGTTTTTCAAGAGGCTGCAAGAAGAAGTAAAAACAACATCATGAAGTGAACTTTATAAGCTACGATCTTTTCATTAGCATGAGTGCGCATGCGTAGAAGTAAAGGTTCTACAATGGACGATTCCAGCCATAAGCGCGCGCTCTAGATCTGTTTTCTTTTGAAATGCTTTTATATTTGTGATGTAACACAACTACCAGTTGTAACGCGCGCATACAAGGCACTTGATTCGTGAAATATAACACAACTACCGACATGCAGCGCGCGCATACAAGGCACTTGATTCGTGAAATGTAACACAACTACCGACATGCAGCGCGCGCATGCATTATAGCTGGAATCGTCCATTGTAATGTAACACAACTACTGACATGCAGCGCGCGCATTCATTATAGCTGGAATCGTCCATTGGAATGTAACACAACTACTGACATGCAGCGCGCGCATTCATTATAGCTGGAATCGTCCATTGGAATGTAACACAACTACCGACATGCGGCGCGCGCATTCATTATAGCTGGAATCGTCCATTTGAATAGATTGTTTTGATAAAAGACATCACGTGACCCACAAAGATTGTACAATGAACGAGGCGACGAGCTGATGAAGTTTTACGCTCAACCATGAACGCGCCGAAACAGCGAAGTGTCCCACATGGAGTATTAAATCGCAAACCAGACCTTTGAGTGATGTGTAGAGATTGTTAATTGTTCATTACTCTGGCGTGGGCGTAAGAATCGTACGGTCGCCATACGGCGCTTCAGCTCCTTCTGGAAGTATGGTCCTCGTATTTTTTGCAAACAACGATTTTACAGCTAATTGCGAATAATTTGGAGCGGTTAATTTCAGTCGTTTTTTTTCAACAAAAAGACCATTTCAGCTCTGTTTGGAAGTTTGTTAGCTCCAAATTTCCTGGCAAGCGCCAAAGAATAGCAGTAGTGTTTTGACGCCAATATGGGTGAAGTTTTACCTTGTGGACCAGGAGATCCATCGCGCCCATCACGACCATCTCTTCCTATATAAAAAATAATAAATAATTTTACATATTTTTGAAATTTTCTTGAAAGCAGTTGTTGAAGCAATAGACCTTGTCGAGGTTTTGCAAATTAGGCCAAGGAACACAATACATCTACACAGCTGAAAAGGCCGCGCCGGCGCCTCAAAGTTAGTGTAATTATTTAGATTCAAAGCCAACTTTTACCAATCGTGACAGCTAAGTCTTGCCAAAGTTTGTAATGTACGCTGGTTCGTTTCAAGGAGAGACTCGAAAGACAGAATATCAGGCTCAACCTCTGAACCTCGAGGTCTAATTGTTGCTAATATAATTTTTCCGGTGAAAATCGAACACTTACCTCTCAAAAGAGAATAATGTTTTGCGGTCAGCGCGGCCAGCCTATAAAATAACAAGAAAAGGAAGACGGGGGCGGGTTTAAAATTACAGTATAACATAAAGTCTGAAACATCTAAGGGGTGACGTGGACCATTAAAAACTTTGGGAAAGGGGGTAGCAATTTTTTTGCATATTAATTTTTTTTCGGGGATCAGGTTGTGCAAGAATCCTTTCCCCGACTTTGCATGATGTTTTTTCTTGCTTGGATCCTTGAAAGATTTTTTTTTGTTTGAAGGATGGTAACCGAAAAAGCTCGGACTGAAAGAAAAATCGTCATAAAAATTGGAACAAAAAAAGAGAATTTTTAAAAGTCGCTGTCACACTTTTGGAGTGCTCCCTAGGGTCATCCAAGAAGATGATGCAAAACCGCCGGTGGTTTTATTGAATTCTGACGGACTAGAACTTGGTCAAACGAGAAAAGTTTTTGGCAAATAATTATTGACTTTATTAACAATTTATTACTAATAACCAATGATAACATCGTATTTGTGTTCTACTCGTCAAAAGCTTTAAAATGATATTTACATGCACCTATCTTAAAAACAGACGAAATGACAACAATTTTGCCCACAACAAACCTAGACCAGTATTTCAATGGCTATCCATCAGTTATCTGGATGTTTTTACATATCAGTGCTAAAATCGCGACACCGCTCGGCCTTTAAAACTCTTGTTAAACTTACCTAGCTTTGATTTGTTTGATTTCTGCAACCAATAGGGGTATTTGGCAGCTGCTCTTCGCTCTACAGAATTTTCATTTTCCTCTGCATTGGCATAGAGTACTGCCAAAAGTACAAGGGCACTTACTAACAATTTGGAAGCCATATAGATGCAGGCTAAAAAGTGGTGAAGTTACTCTTGGAAAAGGGGTCTGCTCCGTTGCTCTCCTAGATGTAGAGTGCTGGGCTATAGGTGTAGCCCCCTTTAAATACCCAACGATGTACCTATTTTCTGCTTTAATTAAATGCCATTGCATAATTTTGCTATGAAAGTGGATCTTTTGTGGCGCAACCAGCCATGGATATTTTCCGCAATTTTCTGGACGCGCTCTTGGACATCTTTAAGCCTTTTCAGGCCAACGCAATGGCAATGATACAGAAAACATTATAACTACATGTACATGTATCCCGGTGTTCTACTTGCGAAATTAATTTCTTCTCGGTCGTGAGCCTTTCTATGATTGTCCCCATTGATTGTCTTTTTGTTTACAAAGAAACGAAACATTTTATGCATTCTTTGTAACCTCAGATCCAAAGTCCATTATTCTAATTTCCATAGAAATTCGGCTAATTTTACAGTCGTTTGGATCTCAAGCAGTTGATAAGTGAAGTAACTTAAGTAATTTAAATATGAAATCATGAAGACATGGGGCAAATAACGTTTTTGGGAAGAAATTTCCAAAAACGAAAAGTAAACAGAGGCACGCGTTACTTGTTTATGGCTCTACTTGATCTACGTTTCTCAGTTCCCTCGTTTTTTAGGAATTTTGTTTTTGATCTCTTCCAGGAGAGCAATATCACCACTTTTCCTGTTTTGATCCTTTTTTGCATGAATGGTTATACGGGGGGGGGGGGGGGGGGGGGGGGGCTTATACGTTGCGAAATATTTGAGACTTTTTTTTTGCACTTCTTAGATCCCCCGAAACGAAAACAGTCATAAGTATACTCACCTGTATCTGTTTTTGTATCTGATCAGATTTGCTAGAGAGTCTAAGGATTGCGAAAATTCTGGAGAAAAAAAACAGGTTTTCCGAAAATGCCAGGTAGAAAATGTCCGAAAATTCTAGGCGACTTTTTACCACTGTATGCATTGCTACGCTACCTCAAAATTCAATGTTGCGATGGGCGATTGGCGATTTTTAGCCGTCAATCAAACCAAAACGCTGGATTCGGCTGTTTTACTGGATCAATATTGATTGCAAATCAAACAAAATGGTGTTAAGCTATCCTTTGGCTTCCCTTGCCTAGAATGTTTAACTCTCTGTTCAAGAAAATTGATATTAAAATTTTCTTGCGTAAAATCGCCCATCGCAACAGTGAATTTTGAAGGTCGCGTAGCAATACATACAGTGGTAACGGAAGATTTTGCCCAAATATTCGAAGATTTCATGTTTCCGAGTGCGAAAATCCTAGGATACACAGTACACAAGAAACATCTGGAACAATAATGCACCAGTCAATTGTAACCACCACCCCCCCAACCTCGGGGGAGGGTGGGAGGAACGTGGGGCATATATACGTATAGGTCAGGTTTTGTTCCCGACTACATGGGGAATATTCTCTTCATGGACCCCCCACCCTTGAATTTGGCGAATATAGGTGGGGGATAGAATTTTTTCCCAAACTGTCGGTTCACCTTAGAATTACATCTTCCTCCTTAAACAGGAGCGCTGACCACATGCCAAACAATGCAAAACCAGGCCCGTAGCCAGATAAAAATCGTTACCGAGGCAGAGTGAGAGAAAAAAAATCATTATACAAATTCTGCCATTTATGAAGCAGGAACTTAAAGTACTAGTTTATCATTAACAGTGCTATGCGACCTCAAAATACAATGTTGCGATTGGCGATTTTAAGCCGCCATTCAAACCAAAAAGGCTCTGGATTCGGCAACTTCAGTGGGTTGACATTGCTTGCCAAATCAACGAAAATGGTTTTAAGCTATCCTTTGTTTTCCTTGCCTCGAATGTTCTAGAAAATTGACATTACAATTTTCTTCATAAAATCGCCAATTGCAGTGAATTTTGAGGTCGCGTAGCAGTGCCTCGCTCGCCTCATGCTGGCTACGGGCCTGAAAACGAGATTGATGTGATTTTCCGAGGAGCTTTGAGTAAGTTATTTGCCATATTGTTTTTTTACTAATGCATTATATATCTTATTAGGTGCTTTCCTCATTTCTCCCTAATAATTTTCGGAAGTGTTCGGTTTATACTCTCGAAATATACGATGTGGAGGGCGGCCCCCACAGGGTGGGGGAATTTCCCACATGTTTTGCCCGAAGGGTGGGGACAAAATCTGGTATGGCTCAGCTGGAAGTCCATGTCCCCACCCTTCCCCGAGGTTGGGGGGGTGGTGGTTACAATTGACTGGTGCATAAGTTGCAAAAGGTCAAGCAGTCGCATAGAAGGTCTCCGAACAGATATTTGACCAAAATATATTGTTTCGCCTTGGGTGCCCAAGCAAATTTGATCGTTTCTGATAGCCTCTAATATCTTCAAAATATAGTTATGTTTCGATCTCTAAAAGAGGTTTTCTGTAATGAGCCTTTGTAAATGGCTCACACTAAGGCCTATTTCCATTTAAAAACGTCGATCCGTTTGCGGCGTCGAATCCAATTCAGCCGTCTGGTTTTCACCCTTTCACCATAAAAGGAAGGATAAAAAACTGAATTGCGTAACTAATACAAAAATATATTCCAGGTTATAAGTAAGGGTAATAAACCCCGACAAGAGATCGACAAGACTTTTCAAAGTTCTCGGACTTTTCCTACCAGCAATTTATTGTAACCAGTTTGTTCGGCTCCCGGGTTCGGCTTTACTTCAACGATTCGAAACCGGAACACTTGTCGGCCATTGACTAATAATAAGCTTAATTATTTCTAGGGGTCTATTCGTGTCTATGGTCTAGAAATATATTTTTGCGTCTTTTATAAACCATTAGCCTAGCCTTTTGTGTATTTTCCGGTCATCGGCGAGAGCGAAGATTGTTTTCTAGAGCGAGTTGTTCGATCATCGCGCGGCCATATCACTCGCTCTCGTGGAAACAATCTTCGCTCTCACCAATGAAATCTTCTCCGAAACACACAAAACCGCCAGCTACGCAGGCTATTAAACCCCGACAAACGTTAACTTGTTCTTTTTCCAAGAAACTTTCAAAATTTCTTGGACGTATCCTAATGCTTTTTCAATACTATACATCTGGTTTGTTTTCACTTCCACGATTCGAAACCGGAACATTTTAAAAAAATGAATATTTTAAAAGTTGGTGACTCCAACAAAAGGTGACTCCAACAAAATTAAACGCGTTTTTCAGAATTCTTTTTACCACTGTATGCATTGCTACGCGACCTTCAAATTTCACTGTTGCGATTGGCGATTTTACGCAAGAAAATTTTAATATCAATTTTCTTGAACAGAGAGTTAAACATTCTAGGCAAGGGAAGCCAAAGCAAAAAGACAATACAACGCGCTGGTCTCCTGTTTGGGGCACCAGTTCGTGGTAAAAACAAGGACTAACGACCAACTAGCTCCCCCCTAAACCCTTCTGCTATACCACAGGGAACCCAAATCTAGCAGTATATAGCGGGGAGGTCTGGGTTCCAGAATGTGTATTTCGATGTGATTGTTCGTTCTTTTCGCGGAAATTCGACTGATTATGATGGTTATTTTCCCGAAATATCCAAAGAATGAATAGCCAAAGTCCACGCTCGTGAACTCAAAGCGATATTATCAAATGGATCTGATCGTGTTTGCAGTTTGGACAAAAACAGCTAAGATAATTTCACAGTTAATTTACTTCTGAGGAGAGTTTGAAAGCAGAAGCGATGCCGAAACTATTTTAGAGTATCGCCTATAAAAGCTACGGATAGCACTATTAGAATCCTTGAAATCACACTGCAGAGACAGCAGAAGAAAGGTAGGCACGATTCGTTGTCAAACATCTTATTGGATCAGCAATTTTGTGCATTTTATGGAGTATTACCATCGGGTATCATACAAGTTGTGTATCAGATACAAGGATCATGAGCTTGGGCGCCATGTGAAAATTACACTTGCTGTACTCATGTCTTCACGACTCTATTTACATGTAATATCCTATATAAAAATGAAAGTGGTAACTCTATTAAGCAGCCATCTTTGGGATCTGCTGCTTAATGCAGGTATGTACAAATACAGAGTACTTTGCTGCATAGGTCATAAATTAGAGGAGGGAGGGCTGGTGCAAAAATGATGGAGAGGGCCTCTTATTTTAATGCAGTTGAAAAAGGGAGTGTTAAAAAATTTGGTACAAATGATAAAGGGAGGGCCATTGTTTGTTTATGCAAACATTGTTAGGGTAATACAGGGCTGTAGCACTTATAGGGTCCTGTACCCTGTATTACCCACACTTTTTCCCCAGTCAATCCTTAAAAACTCCCGAGTTTGCAGCCCGCATATCAAAGTTCACCCAAACATGCGGTAATTTCACATGCTGGGCTCTAAATTTTTGGTGTGCTAGAGAATTTCAACTTTCCCTAATAGCTGACTTGGGTTGTTGATATGCTGTGTCCCCCCACCCAGTTTTGATTTTTTGAGGCTTGCTTTACGACCCTGTAATAGGACCTATAGATTTCCCAATAACAATGCAAATAATACTCACCTGGCAAGATAATTTTTATCTGGGATTTAAGCGACTTAATGTACATGTCTATATAAAACACGCACAGATGAAGTAACTTTCGGGTACGAAACACATATCAAATCTTGCAATATTAAAAATGTCTTTGTAGCATTTGGGAGGGCCAACATTTTTCATGCATCTTGTCAGGGGAGGGTTTCTCAAAAACATGTTGACCAAAATAAAAATGCACCAGCCCTCCCCCTCTAATTTATGACCAGTCCCTTAATAGAGGGTGGTTGCTTAATAGGTGGCTGCTTAATAGAGGTACCAGTGTAAACAAATTTTACTTAACTATCTGAATCAGTCACCAAATTTGCCAAAATACAAGACTGTTACTTTAAATAAAGGCAATATTGATGTATATCCAGGATTTTCTTACAGCAAATTCTACCAAAAGCCAAACACAATTCAAGCTTGATTGACTAACACTGTACATTGTTGGTTTGCTTTAAATAACACTGTTAATGAGAACTAAACTGTATAATTGCAAATGCCTGCATAACATGCATGGGAGTTGCTGCAAAATTAATGATGTAGAGTGCTATCTAATGACAATAATATATTGCTTTAAGGTGTCCATCTGACCCATTGTGAAACACTTGACAATAAATAATATATGCTACTTTGTAGTCGATCATTCTAATAGATAGCAACAGGGAAAACATTCAGGTAGTTGTAACTCAAGCTAATACATAATTTATTGTCAAATACTGCAGCAATGCATTTGTTGTCTAAAAGAAAAGAAGAGATATGTCAGAAATCAAGGTGACAAAGAATTACAAAAACAGTGTATCTTAAAATCTTTACTTATACGATTAACGTAACATATGTTCCAAATTTTTTTTCTTCATGGTATCTTTAGAGGCTACATAGTTTTGGTGTCAGTTAGGGGTAAAATTAATTTTCTCGTTGAGCACTAAATATGGGAGCCTTCCACCTTGTCTGTGGGGGGCGGGGTCTCTTTTAAACAACTAATTTCCAAAAGTTTTTTTAAAGGAAAACAGCCACGAGTTAGCCTATGGCATGCCTTTGATTATACTTGGAGTACAACGCCATATTTCTTCTAATTGATTCGGATTTCTTTCGAAATAAATTCGCTGCATTTTAAAGGCTTATAATGTTATAATTTATAAGTTATTGTAGCATTATAATGGAGGCTCAAAGTACTAGGAGGAAAGTATATACTCAGCATCCCTGTTTTAATTCAGGTTGCAAGAGAATGGTATTTAAAAGCATCAACTATTCTCACTTGGGAATAGTGTGCGACATATAAGATATAATTTACATAATCAATTCAGTTGGTTTTGAGATCTCACGCTAGATGCCGCTTTCTGGCTACGCTCCTCAACACGGTCAAGACTTCCTTCAAATCCACCTTCAAGAATAAAAGTCTACTCCTTCTTCGTTTACATCTCCTCTCCTTTCCCGTAAGCTCGAGTTAAGTATTATTTGGTGCTGTTTTAGCTTGGCTTGTGGTTGCTTGGCTTGGTGCTTTTTCGAAGTTGTGTAATGTGCTTCAAGTTATGTTTATTCGGCTATTACCTTAAAACCGGAGTTTGTTTTATTTTGTTTTATAGGATTAAAGTGGAACCCATGTGCTTTGCCTGTCGCATTTCACTCGTTCTTAAACCGTCCTGAATTCGTCGGAGTTTGGCCAGTTACTACGCAAGATTACGACCACGCGCGTCTCCTGTCGGTGTTTGGGGCATTTCCACTCTCACACTCGCCGGAACAGAACTCGGCTACCGCTCCGGGAAAAGTAGAAGTAAACGAGGTATATTTAGTCTGTTTAGTGTCGTAGGTTGTACGTTCCTGTGTCACATTTCCTTATCAGCGTCATGAACTTTTATCCGAGGTGCTGGTTAGTTTGTTTACATGTTTGGATTGCAACATCAGTATATCGTTTGCTCTTCGCCCCTATACATGGAAATATGGATGTCTGTTGGTTGCAGATTATAGGGCCTTTTTGTACGTACCGTTGTGTGCATTTATGCGTCCGCGTTTTGCTGGAGGCCCGACTCACTGGGTTTTGTGTTGGTTTTATTGTCAGTCGCCTGCAGTTAAAGGGGCTCTCGCACGCTCGCTGGCCACTTCTCTGACAAGAAAATAGTTCAAATCGCAATCCAATTCCATCCTCTTGATAACAGGTCAAAACAACCTAGAATTGCATTTGTCTAACACTTTAAAGGTTTTTCTATTAATCTGGAGGATTATTTTGATTACTACGGGCAAATGTACATGAGTTTTCACGGATACAATTTTACCTATTTTAAGTCCACGGTGGACGAATATTAAACACGAAACCGCGCTATAAAAGGGCCAGCGCCAGGCGTTTGTCACCTTTAGTTGTCACTCAATCGCCGAGCAGGAAAGAGCTCTGTTTCAGTGCTGATGAATTCTCCCTTCAACCCAACGCGATATTCTCTAATTTTACATCCTTCAAAATAACAAAACGTATTCTCAAACATTTTCATGGTTTATAGTAAAGAAATCTCCCGATTCCATTTAACAATTTCAGCTTTCGGAGGGTCTCTTATTCTATTCTATCCTCGTAATTATTTAAAACACAAAAAGTACGCTGTCGAGTTATACGTTTGTACGGCTCCGATTTATTAATCGCACTCGCTACATTTCAAATCTTTCTTTTAACGACAAGAATATTACTGTTCTTAACCACAGCATAGTTACTGCGGCGTGTGACCAACTAGGAGTCCAACAAAATACGGAGGAACGACGGCGAGTCGTAACTGCTGTTATCTTTCATAACATGAGTTCGTCTTCAATTCAAAGCTTGATGCAAATATTCCCGGCCTTAGTGATCCTTCATTCCCAATGCACTTTATGCATTGCCAGGTTGATCTTCAAAATTCTCTTGGCAGACAACGCTTGTGTTGTTCAGAAAACGGAGCAAACACAGAGTCAGTGAGTAGATTGAAGAGAGCTTGAATATTGTGAGCGTTGAATGGAGGCGGCCTTCTCGTCGCACTCTGACCAATAATAATGGGAACATTTACAAGGTAAAACAAAGTTCTGGTATTCCATAGGCTTAGGAGATTCCTTGAGACTATTAATTGCACTTTCTCCACCCTCAAACGGCTGAATAAAACCATAAAATCTCTCATGGTTAGCTCTCCACGATCGACGTCGGCCCGCCATTACTGAATAACAACGGCTTTCGATATCGGCCTCTCGCGCCCTTATTCTTTTGTCAGAATCACTCGAATCCCGAGGGACACTCATACGCATGTATATGGTTGAATTACTGCTGTAAAAGATTATTGTGGGCTCTACAAAATGGCGGAAGAAGCCCGCTTTTTCAGTGGCTTGAAGAAATCGGCGCGTAATTTAAATTGTAACAAAATCTTGACCATTGTTTGGCTAGAAACACATACATTCATACTTTATCCTTTTATAGGTAGAATTGTTTTCAGTAAATGGTGTAAGTTTCTTTATTTTTAGCACGAAAATGGGCAGCATTAAGTTGTATTTTTAATATTACTTCTCTCTCCTCCTCTACAAGTTGGCTAACCGGCCATTTTGAATTACCGTTTGAATTCAAAAGGTGTGAAATGGGGGCGGACCTATCCCTTTTATAGCGCGGTTTCGTGTTTAAGCGTGCGAGTGCCCCTTTAACGTTAGGCTCACTTTATGTGTACGCTGGCTTTTGTATGTTATTCTTGTAATACCTCGTCGTAATTATGTGTCTTATTATGTGCGTTACGTCTTATCACTCACATGTTCCCTAGGAAACGCGCGGTGGGACTTGGGATCTCGCGGGTGAAAGAGGGATAAAGTAGTTGGCGCTTTTTATACGCGCGGTGGGACTTCGGGTCTCGCGGGTCATAGAGATGAGGATAGATGGCGCTTTTTGTACGCACGGCGGGACATCGGGTCTCGCGGGTCAAAGAGGGATAAAGGAGTTGGCGCTTATCATACGCGCGGCGGGACTTCGGGTCTCGCGGGTCATAGAGATTAGGATAGATGGCGCTTTTTGTACGCGCGACGGGACTTCGGGTCTCGTGGGTAAGAGAGATAACGGTGGATGGCGCATTTCATACGCGCGGCAGGAAAGGAGAAAAAGAAAAGGAAAAGGGGAAAAAAAGGAAAATGAAAATGAAAAAAAAGGGAAACGAAAAAAGGAAAGAGAGTAAAGGAAAAGGAGAAAAAAGGAAACGGAGAAAAGGAAAAAGATAAAGAAAGGGGAAAAGGAAAAAGAAAAGCAAAGAGACGGAGAAAGAGAGAAGGGATAATGGAAAAAAAAGGAATAAAAGGAGAAGAAAGGAAAATGATAGAGGAAGAAAAAAAAAGGAATATAGTGTACTGTATCGCGTAGTCGCTCGCTTTCACTATTTCATTGGATCCCGTGATTCCTTTTGTTGACCTTGAGGGGGCTCTCTCCTCAGCGCAGCCTCTCGTTTCGGACCTTGGGGTCAACGAAAGGTTGGGTCCCATGTATAAGCGTTGCGCTAGGTATATGACGTGGGCGTTACCCTTACATTTCATGTGATCGGGGGTTGGCAAACGAGAGGAGCCGGTTTAGGGATCTGTCTTTGTGCAGCTTTCATTATGGGACCCAACCTTTCGTTGGCCCCTGAGTGTCACCGGACAGACGTATGGGTATGCCAAAGAGTGGTTTTGAGCTATGGGTGCGTTCAAGAAGGTTTTGTTGAGTTATGGGTATGTTCTAGAGAGGTTTTGAGTTATGGATGTGTCCAAGAGAAGTTTCGAGTAATGGGTCTGTCCAAGAGAGGTTTTGAGTTAGGGGTATGTCCTAGAGAGGTTTTTAGTTATTGGTATGCCCAAAACCGGTTTTAGTTATGGGTGTGGTCAAGAGCAGTTTTGAGTTATGGGTGTGGTCGCGAGAGGTTTTTGAGTAATGGGTGTGGTCGCGAGAGGGTTTTGAGTAATGGGTGTGGTCAATAGAGGCTTTTGGTTATGGGTGTGGTCAAGAGAGGCTTTGAGTTAGGGGAGTGGTCAAGAGAGGCTCTGAGTTATGGGTATAGGGAATAAGGTTGGAGAGGATTTAGGATATTTTGAGTTATGGGTTGGATTAGGATGGGAAGGTATCTAACACTGTAAGTGTCAATAGGGCGGAGCCAGGTCTCCTTCCCATAACTTATATTATATGGAGCACAATAGGACCAAGTGAGGATATATAACTATTCTCACTTGGGAATAGTGTGCGACATATAAGATATAATTTACATAATCAATTCAGTTGGTTTTGAGATCGTAGCGCCAGGATGGCGACCCTGGTGTAGGTCTGCACATTGGGAATAGTATGTCTGTGGGTAGGAGATTATAGGGCCTTATTATGCTCATCTAGAGGCCTGGTGGAGCCAGCTTTTGCTCACCCACCCACCCTCCCTCTTTGCCAGTAATTGCCTTTTTGAGCTTTGCCAGGTCTCCTTCCCATAACTTATATTATATGGAGCACAATAGGACCAAGTGAGGATATATAACTATTTTCATGGATAAAATGCATTGTTTTGTGTTATCCTAATTCTTGCGATAGATTTTACGGTTTCAAAAAAGCCTGTGGATCATGGTTTTCACGTAATTTTTACTTGTAACATTTCAGATTTCGTCATTTTCGAGTATATATAAGATTAGGACTCCATGCTGAACAATTAAGAAAAAAAATGAGTGACAAGTTAAGAGGATCGGGAACACCAAAATTGGACGAGGCTGTAGACCGAATCCAATTTCATTGGTGTTTCTAAGAATTTTTATATTCATTTTTTTCTTAATTGAACAAGCATGGAGTGTTTTTATTTATCAATGATATAGCATTCATACAAAACTTAAACTATCCAATTTCAAAATATTCGGGGCACTATCCAATTTAAAGATAATTGGATACTTCAGCAAAATTCAAGAAAAATCAATCTGCAAGCACTATTGGATTGTGAGGTCATGTGCATGCTTGTCATGCCCATGCTAGGGGTAAACCAACTGGAGGTCTCTTTCAAAGGCAGGATACAACAACATTTGGAAAAAAATCAGAGACGTTTTCTTGAATTGCCAATATCTTCCATGTGGCTACTGATGAGAACAGACCACATGCCTGTACCCAGTATTCTCCTAGGGGGAGACTCCCCTATTTTTTGCAGGGGTGCTCCTAATTGTCTTCCATATTATGAGGGAAAATATGTCTGAAATTCAGGCCACCAACAAGTGTGATTTGCTTCATTTGCTAGAAGGGGCCTCTAAGAGGTACCTATCTAAGTTTTCAAATTTTACCTAGCCTGCGTAGCGGCTGTAAAAGGGAAGGGGAGGTAGTCAGGGTGAGCAAAAACCGGAAATAGTGCAGGCCTCAAGGCTACCCAGGCTAAATTTTACCCCCTAAAAGGTACCAGAGGCTGCCCCAAAAATAGGGGAGTCTTCCCCATGGAGTATTTCAACATTTGAAAAACTATCCATTCACTAATTCCAAATTCATGAATGAGTTGGCTCATAGAGCCCTTTGATTACAAAAGTCCCCCCGCTGTGTGAAAAATCTTCGCGCACTTTTTCTGCTTCTGATTTGGAGTCATTCGACCTTCGGATTTTTTTTGTCATTCAAGTTTGAAGAAAATTGTATACGCCGAACGAAAAATTGCAGTACAAGCTGATAGAGCCAAAAAGTGACTATGAAAGTGGAGCAATATCAATGTGCCCTAGTACCTTCAAATGGCGCATGTTTTATTCATTCATTTTTCGAGAAACATCGCACTCTTCGTCGCCACTTTGTTTTTGTCTTTCTCGGTCAAAGGGCCTGATACGAGATTGAAAGCCACAGGTATCCCGCGCGGATTAACTAAAAAGTGATACCTTCTTGACGCTCTCTCTTTATTAATGATAATATATCACAGATACTTTGTCTGGTCTGCATTTTAGCCGTTAAGTCAGACCAGTCTCTGAATGAAACTAATATTGTCTTACAAAAATGATTAAATTTTAAAGTACAGAGTTATGTATATCTTTTACCAGATTACTGATGAGGGCTCTTATGAGTCTAAAGTACTTTTCATAGTTTCAGGTGAGCTGAAAGTTGCAGAATATACAGGTGTCTAAAGACCATTTCATAATGTATATTTTTATACTGATACTTATAACACTAAGCTCACGTAGTGTCCGATGACGCGGTATTAACTTTGTGAAGATGGCGAGCGGAAAGGAGCCAGGCAAAATTATTAATCTTGAGAGAAGGGACCAAATAATTTGATTATAAGCTCTTTATTTTCGTATTTGATAATGCCTCGTTTTAGTATCCCTGGTCCTCTGTCCTCTGGATAATCTTGCTTGATTGCTGTGTATCTGGGGTCTCTAATTCCTCTTCGATGTTTTCCACACTGTTTTGTCTGGCAAACTTCTTGTTCTGGACGAAAAAGGAAGAAAAATAATTAGATATAAAGAGGGGGTTCTTGAGGTCTTCAGTTTTCCCTCAAATTGTAAGGGGGCCCTGAAAAATCTGAACACCTTGAAAAGGGGCCTCGAAATTTCCTTTGCGTAGTTGACCTTTTCTTCCGATGTAAATAATGACCGGCCCCTTAGTGCAACACTGCAACCCCCTCCCCTCCTACCCTGAAATGTGCCGCCTCGGCCTCAAAACCCTGACCAAAATATAGCAAAAAATGACACTCTTCCAAGACCTAAATTCGGCAAAATATGACTCCCTATCCAAGTCCTTTGAGTGGAAAAGCCTACACAGCCCACATTGTACATTGTAAGTCAGACTTGCGCTGGAATTACGCTGTGCAATTTGATTGACCAATTTAGACTTTACGATTTTCGCTTAAGTTTGTCGGATGCGATGACGCACCAAACTCGCTGAAATTATGTGATCTCCTACCAGATTTGGCTAAAACCTCTCAGGATTTTCAAACGTTTCAAAATCGTACGACATTTTCGGAGTCGCATGCGATTGTCGTAGGTGTTGCGAGCTTGACTTCGACGCTAACGATTCGAGTTGTAGACATGATGCGAGCAAACGTATCCCACAAACTTAGGCGAAAATCGTACGACATTTTCGGAATCGCACGTGACTGTCGTAGGTGTTGCGAGCTTGACTTCGACTCTACGATTCGAGTTGTAGACATAACGCGAGCATGTCGCATCCGACACACGAAACTCGTACAGTCTAATAACTTGCAGTTAATGCGGTATTATTAAATCCCACGGTGTACAAGATTTTAAAAATCGCTCATTAACTTGCAGGATTGCGGTGGAACACTCCCCAGCCTTTTTTTTTGCAGGAGCCCAACAGGAGAAAATAAAACGAAGAATTGAAATTTGGATGTGGTGAAAGATCGCGGCTTACTTTTAAGGAAGAACATCGTCGTCGTCTTCGGCGTACACACCGATAAAACTGGCATCTCTTGGGACGCTTTAGCAGCTCTGGCAGAGTGGACGTGATCGCGGGGTAATCAGTTACCGTGTTCTCGTCTAGAAATAGAAGAAAGAAAGAAAGAAATATAAATTAGATGAGTCAAGACATCACCATTTAGTGACAATGACTATGAAGAGCTATATATTTTTAAAAGCGTGCATTTTAGCCTTACACGGTTACTTTCAATACTTGGCGAATAAATTGTAATCCAGTGCTTCTTTGGCTTAAAGGGAGGCTGTCACGATACGCGCATGCTCCAGGAACGATCACTGTTAACAATATATGCATCACTGAGCAAAACTATTTAGACCATCCTATCAGAAAACAATTAAAGAATAAATAAAACGTAAACATTTGGCCGGATGGATCGAGAAACAGCGGGATTAAAACGGATTGTTTTCGTGGTTTTCATCCTTCGCTGGCCATCGTTACGGGACGATATTTCTTTGTTTTGAGATGCGTAGAACAGCTGCGCAGTTGCGTGACAGCCTCCCTTTAAAGGCAGATACGCCCCTGACTAAGACCCCGTCCACACTACACCGTTTTCAAAGGAAAACGGATACTTTTTGCTCCGGATACGGCTATCGTCCACACTACAACGCCGAAAACGATCACCAAAAACGGCGAAAACAATACGAAAACGATAAGTGTGGACGCAAATCTCATTGAAAACGGAGCAAAAAGTATCCGTTTTCGTTTGAAAACGGTGTAGTGTGGACGGGGTCTTAGTCAACACCAACCTTTTTCTGTGTCTTCACGTTTACAGTCCTCGTCCTGTACCTCAATATAGTTTGCGTCTTGACCCAGAGCGCACGGTATTGTGGGAAGTATTAACCCAACAGCAACGGACACAAGACCTATACAAACTAAACTATCTACCCTCATGACTGATGCTCACCGGAATTGGACTTTCGCAGAAATGACGGCTATAACCGCTCTCACGGGTCACTATATAAAACACGCTTTATTCTAGAAGTATCGACAATTTGTAAATATGTTGGCAAATGCTCGTGAATTTCCACTAATGACCAAACGTTTTAGTCAATTAAGAAACTTTTCAGGCAAATGTCGCCATTGTAGTATCCAATCGGATCATAATTGTCTTCACGAACGAGTGGAAATTGCAACATCAGTTCTATCACGAAGGTGCCGACGCCTTATAAATTTGATGAATATTATCTGCATTAAGATTTATTCTTTCTATGAATTGATGCTGATGAATTTTCGTCATTGTCGACCTCATTTCACAACCATTCACGGTTATTAAAATAATGATCATCATTTTTATCGACAATACTATTTTTAACGAGTTTTCTTTCCTTTGAACTTGGAATGACTGATTATAGAATATATTGCTTCTTGGAAAAAGGTCATATAAAGATAACTTCGCCAAAAACTGCCAACTTGCCGACGACTTGCAAACGTCCTCATACGAAAACCCATTACTTATTTGAAGATTTATAAATATATTTCCTTATATCTTAGCGAAAAAAAAAGCAAGAACATCACCAAAACTTGTAGACTCTGACATTTTTTTTTTCGGCCGAATTAAGGGCCTGATACGAGATTAAAAAAAAAACACAGGCTGCCCGCGCGGACGACCTGGAGGCACGTGACGTTAGTTCCTCCTAAAGTTCCTATGGCCTTTGAAAGTTTGGCTTAGAACATCGTGTGGGTTATACTATCATATCAGCTAACGTTGTTTAGATCTTGTTGCCACCCAATACAAATCATGTGATGATTCCTTAGGCCACAATACAGCATCTATGCCTAGCGATCGATTGGACCGCTTGGGCTCACTTTCTTTTTATACGCTGTTTTAACGCTGATTTTCAAGAGGCCCCCTCCCCCCTAGGAATAAACATCGAACTCGTGTGTCTCGGTTTTTTTTCCTGTCTTGTGTGTTTCTTTGTGTCGCGGCTGCAAACATTTTACGCACATGATTCCCGCGCGTGTAAACCGACAAACATGAAGAAACATTTTCCTTTCGTGCGAGCTACATGTCCTATTCATCTGGATATCACTGCGTGGCGGCATGGAAACCAGAAGGAAGAAGGAAAGTTGGGAGGTCGAAAACAACATGGAGTAGAACTGTAGAGAAAGAAAGGGATAGAGCAGGCTGGAGGTCGTGGGAAAGGGTGAGAGTCCTCCTTGCTAAGGACAGGGCCAAATGGCGAAATAGTGTTGAGTCCTTATGCGCAACAGAGCGCGAAGAGTTTGAGATACGCGCTACATGTGTTCTAGTTTACACAAGCCATTAAGTTTCACGCTGAAAGCAAAATTCTCGGATTTAGTCAGCCTTGTCCAATATTTTCACCACCAATAAACTAAAGCCGCCTTTGCCGCGTGAAATTAACGTGAAGCCACCGTCAGTGCCACCTTCTGAAAACGGGTGTTTTTCTTCGCGCGACTTAACGTGTTAAGCGCCCTGCAGATTATTGTTAATCGGGCGTTCAAAAATTACGATATCATTGTTAACGCACTGTGGCACTGAGACAGTCTGGTTGAGCTTTCGACAAGAGACCACGAGTGATAACAGTCTTTGATTCGCAACAAAATCTCTGATTAAGAATGTCAAGAAATAACTTTGGGTGAGTAGAATTTAAAGGAAAAATTGGACTTCTAGTTATGTTTCGTAGACTCTTAGTGATATCTTTGTGTAGAGTGGCATTATAAGGCTATAATTAAACCATGGGCAGTACATACTCACACAACAACGACACAAAAGGCTATTGTAAAGGGGCGGTGTCACGACTACTTGAATACATTCCTAATTACAGCTCTAAAAATTCGTATGCATCATTCCCGAATGACTTGAAAGCAGGAAAGTTTTATCGGCAAAAGACTGGCGATTTTCATAAACAATTTTCGACGTAACTTCAAACTTTGAAAACTGTTCATCCCAATAAAATTTCAAAAGCTCATTGTTGCCATCCGTTTCCATTCGGTCCTGCAATAGATCCATGGAGAGCTTACAATCATGATCGCTTTGTAGTTTAAAGGCTATTGGCAAACCTAGACAAGTATTTTGTCAATTTTTGAACTTAGAATTAAGCGTCCGAAGGGGAAGCCTACGGCACCTTTGTGTTGTGTCCAAACACAACACGGATTCAAAGTAGATCTTGGTTTTGTACATATTCTATAATGCCTAGCAATGCTTGACCACCGATGTTGTTGTGCTGTTCTTTTGCCATGTAGGACAAAACAGACACAGCCAGTCTGATCGCATTGTAATTCGCCAATGCTTTTGTTTCTTTGACCTTTTTGCAAAGATCCAAGTACAAAGGAGACTTTCCGTACAACAGTAATTTTATATTTTATAAGTGATAATCAGGAAACACTACAATGTAACCAGGGATTCTAGAAACGTTGACAGCCTCTACCCTTGTCCTTAAAAAATGTCTACCTCAGGTTCTAATGTTGCTTGAAGTTGCATTAAGTTGCCCCAAGAATAAGAACGTTTTTTTAAACTACCTTAGACAGCCCTAAATCGTCTAAAATGCCTTTGGGATCTTAAGTAACAGCCACAAACATAATAAAGACAAGCTTTAAAAGTTGTAATGTTCTTAGTTTCTCACTGTGTTCAGGCAAGATAGTGACTTAGGAAATCACCTAAACGTAGCGAAGCTAAGCGCCAGTCGATTCAATAATCGGCACGCCTCGTGGAGGGCGGCATGGAACCCAGCATGACCTGTAAGCGGCTATTGTGGCAAAGAAGAACAGGTCGAAGTACCTGCTTTCTGATTGATGTCCGTCCCACCATATATAGGAATGTATGGTGTTTTCAATAATAAAAATTAGTCACGCGGAAAGAAAAAGTACCAAACTAGCGGACATACCAAGCTAACGTGTGGAACCTTAGCTTCAGCTAGATTGAATTATTATTCAGCCATGCCACTATCTCGATTCTGATTGGCTAAGAGTACGCAGCGAAATTGTGTTGGCGCGCAGTGCGTGACGTCATACTACAGACATTAGGATAGATGCACTCTAATGATATCATAACGCAAGCCAATAGGTTTGGCCGCCATCTTGGTTTTCATTTCCGAATTGAAAGCCGGTTTTGCGAATATTCTCGTTGAATCTGTTATGATTTTTGCCAAGAGATCATTACTCAGGATATCAAAACATCAACTATGGCTATTTGAATTGAATACAAAAGGAAAATACCAATGGACGTAAGATGTTGAAAAACGTAAGAAGTTGAAAAACCGTGTCGCCGTGCAAGGTCTCATCGCTGACTTCGTTTAGCTAGGTAAGAATTCTTGGTTGCTGAATAATAAAACAATTATTGAATTCGGTTTTCGCATGATAGTGAGATTTGTCAACGCCTCGAGTTGGTGTTATCCGCCTCAGCTTCGCTTCGGCAGATAACACAAACCTCGGCGTTGCCAAATCTCACTATCATGCTCAACCTCATCCAATAAGTTAATTGTCTGGAATATCGAACTGCTTGCGCCATTCTCTGAACGAACGCGGTATTATGAAAAAAAAATTGGAAACGCCACTCATTGTTATAATGCCTTCAATTATACCATACAAGCCTGACTAACAACGTTAATAAGGAAAGCGGTCAAAACATTTATACTCGAACGGAATCCGATTTTATCACGGGAAGTGGTGGGTCCCGGTTTATACCACCCCACCCCCACCCCTCCCCCACCCCACCCCCACCTTTTTTGTTTAATGCCCATTTTCTCCGTGCTTAAGTAAGGGATGTTGGATGTCGTTGCATGGATGTGTTGCTTTCGCTACAAAGAAGACGGTGCTGAGCCTATCTTTTGTATTCATGTATTTTTTAAACGAGATATTCGCAGTTAAAAATGAGCATTTCCACTAAAGCAAGGCTGGTTGTGGCATGCAGCACCCCATCCCCTTAAATTGGGTCCCGTTCGCAACCGTTTTGACCACTTCCCTGACAGATTGTAACATTACTTGCTACTCCTGACCTGTTATCTTATTTTTTGTCGTTTTTTAATTTCAGAAGGTTTGCCAATAATGGAGGTTCAGGTAATAGATTTATTTATAAACAATGAAGATGGGCAATTAGAAATAGAAAACCTAGATCAGTGCCTGAATCTGATTAAGGCCAGCCGCCGATTAGCGGTAAATGAATCTGAAAATAATATTGACGATAAAGTTTGCAAATCTCATCTCGAAAATTGATAAATTAATGAAATTTTAGCTGACATGTGGACATACCAAACCTCATCTAGTCCCTAGAATTGGGGTTATCATTCCTCCAAAAAGATCCTCTCAAAACAAATTTTTTAATGCGTTTTCTAATGGTCCACCCATTAATTTTTTCCCAGAAAAGAATAAAACTAAAGGGAATTAAACCTTTTTTATTTCAGCCAATGGCGTATTTGCCGACCCTCTGTTGGTCACCAACGTGGATTTGAAAAAGGATGAGAACCGGAAGTTACACCGCACGGACAAATACCAGGAAAATGCTCTTATCATCAGGAGAGGCCAACCGTTTGGGGTCAGCATTACCCTTAGCCGGGAGTACTTGCCATTCAAAGACAGGATCTTCCTGGAGTTTGTCACAGGTATGCACTGTGTCTTGGCCTTTATGGATACAGCTAGATACCATTCGGTCTTACAAATGCCCCAGCAATTTCTGAGAATCTCTCCCATGCAAAGACAGGATCTTCCTTGAGTTTGTCACAGGTATGCACTGTTATCCTTGGCCTTTATGGATACAGCTAGATACCATTCGGTTTTACATATGCCCCAGCAATTTATCAAAATCGCTCCCATTCAAAGACAGTATCTTCCTTGAGTTTGTCACAGGTATACATGGTATAGGCCTTTATGGATACAGCTAGATACCATTCGGTGTCACATATGCCCTAGCAATCTTTCAGAAAGTTTTGAGTTCATACAGCTTTGTAACGTGATAATTAACAGAGTAACTCCTTATAAAACAGGGTCTTTCTGGAGCTTATCACAGGGACACAATATTTTCCTGGACCCTTATGAATACAGTAACCATGCCCTAACAATGTAACTATTTTACTACAAAAGTTGGACAAATAACTGCAGCCTAATAACATATTAATGAAAACCAAGATAACCGAATGCTCTGGCCAATTAAACTGAGCTAAGCGTATAATGGATACGATTTTTTCTCAATTTGACAGGTAATAACCCGAAGAAAGGCAAACCAACTTGGATCCGACTCCCAGTGAAGGAAAGCCTCAATAACAATCCAGATACCTGGAGCGCGGCCATCATTAACCACTCTCAACAACATCTGAGCTTACAAGTGAGGCCCTCAGCGGAGTCTATTGTGGGGACGTATAAGATGCTTGTCGAGACGTGTGATGAAAATGGTGGACAAATCAACAGGGTGACCGTAAGTGATGCAGGGCAGGATGCAGCCATCTACATCTTGTTCAACGCGTACTGCGAAGGTAATCTTTTACAGCGTTAAACACTTCTGTCTATACAATTCGTGTAAAGGAGGTACAGAGTCGGCTACCCGTGGGGGGGGGGGGACTTTTTGGTCGGGGATCATCGTCGGACTTTTCAGTTTCACCATAAAAAAAAGATACCAAACATGGCGTAGCTCAAATAACTTCTTACCCTAATAGATACTCTAAAAGATAAGGCCGTGTGTGCCAAGTAGGCGCGAAGGAGACAGGTAACAGGTAAAAGATACCCATCAAGAAATTTCCGTGTTTGACTAGAATCTGCCTTGAATGTTGTCCTATTTTATCGTCTTCTCATCGAGCAATCTCTCTTTCTTACACGTTTTTTTTTTTAAAGACCACCATCATGAGACATGAACACAATTTTGACACATATTTCGGCCCTAAAAGATACCAATCTCCCTAATTTTATTGAAGATTAATAACATCCCTAAAAGAGACCAAGGCCCCGTGAATTTAACCCCTTAAAGATACGACGAGTGAAAAGATTTCCATTTGTTGTAGCTGTCGTAGGACAACTTTGTTCACGACGCGATGCCATTCGGTCTTACAAGTTGCAGAACAAGTTTGTCCACGATAGAGCGGTTTTCACACGACTGTTGTGAAAACAATTGCAATTGAGCAATCACTAGCCAATCAGAATCAAGAGAAATCACGACTTGCTCCTAAATGGCTTTTTTTCTCAGCCAATTGCAAGCCAAACCAATTACTAAGTAATTATTACACAATTGTATTTACTGCAGAATTTGATTGGCTGAGAAAAATGTGTAGCCAATGAGAACGCAAAGCAATCGCAATTACATAACAAGTCCTGACAGTCATGTGAAATCCGCTCTAACTGCAACATGTCGGAAACCAGGCTAAAGAGTTTCGACAAATCATTTTTGGGACTCCTAAAGTTGACAATGGGTCTGCACGTGAGCAAGAGCATGACAGCAACACTAAAACTTTAAAATTGCAGATGACCCTTGTTTCATGGAAAATGAGGAAGAACGTAAGGAATACGTGATGAATACTGTTGGATCTGTCTATCAGGGGACCTCGAAAACCATCCATGCCAAGAGATGGAAGTTTGGACAGGTAAGAGAAAGAGTTATTATTGTCATAGGTTTTTTGTTGTGTTTCAGCTACTGCCACGCAGTGGAATTGGCCGGTATTTAGTTTTCAGTAAGGTAGAAACTTGCATTCTTGAACTCTGTCAAAAGTAGTGTAGTACCTGGTATTGTGTGACTCATTTATGAAAGTGTTCATTACTTGTTATACCACAACGCGCGCGCTTCTCGAATTCTGATTGGTTCTCAGCCGTGGGTACATAAAAGTATATACCACGAAACGCGCCATAATCAGCGCGCGCGCTAAAAAGAACTAACAAAGACACCATTTGGCTGCGCGCTCGCGCTGTTTTGGTATTTATTTTTGCTTTTTTGTTGTGGTATAAAACAAATGTCCTCTGTTTTTCCGTGGTATGTCCTCTTATATACCACGGAATTACGCAATAAAGTGGTCAAAATGTACTGCGGACCCACTCGGCTGCGCCTCGTGAGTCCACAACATTTTGACCACTTTATTACGTCATTCCGTGTAATAAAAGAGGACATACCACGGAAAATCAGAGGACATTAGTTAATTGCCCTACCACTGCCAGCCCCAGTCTTTGACACCTTGTATATTCTACTCTGATAAGGCCATCCTGCCTTAGCAGGTGCTCCCGCAAAATACACTGGGACGCAGGTTCGAAATTGGGACCATCACATGGCTTGATGGTCTCGATACTTGTCAAGGAAAAATTGTCAAGGAAAATTGCCAGCGCGTCTACACGGTCAAGTTTCTTTGTCAAGGAAAAATTGCTCCAGTAGACGGCGCTTTAGGGTTTTGCGAGACGCAAATTTCATTTCAACCTATAGTCGCCAAATGGCGGCTGACAGAGCTATGCAAAACAAGGCAAGAGTTTTATTTGCCCAGATAGTTTGTATGGCGGAACAGCAAAAAGTCAAAAATAAAAACATTATTTTGAAAAAAATTTTTTTTTGATGTTTCTGAAAATGTGGTACGGATCGCGATGCAACGGTTTTAGCTGTCATGTCTTTAATAATAATTGCTATAACATGACCTGTCTGAATATTGGTCTTAGTTTACTAGAAGCCCACTGCATGTGGCGCTGTATCTGATGGGGAAGGCGAGCTTGCCAAGCGGTGCACAGAGCAGCCCCGCTCACGTGACCAGATGCCTGTCCAAAATGGTAAGAAGGCGGTTAGGGGCCGACCGTTTGACTTCTGGGGGGGGGGGGATGATTTAGAAAAAAAATTTCCTGCACAGCATTTTGGTCATAATCCTCAGCTAATTTTACGAAATAAATATCCTACAATATCTCAGAGACGTACTAAAAAATCTTGCAACCCCCCCTCAAAAGTCAAATGGTCGGCCCCTTAGCAACATCCGCATCGAGAATTATAATTCTTACATAACTTACAACAGTAACTTACAACAGTGTCAAAGGAAACACGTCAGCAGTTTGTTGAATCAGGGGCTCCATATATGATAAGTAGGGGCGTTCCTCTGATATATGTTCTTGATAAGGCGTTTTGACAGACTTATTTTTAGATTGGTATTTACTATTGTTTCTATGCCGCTGCGGTCACGTATATTTAGAATAACGATAGCAGAGAACAACAAGAAATCAGTGCTTGCGCGTGCGTATCTTACAAATGAGAGGCGTCTGTAAAGCTACCTGCTAAAACAAATTTCAGTGATTGGCTAGTAAAACAAAAGCTAAAACAATTTTAGTGTTAAAACCGTTCTAAACATAACTAGGTCTGTCAAAATGCCGTATCAATAGGGCAATACTAGAGAGGGACGCCCCTGTTTATGAGCCCCTGGTTGAATATAAAAAAATGGTGTTGTTTTCCCAGGATTTCTATGGGATACCTGTGGTATTTCACAATAGCTCGTGTGTTCGGCTCTTTGGCCGGGAGAAAGCATTGAAATTTCTACTTGTAAGGACGTTTTGCGGACTTCTCGGACACTTTTCGAGCGTTGATTTTTTTCATTTGGGTCGAAGTTCAGCAGTTGTTCAACTGAATTTGGTTTTATAGAAAGTGTAGGGACATAAAGTCTAGTAGATGGATTATTTGGCCCGATCCTTATTGTGTCGATATGTGCGATATATTTTCGCTTTGTTTTGAACTATTCATTATAATGTTGTATTTCACCGGAGTTTTGCACGGTATGCCTTACTACTCGTAAAAAAAAGAGGCGAAAACCTCAAAGAGGCTTATTGCCTCAGTGTGAAGATATGCCAATATTATGTGTATTTTAGGCTGAGCTGTTCTAAAAATAGCTCTCCGTCTGTTATAGGGTCGGTTTATCTCTAATGCGATGTTAGGAGTTGTTCGCTCCTAGCGATAGCATCCTACCCATTTTGTTTAACAGGTGAACAGTCTTGATAACGACGCCGGAGTTCTTGTGGGTAACTGGAGCGGGGAGTATTCTGATGGCATGGAACCGTGGTCGTGGAACGGTAGCGTGCGAATATTGGACCAATATTGGCGCACAAAGACCCCTGTCAAATACGGACAGTGCTGGGTGTTCTCGGGCGTCGTTACAACATGTAAGTAAAGGTGCCTCTCTATATTGGACCAATATTGGCGCACAAAGATCCCTGTCAAATACGGACAGTGCTGGGTGTTCTCGGGCGTCGTTACAACATGTAAGTAAAGGTGCCTCTCTATATTGGACCAATATTGGCGCACAAAGATCCCTGTCAAATACGGACAGTGCTGGGTGTTTTCGGGCGTCGTTACAACATGTAAGTAAAGGTGCCTCTCTATATTGGACCAATATTGGCGCACAAAGATCCCTGTCAAATACGGACAGTGCTGGGTGTTTTCGGGCGTCGTTACAACATGTAAGTAAAGGTGCCTCTCTATATTGGACCAATATTGGCGCAGAAAGATCCCTGTCAAATACGGACAGTGCTGGGTGTTTTCGGGCGTCGTTACAACATGTAAGTAAAGGTGCCTCTCTATATTGGACCAATATTGGCGCACAAAGACCCCTGTCAAATACGGACAGTGCTGGGTGTTCTCGGGCGTCGTTACAACATGTAAGTAAAGGTGCCTCTCTATATTGGACCAATATTGGCGCACAAAGACCCCTGTCAAATACGGACAGTGCTGGGTGTTCTCGGGCGTCGTTACAACATGTAAGCTTAAGGAGCTAAGCTAAGTTAATTGCGGAAGGTTTTTTTTTTAATGTCGACGTAATGGGATGCTCAGCCTATTTGTTAGAGTTTAAAATAAAGGACTCAGGCATTTTTAAAAGTTCAGAGGTAAACTACATAGAAGAATGAGTCTTTTTTAGGGTTAGAAAAACAGAAATGGTGACTGAGTAAGATACACTTGAATAACGAGGTATATTGAACCACACATTTTATCGCGGCTTGGTACAATATTGGTATCAAATTTTAGAGTGAAAAAAAACCGTACGTTCTTTTGGCCTTTGGTATATCACTAGTGATATTTCGGTTCTCTTGCATCTTGCAGTGTGCCGTGCTTTGGGCCTGCCTACTCGCAGTGTTACTAACTTTGATTCCGCGCACGACTCTGATCAAAGTAACACTATCGACTACTACTTTAATGCAAACAACGAGTACCTGAGCGGCGATTCTATTTGGTATGTGTTGAGCAATCTTGTAGCAGTTTAGTAATAAATAAATTTATAATATTCATCCATTATTCATAGGATGCTCATCCAATCTCTGCACTGGTAACACTACTTGTAACCCCCGATACCACATGGCTGGGTGTCTGATACAGAATACTAATTGATCTTTAATTAGTATTCTGTATCTGATACAGAATACTAATTAGACCAATTAGTATTCTGTATAGGACACCTTCCAGTGCAGCCCTCAGTCTTTGAACAGCTGGATATTTATTTCTCATACTCATTAATTATTCACGAGGATAACAGCCAATTGCAAGAGCGAAAATTGGGTCACGTGATGATACTGGAAACCCGGTCCAGTACAATCTAAAAGCCGGGGAGGGTATTGAAATCAGCAGGGAAGAGCTGGGGCTTAATTAATTCTTTTCCAGTTGCTCAGGGACGCCTATTCCCTGAACTGATTTAATTTTGTTCCAGTTCCTTTGGGATGTCCCTTAGGTACTGGAACAAAATTAAATCAGTTCAGGGAAAAGGTGTCCCTGAAGAACTGGAAAAGAATCAATCTCTGTAAGTGAAAAAGTTCAACACAACAAACAACAACATAGACTTTATTTGATGCGTTTTGCATCCGAAGTACAGTAAATTATAAAGACAGCGTACTGTTTTACAAATTGATAAATGGTCACATTGCAATAATTCCCACTAATGTTAATTGGCCAATCGCGCGTAATTCCAACTGCGAGCAGATGACTTTTCAGGCACGCTATACTCGTTTAGTAACTAATATATTTCATCTAACCTGAAAACAGGCAAAACTGCCTCATTGCCAACATCAAGAACACGTCTCAAACCTGCAAAACTAATAAAAAATACGCATATCAGTGAAAAGAATAAGCTTCTATTTTCCACCCACCGACGCATTTCTATCGAACCGGTCAGAGTCCGGCCGAACCCGGTTTCTCAATAAACACTAGCCTGCTAGCCGGCTCTACAGTGGTTTTTTTTCGGATATTCGATTTTTTGGCGCGCGGGATTCGTAACAAATTCTTCTCTGGAAAACCCACTGGAGAGCCGGCTCGCAGGCTAAATAAACACCAGCTCTTACATTTCATGCCTACGCCACTCTCGTTCTCCTTTAGGGTTACAAAATTCGTTAGTTTGATTTATAATATTATAGTACATTTGAAATCTTACCTCATGTTTTTTCTTGTCCAACATATTGACAGCTGTTCGAGTCTTGCTTTCCAAATCTGGTACAAACTTTTAGCTGGGTATCTTTCACATGAAAGGTATACAAATAGCAAATAATTTAACTAAAATTTCGTAAGTTTGCGTTGTGTTACCAATATTGCACAATTCTAAACGGAAAAAATAATTACAGGTTTAATTTACCTTTCTTATTGGTCACCGTCTGCACAACTTTCATAATCCAAAAGTCAAGGGACTGCACCGACATTTTCGTCCCAGTTATTCTTATCGAGGCCATGGTGCGAATCAAGTGAAGTCGATCGCGACCCAGCGCTAAATGGAAAATTCAGACTTCAACACGACGAATACACCTCAAGTCCAAAGTGATTTCGATTCAAGCGTAGTTTTTATAAACTCCGCTCAAAAGTGTAAACAGAACAAAGGGCTATGTAATTAGTTTACTGTGATTTACGGGCTTAATCCAACCGCTTATCACTGATGAAAGTCGGATTATTTCGGTTTTGATAATAACACACGGGTATATGCAAACCACTCTTATAATGAAATTCGCTATTGTTCTCTTTGTTGTATCACAACAACCGACATCAAGACAAATAAGTTGATTCTACCACTTCAAGTCTTTCTCTTTCAATTTTGCCTCCCAAATAATTAAGAGCGGCTCCGTGTTAATATCGAGTATCGTCGTGCAGGATAAAAAATCGAAAATTCCCTAATTATGCCAGAAGAATACCTATGAGGTACTATTTATGGGAACGTATCTTTTTCTTCGATTAAATAAATATTTTTCCCTATCCCGACGGATTCGGTTTTTCGCGGCCGCCGAGTAGAAAATCGCCTCGAGTGAAAGCCTCTTTTTAGACGCTCGTTACGAGAAAACGAGATGGAGAATGCTAAAATCACAAATGCCAAATAAAAATGCAGTGTTTCCTCTGTCTCTTGTCCTGATCTGAATGCAATCGGATTAAATTACTATATTTGACATCTGGATGAAAGTAGAGCTCTTCACTCGACATTTCGTGTTCTCAAATTTAGGCCATTTTCAGGCACAAAAATTCGACATTGCTACACGGATTTGGCTCTAATGACCATATTCACCGGAAAGAGCAACATTTAAGCTTCAAAATAAGCAAAAAAAATTTTTGGAAGCTTGTAATCCGCGCCGCTGGGAGCGAGCAATAAACACATCACTTGACTGAAATGTTGACCTTTTGTTCTATCACGCAAACATACGCGATCATAAAACGTGACAAGTAAACTAAACTTTTCTTTCAAAATTTCGGTCGAAAGCGAGTTCTACAACTCCACTTCATTTGTAGGCACATTATGGGAACCCAAAATAAAAAATCCAGGCTTTGTTATGTCGATATAGAGGTATTATCAACACTAATTCGAAATCGATGCGATCGCTAAAAATAGCAAACACACGATGCGTTATCTTATTCAGCGCCTCGGGGGTAACTTACATAGAAATATAACAGTTTATCCTATAAATAAGCTCAATAATGATATTAAATACCTTAAAATGAAGTGTTGATGCACAGAACGTACAGAAAACCACGTCAACTTGGAAGAGTTTGCACGAGTCATGGTGTATGTTGCCGAACAGAGTGAAACAAACAATCTGTAACTGACAGCCGACCACAGGAATCCCACACTGGATGGAACCGGTTTCTCTATTTGAGTGAAATTCTACTAAGAAACCATGGGAAGATTTCCTCTCTTTCTCGGAAAGAGTTTCAATTCTGTATGTGTGAGTGTGAAGCGAATTTTTTGGCGCGGTCCTATGATGATATATGATTGACTCAAATCATGTCAAATGTATCCCGAGCTTCAAATGCACTATCATTCTTTCAAATATTTTGGAACTATGTACCTTAAAATAACTATATTTTCTTACCATACCTTTTTTCATTTCCGAACCCTTAAAAATACCAGATCGCCGATTTCAACCCCTAAAAAAATTCGACAGTCACCCCTAGTATCCGAATATAGCCGAGGCACTTGCTACGCCGGCTGAACGAGAGCGACTTGGGTAGCATGGTAGTGGCGTGGTGGTCCAGTTATAGAATCACTGTCTAGTATTCAGAGCTCCCCGGCTCCTATTGACATATGCGCGAGTTATTACATACAGAGCCGTTAAGAGAAAGACATATGCATGCTCCAACGCTAAAAATAAGCCAATCAGCGAGGGCCCTCAATTGGATGTCCCCAGAGCCTCCCATGCGAGCAGACGAGCTGGGGCGGGGAGCTCTGGGTTCGAGAATGGGCCCTATACACAGTGTTGATTATCAGGCGGAATTTTATTTTTTCTGAGAAGAAATGAGGGAGGAAAAATGCATCTTCTAAAGTCAGACGACTTTTCGACTCACCGGAGTTGGCGGGAGAGTGGGGTGGTGGTGGGGGGGGGGGGGGGGGGGGGGGGGGTAATAGTAAGTAGTAAGAGGTAAGGACAGACAGACAGCCAGAGAGATATTTTTATTTGACCTCCTATACAAAACGTACACTGGATGGGTAGCTCCAAATGAAACGTATTTAAAAGTAGTAGGTGTAATTATTACTATGTGCTATATTTTACAACCAGGCAAAGCCTCTGTGTGAACTTTTGCTTTGCTACAACTCGAAGGGCTCAGCGTGAACGTGCTTCGCGAAATTTGTCAGCATCATGGCGCACGGCAGACACTCATTCAGTCCATAACTGTCCTTATTATATAGCTCGTGTTTATTCGATCAAAGCGCGTGCTCCGATTGGTTCTATCATGGTCACGTGGCCAGCCCGCGCGGGCTACTACAATTAAAAAAATGTTGACATCGCTAGAGCGAGAAATTTCGGCGCACCATTTTTACTGTATTTTCTTTTTGCTATAAAAAACAGCGAGTTTTGTTTTCCCTCGGAAGGGAAGCAGTCATAATATAGACTAGATCCGTACCTTAGAATGCGTACTCATAATTAAATTGTAATAATAATAATAATATAATAATAATAATGGGTTACGCCGAAATCGGATTCCACTAGCTGTACGGTTTTACACGACACGAAGGTCTAACCATTTGTAGATATTAGAGCAAAGGCAGCACCTTCTCCTCAATTCTTTAGAAAAGACCCTGAGTGTTGGTCCGGCTAGGGTTTGAACTCCTACTGGGCTAACCTAAAGGTCGTCGTGTGTACTATTTGAACGCGCCCGCCATAGTTCAAAAGTAGTTATAGTTATGGTTGTTATAGTACTGGAATAATACATTTTACAATAACCGGTTCCATCCATTGTGGGATTCCTGTGGCCGGCTGTCAGTTACATGTCAGATTGTTTGTTTCACACTGTTCGGCAATATACACCATGACTCGTGCAAACTCTTCCAAGTTGACGTGGTTTTCTGTACGTTCTGTGCATCAACACTTCATTTTAAGGTATTTAATATCATTATTGAGCTTATTTATAGGATAAACTGTTATATTTCTATGTAAGTTACCCCCGAGGCGCTGAATAACATAACTCATCGTGTGTTTGCTATTTTTAGCGATCGCATCGAATTTGAATTAGTGTTGATAATACCTCTATATCGACATAACAAAGCCTGGATTTTTTATTTTGGGTTCCCATAATGTGCCTACAAATGAAGTGGAGTTGTAGAACTCGCTTTCGACCGAAATTTTGAAAGAAAAGTTTAGTTTACTTGTCACGTTTTATGATCGCGTATGTTTGCGTGATAGTACAAAAGGTCAACATTTCAGTCAAGTGATGTGTTTATTGCTCGCTCCCAGCGGCGCGGATTACAAGCTTCCAAAAATTTTATTTGCTTATTTTGAAGCTTAAATGTTGCTCTTTCCGGTGAATATGGTCATTAGAGCCAAATCCGTGCAGCAATGTCGAATTTTTGTGCCTGAAAATGGCCTAAATTTGAGAACACGAAATGTGGAGTGAAGAGCTCTAATTTCATCCAGATGTCAAATATAGTAATTTAATCCGATTGTATTCAGATCAGGGCAAGAGACAGAGGAAAGACTGTGTTTTTATTTGGCATTTGTGATTTTTGCATTCTCCATCTCGTTTTCTCGTAACGAGCGTCTAAAAAGGGGCTCTCACTCGAGGCGATTTGCTACTCGGCGGCCGCGAAAAACCGAATCCGTCGGGATAGGGAAAAATATTTATTTGATCAAAGAAAAAGATACGTTCCCATAAATAGTACCTCATAGGTATTCTTCTGGCATAATTAGGGAATTTTCGATTTTTTTATCCTGCACGACGATACTCGATATTAACACGGAGCCGCTCTTAATGAGCATGAGAAGTCATTTCAAATCCTCCAATTCGGACTGGACCGTATTTCAAGTCCTTGCAATTAGTTCCAGTCCTCGGCTCCGCCTCGGACTGGAACTAATTGCTGCGGACTTGAAATACGGTCCAGTCCGAATTGGAGGATTTGAAATATTACTTCAAATATCCCCTACTGTCCAAAGGCTGAAGGGGACCACTCTAGTGAAGTCCAAGTATGGTCTTCTCTCGTAGAGCAGTACCTAAAAAAGCTTCACCTGAGAGACTATATGTTGTTTTAGTCCGGCTAGTTCCATGTGGGACAGGAATCATGCCTTCTGCGCATGCTTTCTGCAAAATGATGGCGATTTTTGTAAACACCCGAGAATTCTTTCATTTTCAATGCACATTCAATTTAATATAAGTACAAAAAGTTAGAATATCATAAGTACTTTACAGTATTGGCGTGTCTATGTTGCATCGCGCTACGCGCTCGTGTTTGTATCTGCCGATACAACATAGCCACTCATATTGTAAAAAGTACATAAAAACGAATACAAGAACGTCAGCGGCAACGGAAATGACAAATAAAATGACAATAGCAAAGCTAATAGCAATGGTAATGGCAATGCAGAGCTCGATCTTAAGGATTATTTACACGCGCTGATTCGTCGGAGCCGATTTTGTTTACGTTTCGGTCGGCGTCGGCCCGACGGCTTCTAAAAATCTGATGCGATTCAACAGATTTTTGTTGTCGGGCCCGATTTTTCATTTCGCAGATCAAAGCAGAGACCCGACAAATCGCAGCGTGTGGATGCACCGTCCGACAATCGGCCCGACAAATCGCAGCGTGTGAATGGGAACCTGTCATGACGTGCGCATGCTCCAGGAGCAATCATTGCACTATCGGCAAAAATGAAGACCATCCTATCAGATAACTATTTAAAAAAATAACTGTGAACAATATTTTAGGATTTTTTTGTAAATGCAAAAATCAAGTAACCAAAGTGGTTGTAATAAATGGAATGCACTTGTCAAAATAAAAGTTTTACTTGTATTTCCTATAGTAGACGCTGAAGGTCAAGCCCTGCAATGACAATGACAATGACAACGACTACGACAACAATAATATACTAAAAATCTATAGGAGTGATTACACAAAGTGATTGCAAATACTCATCAACAGTCATCTGAAATCCGCTCTATTTCTAATTGAAAAACAGTAATAAACATTTTTTTTCTAATCGACCATGTCCACAGGAACTTCCACGTGTGGAACGAATCCTGGTTCAAGCGTCATGATCTACCCGAAGGGAATGATGGATGGCAAGCCCATGATGCAACACCTCAGGAGACAAGCGAAGGTTTGGATTGATCTAATCAACGTTTAGCCCAGAATACATTCATGACCATTATCCTTTACGGTGGTAAAATTTGTATCCATCTATCAAACACGGTATTAAAAAAAAAATTATTCTCCCTACAAGGCTATTTCCAGTGCGGCCCAGCGCCAGTTGCGGCAATAAAGAAGGGAGAAGTGTTTTATCCGTACGACGGTGGATTTTTGTTTGCTGAGGTGAACGGTGATGTGGTTTACTGGCGTTACGAAAAAGATGGTTCCCTCCAGCCCGTCTATGTCGTGTACCAAAAGGTCGGTAAAAAGATAAGTACCAAGAGCCTTGGAGCTGACCACTCGGCTCAAGACATCACAGGCAACTACAAGTTTCCTGAAGGTATGCTAGAGAATAAAGTCGTTTGTATCCAACTGGCAACACGCGCCGCACCGAAGTATGTTTTGAGAGGGCAGTCATGTTTGAAACAGAAACGTACAGACGTTTCAAAACTCGCAGTGCTAAAGACCATCGCATCAAACCTTAAAACCCTTGAATAATTGTGGTTTGAAAAAAATAATCCCACCATGCTAAGAAATATTTGAACTGTCGTTGAGGCAATTGTGACACAAATTTATCTCGATTTTTTTAAACTGCGAATTAAAACGCACATCAGAGGCAGTTGTTGCTTTATGCCTTAAACTTATCAGTTTTAATAGCGAAGGGAACAAGCGGTTGGTTATGAAATAGTCGCTGTGCAGGGCTGTAGCAACCCTTCAAAAACTGGCGGGGGGGGGGGGGGGAGGGGGCACGACATATAAAAAAGTCAAGGCAGTTTTTAGGGAAAGTTTAAACTCTTGCGCGCGAAGCGCTCCGAAAAGTTAGAGATCAGCATGCGAAATTACCGCATGTTTTGGAGCACTTTGATATGCAGGGTGCAACATCGGGAGTTTTAAGGGGTGTTTGTAAAAACTTGGGGGGGGGGAGGGGAGGGGCACCCCGGCCCCAGTAAGCGCTACGGCCCTGCTGTGGCCGACTGAGGCACTTAAAGATACATTATTTTGGAAATATCTGAAATATCCTTTCTTAGGCAGCGAAGAAGAGCGAAAGGCAACAGCCAAGGCGCACAGCCATCGCATCCGTTCGAGCAACGCCCGAGGCCTGTACAAGAATTTTCATGCGAATGATGTCACCTTGAAGGAAGAGTTCCCTGGCAGTGTATTCATTGGGCAAGACGTTGACGCGCACGTGATGTTGCAAAACACCGCCAATGCTAATAGGAATGTGTCTATCACATTCACTAGTGTCTTGGTGTATTACACAGGAGCAGCAGTGGGTGGACGATCGCGCCCACGCAACACCATTGAAGGGCGCGATGTCGATAAATACGACATCCAGTTAAAACCACAAGAGAGTAAGTAATAATATAGATTTAGCCACTGGCTAAAAGCGGAGCTCCCTGTTACATATTTTTCTGTGTTGGGGTCTTGGTTTACCTGTGTGGGGGATACCCAAATGGGAATACCGCTGAACCATGAAAAATGAAGTCGATCGTATACCTGAGTTCTACTTTGAGCTATTGTATTCTTCCTGCGATACCTATGGTGCTCCGCTATGCGGCCTTCGGCCGCTAAGGAGCTCCGCTATAAAAGACCTTGCGTCCGATGGGTGTGGCATATATAAATTTAGGCACTGCCTAAAAGCGGAGATCCCAGTCAGTTTTATACCTCTTTTTAAACCTAGGCTTCATCGAGGACGTCACATCACCTGACAACTTCGGTTGCACTTCTCTGGTCACCTAGTTATTTTTGCCAAAGTTTGTTCTCCACTGTTCCTTTCTAGTCTTCCTTTCATTAGATATGAATTTTTAAAACTTTGATACAAGCCACAGTAACGGCGCCGAATTCTTTCCCCAGAGATACCGATTTGTTCATGAGGAGACCATTACAAGGAATATTGATTTTCTACCGCAATCACAGAAGAACTGAAATGGTCCTTTTATAGAATTCTATTTCCCAGGACAACTCTCCATATCAAGAAAATGCGGAGTCAGCGCGAGCTTCCTCCGTTTTTTTAAATCTCGCCCTTTGGGAGAGAAAAACAAAACAAAATGACGACCAAGAGAAGGATTGCTTCACGAACATCTGCAAAAAAAGTTTCTGGAAGATAAAAAAAAGTGGATCGTTGTTTTAATACAAATTCTACTTCCGCCGCCCATTATTAAGGCATATTTTATACTCTGTGCAATACTTTTAAGGCATAAATCTAACGCACCCCATCAAAGCAGCCGAGTATATTCCCATGATGGTATCTGGTGCGGACATGATGAAGATCTGCGCTGTAGCAGAAGTGAAAGAAACTAAACGATCCCTGTATGTTGAAGATGTTGTGGAGTTTGAGAAACCGAAAGTCAATTTGACGGTGAGTATCCCTTAAGGTAAATTCAAAAGACAAGTTCATACTCGCAGCGTGTAAATGTACAGCTATTTCAATAAAGTGGGCCGGCCTTATGAGCGCTCGGCTCTCGGTATCTATCCACCATCGATTTCGGCTTCGCAGCGACCACGCTAGATAATCCACAGCTAACCCGCGCTCGGCTCGACTTAGACCTCTCATGTGTAATAAGCTAAATGAGACTGACTCATTGATTTGTTGTAGGTGTCTGGGGAAATTCGTGTTGGTCGAGAGTTTGAGTTGGTGATGTCCATCGTGAATCCACTGCCGATTTCCCTGAACGGAGGACTGTTCTCTTATGAAGGAGATCACGAGCCTAATGGGGGTGAAATTGCTCTCAGGTATGGAAAGTATGCTTTTAGCGTGCTGCTTAGCGGTAGCGCGGAAAGCCATAGGTATCGCCGGAAAAAATACAATAAGCTAACTCCGATATACAATATACTTCAGTAGAGTACAGTTGGCGGTGGGCGCGTCCGCAGGCCCGTAGGCAGGGGGAAAGGGGGGGGGGGGGGGCAATCACTCCCCACGCGACAAAAAGGTTCACATTTTAGGGCTAGGAATTTAGACGGGATAAAAGAGAACGTAAGCTAAAAAAAGACTGAAAACACTCTTTTGGTGATTAAATGACCAAAGACTGAATGCTTTTTTAGCGAATTTATGCCATGTTGCTACGCATATTGGTCTGTAGGCAGCCTGCTTTAGCTCCTACATCTTAAGCTCCTACATCTTAAGCTCCTACATCGTAAGCTCCTACATCGTAAGCTCCTACATCTGACAACATCATGGATTATCCACGCCTTTCTAGAAAACCCAGCCGGAAGAGCCACCATTCTTTAAGGAAACTTGTCGGCGAAGAAAGGAGAAGAAGGATTTAAAAATCTTAGAGGGAGCATAGAAACCAGCGTTTTTCTTGTTTTCTAGGGGCCCGTTGAACCATATGGAAAAGCGGAGGTGCGTTTTTCGATGAAAGCTCTCCAGGGAGGAGACGAAGATGGAATCTCAGCGGGGTTTACGTCCCGCGAATTGAGCGGCTGTGAGGGGTCATTGGACCGTCTGATGGTCGTGTAACTACACGAAGCTCTAAAGTTACAATAAAGTGAAGCAGTGTAGAAATTATTTAATTCAAGGAAATATCTAGTCTCCCTTGCAGCCCATTCATTGTGTCGGTCACGCAACGCAAAGAACGGGCTGCGAAGGAGACTAGGAAATATCTTTAATACAATTGTAAGCGTTCGCGATGGTGGCTGTGTTTTCAGCCATATCGTTTTGAGAGGGCGGACATAATTTGTAATCAACTGCAATCTAAAAATAGTTTCATCTACTCAAGCACGTTAAGGCCTGGGATTCTAAATGGGCTTGGGGCTAGTCCCCCAAAACGTAAAATTTGCCTTAAATTGCTTTAATCTTTTTAAGGCAGGCTAATTTTTGGTGTAGTGATAAAACTCGACGAACTTAAAATTTTGGTGTCATTTTTTAGTACGGAGTGACGTCACAAGCCATGTCACGTGACTAAACAGTAAATTGCTTTTCCGGTGATGGAGAAAACATCTAACTATACAATTATGGTGAAAATGGATAGGCCTCGGGAATAGTAACATCGTACTGTCTTGGCTGCTGAGCTATCATTTACCGTTAACGAGATATAAGGGTCAGAATCAGGTCACGTGACCCAATCGACATATCAGCCCCTTAAAACACCTTAAAGGAGCAAACTTTTTCCACCAGCTAAGACACCACTATATAGAACCCCGAAACAGAAATATTATTAGCTATTAACTTTTCCGTAAGGAGTGAAACTCACCACCGGAGAAATTTTTGAGTTTTGAAACATGAAAATGTCACGTGACTGGCCACGTGACCAGTGTATCAGCCCAAATCCGTACTAAAACATTTCAATCGACGACTGTTAACTATCCTGAAAAATTCATGCCCCATCATTAATGGTTAGCAAAGATATTTGAAATTTTGCAATTTTGTCGATTTTCTGAGCTGACCCAGGCCTTAATACACTTGAGTACTCCTGTGTCACGGATCACGCCCACCAATAGGTGATGGAAGCTCAAACTGATGATGATGATGATGATCATGAGGATAATGGAGCTTAGTCGTGATAAAGCCACATGATTAATATACATTAGACAATTTTTAATATTGTTGAAGTAAATTATTCAATAAATACCATTTGCTGCTTCTAAACGCTGCTATCATAAATACATGGGTAGTACGAGCTTAAGCCTGCGTAGCAGCTCTATAACGGGGCGATCGAAATCCAAAAATAACGCTTCTTCAGGTTTTCGGTCGCCCCGACTCGGAAAGGAGTCGGGGCGACCGAAATCCGGATCGATCGCCCCGACTCCCAGGCTCCCCTCCTCTTTGAGCCTCTACGCAGGCTACCTCTCCGCCTACATACTCTATCAGGGGCTCAGCAATAGGGGCGTCCGGCAGTGCTGCTTTCCTGTCTAATATATAGATTTGGGCAATGCCTAAAAGCGGAACTCCAATCATACACACCGCACTTCTTACGCATCATGCATTGTTTATTCGTATAACAAATGTATCTCATTTAAGGATACTAAGCTTGGGATACTCAGCCTGGAATTTCCGTGAATTTTGAAATGTTCACCCTGTATTTTATGGTTACCCAACCTGGAAAGTTTACGCTAAATGACCGATTGATTGATTGATTGAGTTGAAACATCCAATTGCGGGGCTACACCAGCAACAGAGAGTTTCCATTTTCCCATTTCGCTACTAGTTCAGTCCCTTTTGTCTCCCAGTGCATCTCTAACTGTTTACCTCTTTAAAGAATCCAGTTCAATCTCTGTGATTATCAATGTATTTTGGGGGGAGTTGGCGTGAATTAAAATGCAACAACTTTTTGCAATTCGGAGTCCAAAGCGAACGCCCACGGCGCTGTGCTGGATGTGAAGGACGAAATGCGCGCTCAGTGATGCAAGACGGACTGTGATTGGCTGTGTACACGGGTCGACACTAACGTATGTGCGCACGCGTAAATAAGAGCCTGCGATGCTTTCGTAAACCGCTGAAGATGGCTGAAGGCTCCGTTTAGGCTTGGATGGGTTGATTTCTCATGCGACGTTGAATGATACGTATGGGGCTCCACTCCGCGCCTTCGGCGCGGGAAGTTCCGCTATGACTGATTAAGTTTGGAAAAGGAAGACATCATTGTTTTTTTCGTATCTTTAGTGCTTTACGAAAACAACAATGACGTCTACCTTTTCCAAAATGAATAAGTCATATAGAAAAAGACATCTGCCATTATTCTGTTCACTCGAAGTTATTAACTTCTTGGTTACTGAAATGCCGAAACGATTAAAGAAATAAACCGGGCATATATTAAGGCACCAAGTATTCGATTAATGGCTGTTAAAACAGCTTAATTTCTTCATTGTCCTAATCATGCAGATTCAGCAGATTTTTGAATCACAACAGTTTTGTTTTCATGATCTTAGCCTTAAAATATGTTTTCGTATCCCCAAGAACGAACAATAATAGTATTTTTTATAAACAGTCCTCGACCATAGAAACGGGAAGACACTATATTTTATAAACATATACCATTTTGCTGCTGTTTACATATTATGTCTTTGGCGGTTTCGTGTTCGTGAAAACTTGCAGAACGTTTCTCCGAGCATCGAGCGCATCAACATTTTAATTTCGGCTCTCATTTTTGACTTTATTGCAGTGTTAGTCAGTTTTTCAGGCTGTTTGATAATTCTGGCAGAACAGCAACCTAACCTGTCGGAATATGGTAAAACGCCAGAAAATTAAGTAAAAGTCACTAAAATTTCTAATTTATATTTTATTCGTTTTACTCAAAAAATTGACCCTCAGTCTAACTTTTACCAATGGCCGTTGCTCTAGTTACTTTTCTTGGAGTTTTCCACGCCGTTGGAATAATATCGGCCAGATATATTGTTGACGACTACTTCCACATGCGAATATGACTACTTTCGAAAATGTTAGCCTCTCCGTCCCGAGTAATGCTAATGGAATCACCCAAGAAAACAGACGAGTAGAGGACAAATTAGAATGTGTCCTTGCATGCTTCGAAGAGTCGTGGTGCATCTCAATGAATTTGAACATGACTGAAGAGGACGGAACCTTTGATTGTGAACTGTTATCGACCGATAAATATAACAGTTCAAATTATTACGTTAACAAAACCGGATTTCATCACATTGCGATAAAGGTGAGTCAGAAACCCTGTAACATATATTGTTACATATATTGAGTCAGAAACCCTGTACTTTCAGGACTAAATCAGGACTAACCGGGTCCTAAAGCAAAAATGGCTAAAAATGGCCAACAAATTTTGCGGTTCATAACCTTTTTTCCTCGTGTATATAGAGTTATAAACATACTTAAGTTTGTTAGTTTATATTCTCATATCTGCATTTTCGACTTGGGCGTGGTCATGTTGCGATTCAAAGTTTACATTTTCCAATATCATAAACAGGTATCGCGTGGCATATTATTTCGGTCCGCGTTTTGAGAAGCTAGATTACAATTCTAATTATATATCCAGCTCGAAATCCCATTGTGCCGGCAGATCGATTTTTCTTGAATCGTCCAATTAATAAGGACTACCTTGGCTTTAAAACTAAGTTTTTCATTATAAAATGCTAACGATACTTAGAACAAGTCCATGCGCGCGTCTGTCTTAAAAGGTTGATGGAAAAGGTGGTACTAAGTAACACATTAGTATATATAACAGGACTCCATGCTGTCCAATTAAGAAAAAATTGGATGATTCAGAGGAACTCCAAAATTGGACGAGGCCGCAGGCCGAGTCCAATTTGGAGTTCCGAGGAATCATCCATATTTTTTCTTAATTGGACAAGCATGGAGTCCTGTTATTTATTAATTATATAACATCCATGTTCAAACCCAAACTGTCCAATTTTAGCGCGAACTGTCCAATTAGAGCGCGCGCGATCCAATTAAAATTAATTAAAAAAAAGAAACCCAAAGCCTGCGTGAAATCGTCCAGAGCTGTTCACCCGTTTGATTGACTCAAAGTAGTTGGCTTTGCCGAGTTCGTAGAATATTGAAAATGGCAGCAATTTCATTTCTAAGCAACACGTCGAGACACTTCTCCCGTCATCGTCTTATCATTTGCATAATATATATCATTCTTTGTTTAGTCACCATGTGAATTATCGCCATGTTTTCAAGGCACCTGTGTCGCGCTGTATGAAACTGATGATTACTACTGTGATGACTGTCCTCCAGAACATATTGGAAAGACCTGTTGTGAGTATATTTGATTAAAGAGGTTTTCTGCACGATTTTTTAAATACATTCTGGGAACGGGCTCTTGGACAGCATTTTGTATAAAAGCTACTCCATTCTCGGGCCCACAGCTCCCTTTCCCTGGCTCGTCATCTTGCGGGGAGGCTCTGGTGGCGACCATTTGAGGGCCATTGCTGATTGGCTTATTTTGAGCGTTGGAGCATGCGCTGAAACGTCTTTCTCTCAAAGGCTCTGTCAATCTCCAATCTCGTACCCAGAGCCCGCGTATCTTTTAGGCCAGCGCTGGCTCAAAGATGCACGGGCTCTGGGTACGAGATTGTGTCAATCTCGGATTCCCCCAGAGCCCTGAATCTTGCCGCTGGCCAAAAGATGACGGGCTCTGGGTACGAGATTGAGGCTCTGTATCAAATATTGCGCATGCGTCAGTGGCTGTCACCAGAGCCTCCGCCGCGAGGTGACGAGCCGGGGAGCTCTGGGTTCGAGAATGTTCGCTGATTGGCTGATTTTGAACGTTTGGGCATGCGCAGAAAGTTTTTTCTCTCAACGGCTCTGTATCAAATCTCCCGCATGCGTCCATGGCTGTCACCAGAGCCTCCGCCGCGAGGAGAAGAGCCGGGGAGATCTGGGTACCAGAATTTCGAGGCTCTGTAGCCACTGGCGCATGCGCGAGATTTGATACAGAGCTGCCGAGGGAAGGAACGTTATGCGCAATGTCAATGTCCAACATATCAAGAAAGTGCTGTCGTTTTTATGGCAAATCCGCGCGGGTTGCCTGTGGTGTTCAAAACGTGACTCAGGCCCCTCGGCGGGGGGTAAAAACAAAATGGCGGCCAAGAGATCGATGTTTCTCGAGTATCTGCAAGTTTGGTAAATTTTCCTGCTTTTTTCGCTATGATATGAGGAAAAGTACTTACAGACCTTCCAAATAAAGGTAAGGGGGATTTCCTAATAGGGAAGTTTTGCAACGTTGGCAAAACGACAGCTTTTGGCGAAATTTTCTTGATATGAAATTATCCAATGAGCAAAGACACTTCCATGGGCTGTCACCATAGAATGACCATGACTCTAGATAGATAGCGGTTTTGCGAGCTGAAGTGAAGTAACCTCTTCCATTCTAGTTTGAAAAGCACACTATATACATGATACAGCTCCTTTTTCAAAAGAACAAGAAAACAGCCCGTCTCTTCGTGACGCTAGAAGACTCAACCTGAGTTTCCCCTTCCATAAACTGCTGATTTACATTACTAATGACCTCCCTTCAAGAACGACCCCCTGCCCCATGCCGAAATAAGTAAGTGAAGTGAGCCCCGGAGCCTTTTTTGTTTGTTTGCTTTTTGACAAAAGTTTCTGAAAATTGCCGAGATCTTAAGGCTAAGCCGAACTCGTGCCACGTGGGAAACCATGATGATTATATGCGGACGAATGCTGATCTTTTTACCATAGCTAATTAAATTGGTTTCAGTGCCCAAGTATCCAGAGTCAGATATCTTAAAAGACCACGGAACTCTTAAAGGTAAAACTGCCTTTCATACTTATCTGATGTCTGTCTTACAAAACTCGACGACAAGCCGGTGGATACGATGCTGGAAAGCTTCAGTAGACGGATGGAGTGGCTACACATTCCATCAGAAGTGTGACGGGACGGGTCCGACGGTCACTATTGTTCGCGTTGGGAAAAGGATATTTGGAGGTTACACAGATGTACAATGGACATGTAAGTCTATTTTTAGGAGTTATACTATCTTAAAACAATTCTCCAGGGATGGGGGGAGGGGAAAGATATTTGGAGGTTACCATGTACCGAAAACCTGTTCCTCACGCCCTTGTACAGTAAGATATCCGCGGGACACAAAGGACCTGTTCCTCAGAAAACCTGTTCCTCACCCGAAAATTCAGGCTACCAACAAGTGCGATTTGCTTGATTTGCTAGAAAAAATTGCTATCTAGAAAAATTGCAAGTTTTAGAATTTTACCCCCTAAAAGGTACCAGAGGGCTGATTTTAAACCCTATAAAAGGTACGACGGGGGTCGTCGCCCCTTTTCGTTGCTGGCTTGGAAACCTTTTAGTTGGATTTTTTGGTGAATTTACCCTTCCTGGAAAATATTTCGGTCAACATAGACTGCTAGCAGCCCCTATTTTGGCGTCCCCCCCCCCCCCCCCCCCAGTAATAAAGCGCGAAGAGCTGTGAAGCGCCAAAGTAGGGGCTGCTAGTAGTCTACGGTCAACATGCTGACTTTATCAAAAATTGGAAATTCTCGTTAGAATATTCTTCCTTTTTTCCCGTTTTCCAGCGTTTTATGATTACTCAAGAGCTACATCAAGCAAGTCATACCTTTTCAGCCTCTACAATTCAGATGATTCCCCAGTGAAGTTATCAATTAAAACTTTAGCTTATGCCATTTACGGCGAAGATGACTACGGTCCAACCTTTGGTGGAGGCTTTGATTTGCACTTAGCGGATAACGCAGGGGCCAATCAGTATTCATACACCTGGCCCTACTCCTACGAATATGCACAGGGATGCTCCTATGACTCATCGTGCGCATTTTTTGCAGGTAACAAACACTATATTGACTTATCAACAGAAATATAGTCAAATTGAGACCACACCCGCAAAAGATCCAATATGGCGGCCATTGTTTACAGCATAATGAGTGGAAGCAGGATCATTTTCTCTTGGTGGAAGTCATGGTTTCACGATTTTGTAGCGCAAGTTGTCTCTGTAGGCCCAGCATGGCCTCTTGGTTCGATGTACAATACAGGGCATATTTTTTTGTTTCCCATGAGCGCCCCAAAAGTTGCCGATAAACATGTAACATGTTCCGATAAACATGTTTTTTGAACATGGTGTATAACAAGTCAACTTTCGTGTGGTTCCTGTTGGGGGGTCTTCACACTTAGTAGTGTAGAACTGTTGGAGACAAAGAAAAAAAATGAAAAGACTGAGAATGATGTAAAGCCTTGATATATAAACGTCAGATTGTTAATGGCCAAATATTTCTGCATTGCATCCTATAACAAAGAGCAGCAAGTTTATTTAATGCTTTTTCGTTTGTACAACGGTTCTTCAAAACTTTTGCATTTTTACAGGATCATACATCTTCCAACCAAATTACAGAACGCCCGCCAAGGACGCCAGGGACTAGATTGGGCCTATACCATCAGGGGCGAGGCCACGGTTTGAAGGGGGGGGGGGGGGGGTTCACATCTGTACAAATGTATGGTGCCCCTTTCCAGCTTTCCGATTTTTTCTTTTTTTTTCTTTCTGTGTTTTTCTTCTAAAAAAAAGAGGAGGGGGAGGGGGGGGGGGGGTCACAGACAGCCCAGGATCCCCCCTTTGGCTACGCCCATGTACCATTGAATTTTACAACTCATCTCCAAAGCTGTTTGTAATAATTGCAGGATCATACAGCTTCCAGCCAAATGACATCGAGGTCTTCTACGAAACAGCAGGCGTCCAATCAACGCTGTTAAGCGCTAATAGTGAATATGTAAACACGCTGACTGGTTTCCTGAGTCCTGTCCTTCTCACCGGCCGGTTGAATCTTTGCTGGAGCTCGGCTACTCATGGATGGTCCGCGAGCACTTTTCACACTCAATGTGACCATCTTGGTCCGACAGTCACTGTGGTACAAGTCGGTTCGCGCCTCTTTGGGGGATACATTGATAAGCCATGGTCAGGTAGGTGTAAGAGGTCAATTATAAATTGGGCAGTTTTGCGCAGAATTTTGTCCCGAAATTTATGATGCTTTCCCCTTGCTTGGATATCTGCAAGAATTTTTTGAAGGATTTGCGTTGCATTATTACATGATTGACACGGTTTCCATTGTGTTTTTGAGGTCTCCAACTAACGTACATACCTCGCAAGTAACTTAAAGCCGGGAAGGGATTTGAAATTCTCTAGGGAAGAGAGGGGCTGATGAAAAGAATTGAATAGCTGTAAGTGGAACATCCCGGTATATACAGAGTTAAATACCTCATTAAATAAACATTAGGTATTTAACTCAGTTAAATACATGGACATTCTACTTACCGCTACCCAATCTAGTCACCCCCAAACTCTTTTCCTAGTGAATTCAAATCCATACACTTATCCCGAGAAAAAAAACACCAATAATCTCAGTTTATGCATCTATATGACTATCTGTCTAATTGTTAAATAGAGCGAATTTCATATGACTGTAGTGAGACCAATCGCTACGTGATTACAGCAATTCTGAATAAAACCTATAGGTGTAATTACAAAGTAATTGCGAATAACTCACGACAGTCATCTGAAATCCGCTCTATTTGCTCCTGCATGATTATCCTTTATGCGCGAATCCCGTTGAACGCCACAAAACACCATATCCGAGAAACGCCTTCACTTGAACCGACTTGAACCATAAAGCGTTTGTCCAGCCTACTTGCTTGGTTTCCTGGCCCATAGAGTGTGTTCAAGCAGGTAAACCTGAAAATACAGATGAAATCGTTTACATATCTTATCTTAGAGAACAACCAACGAGCGCAAAATACCTGAAACTTGCCTTCAGTTACTCCAGCTTGAAGCAGTTCCGATCCATGTTGTTACTCGGCGTTATGCAAATTGACTAGTAGCAGTCAGTGCGTGGTACAAACGAAAATACCGTTTGAATGAGTCGCGCTTCATACAAAAAGCCACTCGATTGACTGGCCTGGCTGTTTTGTACGAAAACAAAAGACATAATTCGTGTTCTGCTAACAAATGAATGCACTCAAGCTGTATATTTTTTGTTTGGACCTTTGTAAATCATGGTTGAATAAAACCTGTCATTCATTTTCTCTGGGGAACGTACGTCTATGAAAACAGCTAAATAACTAACAATAGTTCCTATCGGAATGCGCTACCCTTTTCAATTACAAACTATACTCCTTGTCAAAACTTTGAAATTCAACGAGAAGAATGCATTTCATTTGTTCCTGTTTTCTGAAAACCTTGCCAATCCTGTAATAAGCCAGTTAATTACCTCGATTCTCGGCAATAACCCAAATACATTCCGCGGGCCTACGGCCCTTGGGATGTATTTGGGTTATTGCCTCGAATCTCGGTAATTAACTCTTACATAATCCCGCCGCAGGGCATCTATTTTATATTTGCTTTGTTTGGTCAGCCAACACGATAAATTGAATTTCAATGTAATACTGGCTGGACATTTTACTCGTCGCCCGCATTTTCCTTGGCCCCGCGACGTCCGCAACTCATGAATACCCTACATACGTTACATTCAGGATTTACAGTGACAGATACATATACAAAAATATGTTATAAGATATGATTTGTCTTTTTGGTTGTCTTAGGTTCTTCTGGGTATTTCTCTTCAACGAAAGCCTTCCTATTCAGCTTGGTTAACGCCCATGGATTCAACCCTTTAAATTTTACCATCAACTCTACGCAATCGCAATATGCAGGCTACTATAACTCAAGCTATCTACCTGCTTTCGGAGGAGGCCATGATCTCATTCTACTGCCAAACACTAATGCCAACTCCTCCACAAAACCTCAATCATTCGAAGTCCCTCCAGGGTGTTCCCTTGGCAACCATTGTCCTTTTATGGCGGGGGGTTCGCCATTTGTCCCCAACAACATCCATGTGTTTTATGAGAACATTCTGCCGTCTGACATTCTCCTAAGCGGCTACAGCAACGTTACATATCTCAGCACTCTACTAGGTAAATATAATATATATATCTAGGCATATCAAGAACATTTCGCCAAAAACTGTCGTTTTGCCGACGTTGCAAAACTTCCTTATTAGGAAATCCCCCCTTACCTTATTTGGAAGGTCTGTAAGTACTTTGGCCTCATATCTTAGCGAAAAAAGCAGGAAAATTTACCAAAACTTGCAGATACTCTAGAAACATCCTTCTCTTGGTCGCCATTTTGTTTTTGCCCCCCGCCGAGGGCCTGAGACGCGATTTGAACACCACAGGCAGCCCGCGCGGATTTGCCATAAAAACGACAGCACTTTCTTGATATGCAATGCCTAAAAGAGGAACTCCAATAGACACCGCACTTGATTTTCAACAGAGGCAAATATTTTCCCATTTCGCTATTAGATCAGTCCGTTTTGTCTGCTTGCATCTCTAACTGTGTATCTCTTTAAAGAATCCAGATCAATATCTGTGAGTATCTCTGTGAGTATTTTGGGGGATTTTTGGGGAAGTTAGCGTCAAAATGCAACAAACCGCGATGTTTTTGTAAACCGCTGAACGCTTCGTTTTGGCTTGGATAGGTTGCTTTCTCATGCGACGTTGAATGATACGTATGAGGCTCCACTCTGTGCCTTGGGCGCGGGGAGTTCCGCTATGCGACGTTGAATGATACATATGGGGCTCCACTCTGTGCCTTGGGCGCGGGGAGTTCCGCTATAAAGAACATTAGTCAAATCCCACAAGCGGTCTATTTTCGATGCTGCGTTGTGATTGGTTGAGCTACTAGTACGGTATAAGTTATCCCTCGTTATACCCTACTAGTTACTAGTGTTGGATTTGAATGATTGGTTATACAAATGTTATGCATTGCACTGAACGGGTTGAACACCAAATTCTCAATTCTACTCTTGTGGGCTAGATCTTTTCTAGTGCAGTAGATATAGGCTCATGCTGCTGCCTTAGACTCCTGACTGGCGAAATTTGACGCAGTTTTCTTTCTTTGAAGGTTTTCTAAGCCCTGTGAGTTCATCAGTGAGTCGCTGGGTCCGCTGCTGGAGCATGGCAGTCGACGGTGCTTCTGCATCCGCTTTTCACGATCCGTGTGATTACATGGGTCCTACAGTGACAGTGATTCGCGTTGGATACTACATATTTGGAGGATACTCCTATCGAAGCTGGAGAGGTAAGCATAAAAAATCGTGTCACGAATTACTGCGGTTTTCATAGCGGAGCTTACCGCGCCGAAGGCGCAGTAGCAGAGCCCCATATCAGAAATGGCATCGATGCAAATTGATGCAAATTGTGAGTACGCTGTGCAATCTGATTCGTATAGGAGGTATACTATGCAAAGCTTGGTTCAGTGGTATTCCCATAAGTATCTGTGGCGCGAGTGTGCGCGTCTGCCTACCATACCAAGCTTGTATAGATAAGGCAGCCGCGCAAGCAAAGCGTAGAAAGGAAGAGAGGGCACAGTGAAAACCGCCCCTGGTTTAAACTGATATCGACTTTACTTAAACTTATACAATTCTGCAAACCCGAAGCTTCAATATTGTTTTAGCGACTTCCTTCGATCGCACAACTAACAGCACAACCATTAATTAGAAGTTTTGCAAAAAATAACTCTCTACCAAATGAGCTTACAAGTGGTAGCTAACCGAGAGGCGCAACGTCCGAATTCATTCGTTTATTCATATTAAGTAATACTCAAGTCGATATAAAAACTATAAGATGTTTTGCAAGAAGTTTTACAGAAACTACTGCTCTACCAACTAAGCTTACCAAAGCGCAGCGTCCGAATAATTAAAACGTTTGCAAGAAGTTTTGCAAAAACTACTGCTTTACCAACTGACCTAACCACGAAGCCGTAAGCTAACCGAATAAGACGTAAATGTAAAACCGCGCTGGATATTTACATTAAAGCTTTTCTTTACTACGAACTAGAAAAGATTTGCCATATTGGGGGCATCCTCTCTTACGTTTTCTCTTGCTATTTATAGGTCTCACCTCAGGCACCTATTACTCATCGAGCAGTTCCTTCCTATTCAGCCTTTATAATAAAAATGGCTACTCTCCAGCTAAGTACGGCATCTCAAACACAGCATATGCCATCTACAACCGCAACACTCATGGTCCAACATTTGGCGCGGGACACGATATTATCATACGATTTGGCACGGCCACCTCTTACAGTTATAAACATTCCTATAACGGCCCATGTTCATCCAACGGTTACTGCACGTTTTTCGCAAATTCACAATATTTTACTCCAAACGACGTTGAGGTGTTTTATCGTGTAGAAGGCTGATTATGAGTGAAAGGACAGGGGCGTAGCCAGGATTTGAGAAGGAACGGGGGGGTGGGGGGGGAGGTCACATCTGTAAAAAATGTATGGTGCCCTTTACCAGCTTACTGATATCAAGATAGCAGTGTCGCCTTTCTAGAGATTGACCGGGCTTCCTGTGGTATCTTGTCTACCTTGTTGCCAGGCTCTTGACCGTGAACACGAGAGTGCAAAATGCACATAGCATCTTTCCTCGAGTATATTTGAGTTTTGGTTGAGTTTTAAGCTTTCTAAGCCAATAGAAACAGTGAAAAACTTACTGGGATTCCAAATATGGTATGCAGATATTTCCTTATAAGGAAGTTGGAGAATGTCGACACTTTTTCAAGGGAACTATCTTGATAAGTTTTCTTTCTTAATGTTTACTGTATTTTTCTTCTAAAAAGAGGGTCACAGGCACACCCCAGGACCCCCTAGCTACGCCCTTGAAGGGCCGACAGATGTTAATAGTTCACTTTCGATATATTAAAATTCTATAACCTGGGCCCGAGGCTAGCTTAGGGGATCGAATAAAACGAAAACAATTCCTCGGGTATCAGGTCAACGACAAGAGCTTATTACCAAGAGCCTGCATCTAGCCGTCATGGTTTTGCACACACGCACGGGGTAGAGGATGCTATTTTTAGAACGGCTTTTCGCGCGCCAAATTAAAACCAGCGCGCGCACGCTCCAAAACAAGCAGATCCGTTTGCGATACTTCAGAAGCGCGTGCAAAACAAGTGCGAAAATTGAAAACTTTAGAGTCAGAACTCTCTTAAGTTTTGCTCTTTTTTCGCTTATTTTTGTAAATCTGGTAAATCTGTCTAACAACAGTCTTTGGAAACTAAGTCCTGTAAGTCTAGGGGTAGAAAACTAAAGTTTTTCTTGATTTCTGACTGCGGCTTGAAATTACAATCCTGCAAGACTGAAATCACACAGCACGATAGCCGTTATCATTCCAAGTTCATTGCGCGGTAACCATAACAACATGACAAAATCTCGCGGGAAATTCGGATCTAATAATAGCGTCATCGTGCGTGCGTCGGACATTCCCACTACCGTATGGAGACTCTTGGTGATAAGCTCTTGTCAACGAATAATTTTATCTTTTGTTTTATCGATCCGGATCCCCCTTAGCCTCGGATTCAAGTTTAAATTTTGATATATATATCGATATTGATCTTAAGTATCACCCAACTAGTGGACTATTGCCAATGCTGCATTCTGATTGGCTACGCTACTAGGGGACTATTATCAATAGACCTCTAGTAGCGAAAGCGCAGATTTTGAACATGAAAACAATGGCTGCCGCTTCTCGTTTCCTCTCGCCCTCAAGGGTCACGGGTCAATAGCCCATTCAGCCTGCGGCCTCATTGGCTATTGGCCCGTAGCCCTTTCGGTCTCGAGTTCTAATTGTTAAATAGACTTTTCTGACATTACTATTGTTCATAATTTCTTATGGTTTAATCAGGAAAGTCCTTTTGTTCAATTCAGTTCCATTTATCATGATTAGGCGTCATTTCGTTACATGTTTAATAATAGATTATGACGTCATTAAGAACCATTTTTTTAAATTTCTAACTTCGCAGGTTTTTAATAATGTATGACATTTTACAGGTTTTAAGCCTTACTTACTAGCAATACGTTGATGAACCTTCAATATATTTGGCCACATGTCATCCTTTCATTTGCAAAAGAAAGTGGCATTTTTGTAAACATTTGACCTAGTCTTTTGCTTTCATTATACAACAATTTTTCAATGAAAAGCATAAAATTGTTCTGTTTCTTAGGGCTCTTTGCCTTTCTTTGCATGTACTCTATATTTTAATGTACAAAGTTTAAGGAAACGCCATAAGAATCGTAGCTAGTAGAACATTTTTTTATTGCATGACCAATACAATTCCAAAGCATGTGTTTCATCTCGTTTAAACTTAAAAAGTGCAGAACACTAGCACAAAGACTGTGCTGATGCCGATGTGTGTATGCTAGTGTTCTGCACTTTTTATTTAAACTTAAACGTGCATGTCCATGCATAGCCTGCAAAAGCCGACACCACTAAGCACACTCTCCGAAAGAGACGCCTCTTTCGATAAATTCGAGCATGCTTGCAGGCGGTTTACTGGATGTTTTTATCGCGGCCGGTTCGTTCACTGATTGGGCGCCATTTTGGATTTTGCTAAGTACGCGGTGTTCACAGGGAATTTTTACAGAAACGCATCCATGGGAAAAGCTGAATTTCCCAAGGCACACGCATGGGAAGTGTTCGGAATTCACATGGATAGCCACGGGAAATCCCCGCACTTCCCATTCTTCTACCATGGGAAATTCAGCTTTTCTCATGGATGGGTTTCTGCAGAAACTCCCTGTGGTTCCCGGGAGCGCGCGGTTTTGCATTGGGCCCCGCGACCGCGCGTCCTTCAAAATCCAAGATGGCATTTTCCATGTTTCGATTCTAAAGATCGGGTGTTTTTAATTATTTTGCACATGTTTTCGAGTATCAACCGTTATTTGTACAACAGCATGATCATGTTTATTCAATTTATGGGCATTATTGGCAGGGGCGGATTATGGGGAAAATCTGACTGTAGCGCAGTAGTGACCTGGTTATAAATGACAAAACGAATAAAAAAGCTCCCTGAAATATGACATTTTAGCAATCTAAATCCACCCCTGTATTGTATTATGTCCAATGTTGCAAAAATTGTAGGTAGCTGGTTCATGTGCAAAATATAAACTTTCATCTTACGATCGGCTTCATTTATATTTTCGTATTTCTTTGTCACACAAATTCTAGATATTGCCTTTATTATATAAACACCAATGAAATGCCGGGTGATCTCCCGCGCGAAAACTTGATATCTTCACACGTGTGAAAATAACATTTCACATGCGAAAAAAACACACTTTCCTTTTGCTCAATACTCGCTTTTTACGCTTTAACTCAACTTTAACTCAACTAGAATTTGGTAGTTCATTGATGTTTATATACAAAACACAATTCCCTGGGTCTCCGAGGATGTTACATGACCGCTTGGAGATACAAATTTTAATTCTCGTGTTAAATTATTTATTCCACTCGTTAACTACTCACGCGTGAGATAAATTTTCAACACTCGAAGATAAAACTCGTATCCGCACGGCCATGTAATATCCTTTATTTCCAGTATAGTGATGATTGTCGTTTGCTCGCCCGCGGCGAGTGAAGATTAAGTGCGTCATGGTGTGTCAATCTATATAGAGGTATCTTTCTTCACAGACAAACAAGTTCGCATCTGCCCTTTTCTACAAATATACCGCACACGTAAGATAAATGACATCTGCCTATATGTATAACAAAACAATAAAATAAACTGGAGATATTGAGACGGCTACCCGATTTGTCAAACAAAGTAAGAAAATATTAAAACGACACGTACAGGTTTTCAGCATGAGAGGTACAATTTTTTTAAAAAGTGACTAAATATATAAGCGCTCCAGATTTGGTTTCATGGTGCACCTTTAAGGCCCGTTCACACGGCGCGATTTCAGCTGCGATTTGAGGTGCGATTTCTGTGGCGATCCCATGGCGATGTCATATCGCGCGGTGTGAACGGCCGGCGATCTTATGGAGATTTCACTTGCGATGTGGCCGCGACGTCGCAGGCGTTTTGAATGTTTAAATTCCACTGCGATACTGGTGCGATTTTTTCATATAAACAAACTGACACATATCGCAGAGTTAAGTACCCTGGAAACCAGAGGCTCGAGGTCCAAAGAATTAAAATTTTCGAGCGTAGCGTTCTGAGTTTCCCGAGAAACAACACAAACGCGAAAGGGCAGAGTTTCAGCCTCTGGTCCCCAGGGTAAGAGTTAAGTCGCAGGCCGTTCACACCGCGCGATATGACGTACTAAACGATCGATGATACAATAAATCACAATTGATTTAGTTGTCTTTTAAAACTTTGTTTCACAGTTTCTCGCATAGATTAAAGGATACTGCTCCAAACGCCAGCTTCAAATACACCGAAAGAATTAATAGTTTGATTTGTTCTCGAAGATCTGATCATAAAAGAAGTTTCCAGCAGATGAATGGCGATTTTCAAACCTCCTGTGGTACAAGTCACATCCCATTCAATATTTCTTTTTTTCCGTTGTGCAGGCTGTCTACAGTCAATGTAGGAGCAAACCAAATACAACAAATAAGAAAACGTGGGATAAAACAAAATGCATTTTTTCAAAAGCCAGTATCTTTGATTTTAATGTATTTCCTTACTAGAAATTGACCTTCTGCTAAACAAGAGTAATGAAAATTCCTCTCGTCGCATTGCTGGGAGTTTTTAACGCTGCTGGTTTTATATCGGCAAGAAATATTGATGACTATTTTCGCATGGTAAATGTGACCACTTTAAAAACTTTCGCCTCTCAGTCCCGAAAGACAGTCCTGGCATAACACAAGATAAGAGTCGAGTGGACGACAAATTTGTCTGCGTGTGGAAATGCTTAGAAGAAGAGTGGTGTTTCTCAATGAATATGAACGTCACCAAAGAAAACGGAACTTTTGATTGTGAACTGTTATCGACCGATAAATATAACAGTTCGAATTATTACGCGAACAAACCCGGATATCATCACATAGCGATAAAGGTTAGTGAGAAATAATTTCAAAAGCGGCATTACAATTTACGTACGCAACTTTCGAACCACTTATTTCGAAGGATGAAGGACTGAGAGTAAAATCCGAAACGTTGGCATCACTCTATTTGCCTCACTTACTTCCCTAACATACAGGGGCAAAGAAGCGGCGGGATCTGTTCCGAAAAATATTTGTTCCGAAGCCCTTCCTTTCGTTCTTTCTGGTTGGAAAGTTAGTGTGCTGGGAAAAAAGCTAACCAACCAATTTTGTGCTGCAAAAGATGTTTTAATGTTTCAGGTAGAAAGATGTCCCGTTTGCGAAATTTCTGTGCTGTTCTACGTTTTCTGGGAAAAGTTGATGGCGTTTTACAAATATTAATTAATTATTTTTATTATCTATTATATATTTTTATAATCTAGTTAATATATATTTTTTCTTCTGGCAGTCAAGTAAACGTTATCTACAGTGTATCTAACCATGCCATTACTGGCTGAAAACAAATTTGGAGCTGCGGGTCTCCTGGGAATATATCCCTCAATGCCACCTCCTGGCAAAAGGAAATATCTTTTTGCAAGGGATTAATAAAGAATAGGGACTTGTTAGGCCTCACAGATCTTTTAATATAGGGAACTTGTCTCATGCTAGCTGCTGCTTAGCAATATGAAAAAAGATACTGGTATAAGCCGTGTAAAAGTGAAAGTAGAGTCATCCATGGCTCAGGGCATGTGGTACGGTGAACAAAATATGCCGTTGTCGCTGTAGCAATTATACGTCAATGTAAAAATAAAAAAAAAAGCCAAATCTTCTTTGCCTTCACTTGGGACGATTTTATTGCTTTTTTGCCTTACACACAGTTACTGTATGTATTAACAGATTTAAATAAAAAACAGCGATGCCAAATAAAGACGTGAATTATTAAAAGAAGAAGAGAGACAAAACAGATCTAGAAACGAGAAAGCCAAAAGGGAGGAAACCAAAGGGGAAATGGGAGGGCTTGAAGATTGTAGAGTAGAGTGTAGAGTACAAGGGCCTGTACGTATAGCAAGTGAAAATTTAAGAAATGTTTTCTACCTTTTCTAACGCCAAAGCAATCATTTTGTATCAAGTTTGCTGTCACCGTCTTATATTTTGTGTATCTTTTCTTTTTTAGTCGCCATGTGAATTGTCGCCATGTTTTGAAGGCACCTGCGTCGCTCTGTATGAAACTGATGATTACTACTGTGATGACTGTCCTCCAGAACATATTGGAAAAAATTGCTGTGAGTAGATCGAGTTCAGGATGATTATTATTATTATTTATTGATGATCACTTTTTTTTTTTTTAATAATAACATCGAATTTAACGTGCATAATACTACTGATAGGACTGATACTGGAAAGAAAGTTGTGCTCGGATCGATTCAGAACGCCGGAAATTCTGCTTTCATATCGCTTTTGGCTCATGAGATTTGTACTGAACTGTACGGTCAAATTTTTATGTAAATTTGATGACGTTAGTCGGAGAAAATACCGTTAATAATCCATAGACTTTGTTGCATGAATAATATCTGACTGCTATATCATGAAAGGTGCCGGTGTAGGGATATTAAATCACAAGTCACAAGACGTGTGTCTTTAACAATGACTCGGTTTGGCTTGGGTCGGGTCGGCTCGGCACGGCACGGCACGGTTCGACGTACTCGGTTCGGTTAGGCTCGGATCGATTGCCATACCTAGCTGTATGCAATTCGGACATAAAAGATACTTCTCAAAGATTGCAGTAAATATGGACGATTCCAGCTATAAGCGCGCGCTCTCTCGATCTAAGTTAGAAATGCCATGCAATGCAAACGACCAGGATGCAACGCGCGCTAACGAGGCGCGTGAAAAAGAAGGGTTCGTGAATAAGCCAAATCAGGGTTTAAGAAAAACCGCGAGAGTCCTGAGTCGAGGGGCAAAAAAGCTCACCGGAAGTAATTCTCTTCCATATGTTTTACTGTAAAATAGATCGATTAGTTGTGCTCTGGCGTTGTGATTCGTAGCTTTATACGAAAATATCGAGCACAGGATATTAGTTTAATCCTTTCTTCGCTAGAATCAAGGCAGTTTTGATCCTCAAATTATTTTCTGTTCATGAAAACGGAGAAACGAAACTCGAGGTAAGTCACCTCTCCGTCAGTGTTCTCTACCGAATGACAAACACGAGTTGATATGCTCTTGTTTCCTTCAAAGGACTATTAATACTCTTTTAATTTTACAAATAAATCCGTTCTTTTCAAGCAATTATTTCGCTATGCAGCTGTAAATGGGTTATTCATGAAATCCTATTGACCTCTTGATTCTTGACGGCCAAGATAAAAAACCGCGCACATGAAAAACATAAACAAATCGAGAATCTTTCTCGTTAGGTGGAAAGAAGCTCTTCATCAGCAGTGTGGCTGTGTTCCGCCATTTGAGCTCTTCCCCTTCCCCTACGCCGAAACTTATGGCGAAACCCCGAAAGATTCAATTTGTTTATGCTTTTCACGTGCGCGGAGTTTTTACTTGGCCGTCCTTGAGTTTCAAGTCAATAGTATTTCATGAATAAACCATTTACAGCTGCATAGAGAAGAAATTGCTTGAAAAGAACTGATTTATCTATAAAAATAAAAAGACTTTTTATAGTCCTTTTGAAGGAAACAAAACACATTAACTGATGTTGTCATTCCGTAGAGAACCGACCAACGGAGAAGCGACTTACCTGTCTTACCTCGAGTTTCGTTTCTCCGTTTTCTTGAACTGAAAATAATTTCAGGATCAAAACTGCCTTGATTCTAGCGAAGAAAGGCTCAAACTAATATCCTGTGCTCGATATTTTCGTATAAAAGCTGCGAATTACAACGCCAGAGCACAACTAATCAAGCTCAAAATCGAGCTTTTTTTACAGTAAAACATATGGAAGATAATTACTTCCGGTGAAGTTTTATCCCCCTCGACCCAGGACTCTCGCGGTTTTTCTTAAACTCTGATTTGGCTTATTGTAAAACAAAAACCGAAATGCAGCGCGTGCATTCTTTATAGCTGGAATGACCCGTTGAACCAAAATCAAGAATAATTTATGATAAATTGTTCAATTTCAGTGCCACCGACGTTCCCTCCATCAGTCATCTTAACAGTCTATGGGACTCCTAAAGGTCGAAGTGCTCTGCATTCCTACCTCACGCCTGTCATACAAAGCTCGACAACAACCCGCTGGATACGTTGTTGGCGGGCATCAGTAGACGGATGGAGCGGCTCTGCATTCCATCAGAAGTGTGACGGGACGGGCCCGACGATCACTATAGTTCGGGTTGGGAAAAGGATATTTGGAGGTTACACAGATGCACACTGGACAAGTAAATCTGTTTGTAGAACCTTCATTTTTATTTGGCCACAATTCAGCTCTCAAAATGTTTAAACATTATTCATTTATCCATCTACAAGCAGTAGATGGGGGGCATATCGAGAAAACATTGTCGTCTTTCTAGAGATAGAGCGGGCTTCCTGTGGTGTCTTGTCTACCTTGTTTCCAGGTTCTTGACCGTGAAAAACACAGCGGAAAATGCACATAACATATTTTCTCGAGTGTATTTGAGTTCTGGTTGAGTTTGAAGTATTCTACGTCAATACAATAGTGAAAAACTTACTGGGATTCCAAATATGGTATGCAGATACTTCCTTATAAGGAAGTTGAAGAAAGTCGACAATTATTAAGGGAATTTTCTTGATATGGAGGGGGGGTCAGAGGATTTTGGGTAATACAAGGTCAAAATGCAGTGATCCTCCCTATATATATAAGTACAGTGATTAACGTGATCCCCCCTCAGAGCAGTTAAACGTTTTCGTGATTTCCCCCCCCCCCCCCCCCGATTTCACCTAGTAGAAGACAATTTACAGATAGGGGGATCGCAAAGCGCGCCCGAATTTGATAAACGTATTTCATCAAGCCTCAGAGAAAGGGTAGATGAACACTCCGTTTTTTATGTATAGTAAACAAATCCTCTGGGTTTTATTATTCATGCGCGCAATTGCGCGCCGAAATGACGAAATTATTATTATTAATTTGCGTGAAGCGCGGCCCAAATGACGAATTTCTATGCCTGTAACGTCGAACTCATGCTTACTCTTCTTTCAAACATAGTGACTACCCGCCAGGCAGAGCATTTTTGGTAGAGTTTGTTTTTTCTCGCCAAGATACACCTGTTCTTGTGAAAGGTGCGAGTAGTGTCTTCGTTGCGCGAGTCCGAAATTTTTATTTATTGAGTGAAATGAAGTAGAAAAATCCAAATGATAGAGAAGTTGCTGGAATAACTACTTAGAAAAGTTCTTGTGATCCCCCCTTTTAGGGCTTCAGGTTTTGAGAGATCCCCCCTTTCGCTCGCCTCAAAATGAAGTGATCCGCCCCAAAATCCTCTCTCCCCCCCCCCCCCCCCCCCCCAGGCGATAAATAATGACCGGTCCCTAAGTAAGACTGTTTGAACCTTCTTTGGGCCACTCAACAGCACAATTAAGCTCTCAAAAAAACATTATTCATGTTTTTCCACTAAAAGCAGTAAAGCAAAACAACTGACTCTCCATATTTAAGTCAATTGCAACACTGATCTTTCGGCTGACAAACCTGAGGTCCGCGGTGCATGGCTTTGCCAGGAGGCTTTACACCGAATTCATAATTCACTTTTTCCAGATGATCGAAGATGAAAAAAGTCATGCTCTTCAAGAGATAACTTTAGACTACGAATGTTCTGAAAATTTCGTAGCATTTGATTACATATTGGCAGAATTATAGGAGCTGAAACATACAGAGCTTTGTATGGAATTTTCACTAGAAGCCTTACTAGCTTCGTTTTGGTGTATTTAGACTACTTCAGATGCTTATCCTCATCCATTATTCACTGATTTCAATTCAATTCAACACTGCTAGTAGAAGTCGTCAAGTGCCATTTCTGATAGCTTTTGATAATTTTCCTTTCAAAATCTCTAATAGCTTTAAATTGTTAATGCCTTATGCAAATGAGAAGTGGCCATTATTGAATAAGGTCTATGAGTAGGAACTTCTACCTCCCATATAGGGTTTCATGATAGCATTTTTACTGACCATGTTTTAGAACACTTCATGGCACAATTACAATTTAAATGTGAAACCCCCCATTGTTCTAATTTCATCTTAATCTATGTATGCTCTCTAGCGTAACCAGCAAACAAAGAATCAATCAAGCAACTCCATTCTAAAAATAGATAGTTCAGGAAATACGGCCGCCTCAATTTTATAAGCAAGTTGGAGGCTCTGGTAGGCTCCTCGCTATGGTGGTTGTGTGGATGTGGGTTAGCCTGTCGACGCGTCTGAAACAGCTATGGTATACACGTACACTCTAATGCCGGTATCGTCGCTCTAATTTCCCATATCAAGTCCTGTCTTTTTTACTAATCCGCGTGGGCTGCCTGTGGTATTTCTAAAATCTCGATCCAGGCCCTTTGGCCGAGGAAAAAGAAAATGGCGGCCAAGAGAACAATGTTTCTCGAATATCTGCCGTTATTGCTTTTGATTTGCTTTTCTTTTCCCGTTTTTCAGCCGTTAATTATTTCTCAAGAGTTACAACAAGCAAATCATTCTTGTTCAGCCTCTACAATTCAGGAGATTCGCCTGTGAAGTTACCAATTACAAATTTAGCTTATGCCGTCTACGGAGGCGCGACCTACGGACCAGCGTTTGGTGGAGGCCACGACTTGTACATATCGGGGAACGCAAATGCCAATCAGTTTTCATTCACCAGGCCTCACTCGTACACAAATCCACAGGGATGCTCCTCTAGCTCAACGTGTACTTTCTTTGCTGGTAAGAGGCACTTTAAGAGCATACAATTACAATTTAGAACCTGCATCCTACTGTAAGTTTCATAATATTGTGCCGCAGTTTGAAACCTCGGTTTGGCTTCCGTCAATCAAACGAGTGAACAGCTCTGGGTGATTTCACGCAGGCTTTGAGAGATGTTTTGAACTAATAATACAGAGAATTTCTGCAGAAATCCATTCATGGGAAAAGCTGAATTTCCCATGACACAAGAATGGGGAAAATGTTCGGATTTCCATGGACAAACATGTGAATTGGTCATTGAATTTCGAATCAAAAACCAGTCAAATGGCGTCCAAACGATCTTGGACGAAACTGTGACATTTGTTTGAAGAGGCCACTTCATAGCACAGAACAAGATAGAAGGGGCCTCTGCTAGCAGGGAACGCGAGGGCCTAAACGCACCCCATATATGCCAAAATGTGGCCTTGCGAAACGATCAAAATTGTCAGCCAAATAAGGGCATCAGCCAGACTCATATCCAACTTTTTACAGCAATAAATATATCGAATTCTGAACTTAAACATTTAATTAACTTTGATATATGATCAAGCATCGTACGGTAAAAATAGGGGTGCTGGCGTCCGTTTTCGCGCGGAATCTTAAAACCTATTTTAGAATTATCAACAAAATGTGCTGTTTTGCATGCACGTGCGTATGCGATGACGCGACTGTTTTTGAACGAAAAGTGTGGCAAACGGTCTCTGCAGAACGGTCTGCTCAATGCAATTCAGAGGAATGACCTTAAGGTGCACAAATACTGATTCACAAAAATGGCAACCAATCTTAAGGTAGGGGATGTGAAGTAACCCGGGAAGGTCCGCCCCCTCGAACGCCTAAGTTTTGCTGGTGAGTTCCATATTCATCTTGCTTTTCATATCCAAACTGACACAAGCAGCTCATTTAGAATGACAGGGGCTAAGGCTGGGTCATGCCATTGAATTTTCCAACTAACAAATTCATCTCCAAATCTGTTTGTAATAATTGCAGGATCATACAACTTTCAGCCAAATGACATCGAGGTCTTCTACGAAACAGCAGGCGTCCAATCAACGCTATTAAGCGCTAACAGTGAATATGTAAACACGCTGACTGGTTTTCTGAGTCCTGCCCTTCTCACCGGCCGTTTCAAACTTTGCTGGAGCTCGGCTACTCATGGATGGTCCGCGAGCACTTTTCACACACAATGTGACCATCTTGGTCCGACAGTCACTGTGGTACAAGTCGGTTCGCGCCTCTTTGGGGGATACATTGATAAGCCATGGGGTAAGGCGTGATAAAATGTTTGCCGGGAGTGCTTCTGTAAACCTGGCTTGGCTTGGCACTAATAACTTCGCTTACTGTACACAGGGAATTTCTGTAGAAACCCATCCATGGGAAAAGCACAATTTCCCAAGGAACACGCATGGGAAGTGTTCGGTATTCACATGGATAGCCATGGTAAAATCCGAACACGTCCCATTCTTCTACCATGGGAAATTCAGTCGATTTTCCATGGATGGTGATCTGCAGAAATTCCTGCGAAAATACGTAGGTTTTAGATCTCGATCGCTAATAGAATTACAAGTTAGTACTATTTATATAATTCTGCGAGCTCCAACGTTACATTCCCGAGACCGTCAAACTACGTTTTGGCCTCTGTTTATCAAACCTTTAAAACAGAAACATTTTTTTCCTACGTTTCGTTTGGTGCATTTATATATGGTGAAAAATTGAGGTTTGAAGCCTACAATAGCTAGTCCTAATAAATTCAAAAAAGCCTGCGCGAACCAATATCTGTTCACTTGTTTGATTGAAGACCAAACCGCGATTTGTTAGCACGCACATAGTTCGCAGAATAATAAATATTGCAGTGATCCAATAATATATAGATTTAGCCACTGGCTAAAAGCGGAGCTCCCGGTTACATAGTTTTCTGTTAACGGACGCGCAGTATTTTCCCGCCGAAATGAACGGTTTTGGGGTTGCCTGTTTTGGGGTTGCCTGTTTTGGGGTTGCCTGTTTTGGGGTTGCCTGTTTTGGGGTTGCCTGTTTTGGGGTTGCCTGTTTTGGGGTTGCCTGTTTTGGGGTTGCCTGTTTTGGGGTTGCCTGTTTTGGGGTTGCCTGTTGGAGGGGCGCGCAGACACGAACGCGCCCCCGATACCCAAATGTGAATACCGCTGAACCATGAAAAATGAAGTCGATCGTATACCGATCGAATCTATTAGATTATATTCTTCCTGCGATATGGTTCTCCGCTCTTATAACAACTTATATTCGCCTCTTGGCTTTTTCAGGTTATACGAATTATTTCTCTTCAACGAAAGCCTTCCTATTCAGCTTGATCAACGCCCAAGGATTCACCCCTTTTAAATTCAACATCGTCTCTTCAAGTTCTCAGCAGTATGCAGGGTTTCGGAGCTCAAGTAGGCTGCCCGTTTTCGGAGGAGGGCACGATCTCTCTCTACACCCCAGCACTAGTGCCAATTCCTACACAACACCTCATTCCTATGAAGTCCCTCCTGGATGTTCCTATAACAACCCTTGTCCTTTTATGGCAGGAAGTTCGCCATTTGGCCCCAGCAACATCCATGTGTTTTATGAGAACATTCTGCCGTCTGACATACTCCTAGGCGGCTACAGCAACGTTAAATATCTCAGCACTCTACTAGGTATGACCTTGTAATTTGTAATTTTGTGTAGAAGGGCTTCCATATCAAGAAAGTGCGTGAAAGTGTTTTGTCGTTTTTTTAACTAATCCGCGTGGGTTGCCTGTGTTTTTTTAAACACGACCCAGGCCCTACGGCCGAGAAAAGCAAAATAAAATGGCGACCAAGAAGAGAATGTTTCTCGATGATTTGCAAATATTGGCTAGTTTTCCTGTTGTGTTCGCTAAGATATGAGGAAATATACTTACAGACTTTCAAAAAAGGTAAGGGGGATTTCCTAGTAAGAAGTTTTGAAACGTCGGCAAGTCGACAGCTTGCAAAATTTTCTTGCTATGCTGTTAGCCTTGAACAAACCGCATCCGCGCGCGCGCCAGTATCGCCAGGATCCCCCCCCCCAGGGGATAGAGAGGAGAGGAGAGGGGAGGACCTGGATCGACCTGTGACTCGATTCAGCTTCAAGCAGCAGCGGATGATTTACGTTACATGTATTCTTTGCTATTCTTTACATCCGATATATTAGAAGAATTACGAGTAGCAATCTCTAAATAACCATACACGGACAAAAGTTTTATAGATAAATTCATCGAATGACGAGTAATTCCACGGAAAATTTCCACGAAAAGCGATATCAAAAATGTGATATTATTTTACTGTTAATGATTCGAGCTTTGAACTTTCTTTGCGCGCGGGTAACCTGTGTTTACGTCAAATTCAGCTTTCAACCATTGAATTCCACGTTAAATTTCACTCGTCTGTAGCCAATCAACGCGCGCGTAAGAATTGAGCTAAGAGGGATTCTATAGGATTATTCAAAGCTTCAGGAGGCTAGATTCCGCTAAAGCTAGCACGAAAAAAGCGACATCGCATGATATCGCCTTTTTGAGTGCTATTTTCGGCGGAATCTAACGACTGAAGTCTTTGAATATACTTGAATCGTATGATATCTCGTCCTCAATTTCCACAAAAAAGAGATATCATACGATTCTATACATTATTTACCACATTCAATCGAAAATATCTCGCATCAGTCCTTCTAAATCAACCGATAGACCAGAAATGGATACGTTCTCTGAGACGTTATGTTTTGCCTGACCGTTGAAAATGATACTCAAAATGGTGGCTTTTAAACTGGAAAGTTGCGGGTCGAGGCACCGCCTGCCTTAACCTGGTAACAATCACGTTTTACACGAATTGTACTCAATATGCCTATGAATTAAGGGATTAAAGCAGAAGTGTCCCTTGTTAAATATAGTGGATTTTCGCTCGCTTTTAGAGCATCCCGCTAAAATACTGAAAAAAGAAAGGAGCGTTTATGACTGAAACTCGTTCCCGTTATTATGGAATCTCTTGTATATGTCCAGAGCAGAGTGTTGGAAGCCGCGTCCAATGACGGTATAACAGCGCCCAATGAGTCGTCACGCTTAAGCAAGCTCTCATCCTTGATCTTCGAACCCACCTCCGCCCGCGTCTCTTCCCTTTGGGTCCATTTTCAGGTTGATGGGCAGGTAGTCGATTGTTGTATTAGGGGGGCTAATTGCCCTCACCAACGCCTTGCTTGTAAGAAATGTTTGGTGCGCATTATTATTTGTAAACAAATTTGATTCGTTGAATATTAAGTGCCACCTTTGAGGTCAAAAAATTCCAATTAGGCCTAGCGTATTACGTACTATTCGCTGCGAGAAAAGCTGTAGCGTCGCATACGCATTCCTTACTTATCACCGCGCGCTCCGGCATAAAATATAAATGGAGCTTCATTTAAGGAGGCTGCCTACAGTTTTTCTTGAACTTGGTCTCTCAACTTTGGACGGATTTGAAACTTTGACCATTTGCTGTGGAAAGATCAAAGTTTAAGATGATGCACGATTTATTGTCATCAGAGTTCTCATAGCAACGAAACATGGGGGTCACTGTTTTTAATTAGCAAACGTTCCACGTGAAATTCGATCTAAACTTTTAAAATGACACTCCAAGCGCTAATCCTTAGGTAATTGCAAGAGAAAATGATCCCCAGAGAACGCAACCCCAACACACGGATCTCTTTCCATGGCAGTGGCAGAAGAGCGTGACACTTTAGGAAAGGGAGCTAATTTTAGCGGCGCCTTCTGATTGGACGTGTCCTAGCAACAGACATCACTGTGAGGATGCATGTGTGAACAGCATGCTACGTGACGCTGCACTGTTGCTGTTCTCGTAATATGATTGGCTGATTTGCCATGGTAAATAAGAGTGCGCGCAGACAACTCTGCTTGCATCAACACGTGCGCGCTTCTAAACCAACGGAAAACAGTTCCAATGCGCGTGCTGGAATCTATTTTTAGAGCTACTGCCACTCAGATGGGTCATGGGGTTGCGTTCTCTGGGGATCATTTTCTCTTGGTAATTGTCTATACGTATACGAAGTTTAGAGAAACTTCACAAAGCCGATTTCAAGATATTCCAGGCGACTTTTTTTGCCTTTGAAAATTCAAAATGTTTCACTTGCTTTCTAGTTATTTTTAATTTAGTAGCTTTTGAAATAGGCTAGCGAAATCTCTTACCCCAAAATTCATCACAAAGGTATACAACTACTTGTTTGCCAAATTTGATGCGAGGAAGTGCTTCTGATTTTCCATAATGAACATCGACGCGAACTTTAAATTTTTGAGCAAAAATGTCAGTTTCGAACACAACTAAGACCCCGTCCACACTACACCATTTTCAAACGAAAACGGATACTTTTTGCTCCGTTTTCAAAAAGATTTGCGTCCACACTTATCGTTTTCGTATTGTTTTCGCCGTTTTCGAGCGCTTCCATATGCGCGTTGATTAGAATTTGTTTTCTCCGAAAACGTTCTTTTAGCATCTGAATGGCTTTTTCATAGTTGTGTGACGTCAATGGCAATCCAGAGATCGCGCGCGCTGCTTCGCCGGTTATTAATCCTTTTAAATAATTCATTTTATCGATATTCGATATATCAACATTTTCGTGAATTGCATTGCTGAAGTTATCCCAAAATGTTAGCCATTCTAGAGAGTTGCCGTCAAATGATTGGATGTGTAACTTTGGGAGACTGATGTGAGCTCTAGGTTTGCTTGCTTCTATGTTCGATGAATGGAACGAACTCACCGGCTTTTGTGCATCCGTAATGAATTCAGTGATCTTCAAGATCCAGTAATGAACGTTATCCTGGAATGTTGAGGCTTGATCCGTTTCTTGCATCACTTCCTCGTCAATTTCTAGCGCTTTTATGATGTATTCATCCCTTTTCTCTATTTCGTTCAATCTCCTCGTGAGTCGGTCCGCGATGGCCTTTAGTCTTCTGTGAAGTCGGGTGCTGTTTCTGCCATATGTCGTTCTGCCCGCTTTATGTCCTGGGTACAGTGCCCTCTATATGATCCCCTGACTGCTCTGTTATGTGCTAGTTCTGTTTTCGACAATTAATACTTATTGTCGGACTAATAAACCGCTTTCGATGTCTAAATGATTGCAGGTTTTCTTAGCCCGGTGAGTTCATCAGTGAGTCGCTGGGTCCGATGTTGGCGCAGCACAGTGGATGGATCGTCCGCATCGATCTTTCACGCCCTGTGTGACAACATGGGACCTACAGTAACCGTGATTCGCGTTGGATACTACATATTTGGAGGATACACTGATCGAAGCTGGATAGGTAAGGAAAAACAAACAAAAAGTGGCAGTTCAGGTAGATTAAATGCCCATGGGCACCCAAGTCGCATTTCAGGCACACAAGAATAAAACACAGTTGAAAATTCGAAGAACCAATCAGCCAATCAGCCAATCACAACGATGCAATAATAATAGATCCAGTTGAAAACAAAGCGAAAGGTTCCCGGTTGACTATGTGCCTTTAAGGCTTTGGCCCATCAACGATATGCGTGTGGCTCCTTATACAAAGTCCCAGAAAGAATATAAGAGACGGCAGTCGAATGTAACGGACTAATTTTAGCCAACGTTTCGAGCGAGCTTTTTCTTCGGCTCTTCTTTCAGGGTTGTAACCGAAGTAGACATTCAGACTAGACGCACACGCAAGGAAAAGCAACTTCTCGATCTTCTTTCTTGCCGTTTCTTGTCGTTGCGTTCTAGGTGTGAACCAGGCCTACAATGATTATTTTGTTTGCGCTTATGTTCGCTTTATTCAGACTAGATAAAAGTGAAAACGCAAGAAAAGGCAACTTTTCGATTTTCTTTCTTGCGCCTTGCGTTCTAGCATTGAACCACAAAAAGGAAATGATCGAGTTTGATATGCCTGCGCATGCGTTCAAGTGTGAACCAACAGCTTCTTATTTTTCTCTTGGTCGTTACTTATAGGCCTCACCACAGGCGCCTATTACTCGTCTACCAGTTCCTTCCTATTCAGCCTTTATAACATAAACGGCTACTTACCAGTTAAGTACAGCATCTCAGAGACAGCATATGCCATCTACACCCACAGCGCTTATGGCCCAACATTTGGCAGAGGGCACGATATGAGGATTCATGGCTCCAGCGGCTCTTACGCAAGTTATAGATATTCGTATAGCGGCCCGTGTTCAGTCAACGGTCAGTGCACTTTTTTCGCAAGCTCCTATACTTTTACTCCTAGCGACGTTGAGGTTTTTTATCGTAAAACAGTCTAGTTCCAGGCATTCAGAGCGGGCCTCCTGTGCTCGGAGAGGAGGCGCGAGGGCTGAGTCGAGCTCATCCGCGTAACCTGCGTTTCAGCAATGGTTGTGAGAGTGAAATTATGCTGATGATCGTAAAATCTTAATCGGCTTCGAAATTATGATTATCGTAATTCAGTGACACAGTTTACTACTCGACATGTGCACGTATCCCCATGCATTAGAGCCATGACATAACGTAGGTATTCTTGGACATAAGTAACCCAAAATTCAAAACCCTAAACCTAAGCCAGAACATAACCCAATCTCGTACCCAGAGCTCCCCGGCTAGCCTCGCGGGCCGGGAGGCACTGGAGACATCCATTTGATGGCCTTCGCTGATTGGCTGATTTTGAACATTGGGGCATGCTCAGAAAGGTGTTTCTCTCAACGGCTCGAATCTGTATCAAATCTCGCGCGCCAGTGGCTGTCACCAGAGCCGTACAATGTAGCCTCCCCTGCGAGACGAGCCGGGAGCTCTGGGTTCGAGAATGCATGAAGTAGAGCCATAACAAAAGAGTAGTACTCTTGGATGCTAAGCCGAGAACCTAAAACCTAAGCCCAGGAACCTAAGCCAGAACCTAATACAGAAAACTTCATGTCAAAAAACTATGTCATTGTGATCACAATAATAAATTTGAAGGCGATTAAATTTGACGATCATCATAATTTCACTCACAAGACCATGATGAAAGCAAGTTCTTCGGTTGAGCTCGGATTGGCCGAGCCCTCGCGCCTCCTCTCCCAGCAATCAATCAATCATAATTTCAATATTCAGTTGGGCGTTTGGAGGAGAGATGGTCCCGGGTGACGTAATATCTCCAACTTAACCACAGGAAACCCGCCCAGACGTCAGGGACTAGACTGGTGTATTGACTATGCATGAAAGGGACATTTGTTAATCGCATGGTTTACCACCGAACCCACAATTACGCGATCGCGCCATTTTATTTTTTGTGGCGATATTCGTAATACTCAGCTGTCAATCAAAGGCAAGTTGGTCGCGTCGCTGTGCGTTAGGCTCCGGCTACCTTTTGATAAGAGCTTGGCGGCTTGAATTTTGATTGACTGCTGACAGGTTTGGGGGATATGAGATATGATACGAGGGGAAATACTTACAGACCTTCCAAATAAGGTTAGAGACTCCTAATATTAACGAAGTCTTGCAACATTGAAATTTCTTGATAGGGAAAAGAAAATGGCGCGACCGAACGCGCAATAGAGTGGGTTCTTCGCAAGAGTATGTGTTTCGCAACCACGTCCCCGATTGGAGTGTTACCAGGGGCGACTGGCCAAAGTCTTCGAAGGTATCCACGTTAGGTACAATGCACACCTGGATGTCAGACTTTTTTTTTTTTTGGGGGGGGGGGGGGGGGAGGGGGGGCAGCACGTGTGATAATTAGCTTCTACTTCAATAAAATTTAATGTTGCCAGACTCATATAGGTATAGACAGAAACATATAACTTAGTTGAAACATAACGGCGAACCAAGCTGTGGATTATTCGCGGTTTGTTTATGACCATATTTGGTCAATAATGAACTCTCGACTGCTAACCCAAGCAGGTTTTCTCTTCATAATGTATTTCATTTTTCGCTCAATTAAAGTAGAACAACAGTTGTAAGTGATAATATGCTAACATTTAAGATCTTGAAGTCTTGCAACAACATTATTTTCAAAATCTGTTTAATTGTTTATTAATCTGCGAATATTCCGCAGCTTGGCACAAAAGCAATGTATGTTTGTTACACGTTTCAACTCACTTAATATGTTTCTGGTATAGAACACGACAAAATTGATGGGAAATTTTAGTGTCTTTGGACTTTTTTCCGCACTGTCGTTTTAAACTTATGCATGCTCAAGAATAAAGCCATATGGCAGGTAAAAGTGTGGGGCGGGCAAAACCCCTATAGATCTTGAAACTATTAGAAACATAACCATACCTAAACAGTGTAACTGGAGTGATTAAAAAGTAGACCTTGTGCATGTGTAGTCAGTGAGTTAACATTTAGAGCATGCATGAAGCTCCAAGTGGTGATTGGTATCAATATATTGTCGATAAAATCAACAAAAAAAGAAGCAAGAATAAACAGGGCCTTGATTCGTGTGAAATATGAATATTCTTAGACTAGATGTCTGTAGAGTTTCAATCTGAACTTGTCTTAGATCCAAGCAGCAACAGTCCCAACAGACCCAACCAGCTCCAAACTTCTTTCTCCCCTTTTCCTCCTCCGAACTTGAGTTTGAGAAGCGGCCAAGCATTCAATATAGCCTCCTCCGCAATACTACCATTTTCGTTCAACCCCGAAGCATGACGATTTTTTCGCGTAGTTTTACGTTTCAAACGTGTACGTTTTGTCGAGAAGTTGTCGCGTTTCTCGCTCGCTGATTGGCTGCTGTTTTGACCGTTATTTTTCAGCCAATCAGCAAGCTAAGCGAGAAACGCGAATAATTCTCGGACAAAACGTGCACGACGTTTGAAACGTAAAACTCACGTGAAAAAATCGTCAAGCTTCAGGGTTGAACGAGAATGGTAGTATCGGATTCCTTGTGTTTATTCAACGTCACCACCGGCTCTGTAGAATTTTAAAAACAATCGTGACACAGCCTTTTGACCCCTGCCTCGATTCACAGTTTCATGTACGCTGGCTTCTGGCGCTCACAATAGTCCAGTCATTCTATGGAAAAAAGGGGTCAACCTGTCACTAATTGCAACAGAAGGTTTCTCGACGGTTTCAGGTGCCGAAAGTCCCCCTTTATAACATACTAAAAGTCCTAAGAAATCCTATCACGGGAACATGGTGAAAAATTGCGTTTTTTAGGTCGCCTTGGAAAGGATTTTTTTCTGCATGAAAACGAGGCTGTGCATAATACTTCCTAAATATTATTCAAGATTTAGTTCTTTTGTGCAAGGAAATGTCCAAATGATATCCAAAATTTCAATCCTAATATTAATATTAATCATGTAGACTAAGGTTTATTTTATTTTTTATTTTTCTCTAAAACTGCTGAGTATTTCTTGATGAAAATTTCTTGAATGATGAACTCGCAATTTTCTTGCTCGCATGTTTTGACACCACAATATTACTCAATCTGTCTTAAACAAACTGAGTTTACATGATTATGAATATAAAATAAAGTTGATTGAATCTGCTACGAATGCGAAGCTCTAGCTACCTGATTGAGTAAAGCCCGTCACTACTAAAAGTGTTGCGTTTCTTTGCTGCCAAACAAGCATCTGAATAGAGAGAGTCACTTACTTAGGACCCGCTCGAGAAGAATTGCCTCAGTTACTATATGAAGATTAGAATCATCTTTCTACAAGTAAACATACTAAAGAATCAGCTGTCAACTCAACTCTCTGAAGGAGCAGTTTTGTCGAGAGTACGCGGGATTTGCAGTGAGGGTTTCCCCTGCTAATTATGCACACAAATAAAGACGACGTGAGTGATTTTTCCAAATTTACATTGAGCATTTCATGGCAATGTATTTTATGTAGAAATATATAATTCTTCGATTTTAAAAGAGCAATTTTAGAAGAGCAATGAGCATGAGTTTTTCAAAAGTTTATATTTGCTTGTACTGAACGCTAGCGTTCACTGATTACACGAACGAGTTTGAAGTGGTTCTAGCCAATAATTTTGTATCATATTATTTCAGAGGAGCAAACTCAAGATGAATAAGGCAAGGTGTTACTTGCAAAGTTTTCATGTTTGCCACATAATAATAATAATAATTTGCCGAAACTTAGTCAAAGTGTTTTGCTCTAAGACTGTGGTCGCACACACGACACACCCAAGTGACATAAAGGTCCACATTTAAGGGGCTTCGTATTTCGAATTCAGGCGGGTCAAAAGAGAATGGATACTAAAAAATGATTAATTAGTGATTAAATGGGCCAAACAGAAGACTGCCATAACTTTGACATACAGCCAGTTATTATACTTGCTTTTCCTACCGAATTTTGACAGCGGTTTCTCGATAAAAATAAATTCAAACCACGTTGGTCCGCTTTTCTAGATTAGCAACTCCCCCCCCCCCCCCCCTGATACCTTGGCCTGGGTAGCACTAGCGTGAAATACGTTTGCCGTTGCTTTCATATTTCCGCTTCTGTTTAGAGTTTATATTTTATTGACAGCGAATTCTATTGTTCCTACAAAAGTCTGGTAAAAAAGACAGCGCTAAGGCTGCTCGTCGGCGCTTTTGTGTTTTAGTCAATCAGTAGCTGGCAAAGTTTATATCGCAAAGTCAGAAAAGTCTGCCCAAGTGCGACTCTGGGACTGCTCTGTTGAGGGACTAACATACTAATTTCTGTTTGCGATTTGCATACGCACACGATAGTGCTGTTATACGGTCCAAACCTATCCCTGCTCGTTCGTGTAGAGAGCACATGTTTGTTTCGGTGTCACGCTTACACGGGGTGCGACATTTGAAATCAGCCAGAAGGGCTAGTGTGTACCCTATTTTGACACTCAACTTGGAATTCAAATGACATTTTTTTCTTTGCCGCCGGTACACTGCCAGCAAATAAATCCGAACCGCAAATGGCTGAAGTTTGCCGTGATATGCAGTGAGCCATGCGCAACCAATAGGACGGATGTAATGGTCCTACAGGAAAAAAGGAGTTAATGAATAAATAATGCTAGCAAAGAGCGCTGATGATATTGTGGTAATCCCGGGCACAAATAACAGAATTTTGATCGTGTACATAACCTCCGCTAAAACCAAACTCCTTCGTAAGGCGCCGCACGTCAAGGGCTGGTCATCATTTATCGCCAGGAGGAGTAGTATGATTTTTCTATGTTTGGGCGAGCGAAAGGGGGATCTCTCGAAAGAGGGGTAGCTGCAAGTACCAATTGCAGCAACTTTTATTCATTTGCATTTTTCACAACTGGATACGATAAAAATTGCAGCGCGCATTGCGTCATTTGTCCCGCGCTTCACGCACGTTGTAGGATTCACCTATCCTACTCTTGGAAAGGTTATGAGTAATTTGCGGCGCATGAGGAAGAAACAAATCTACCTGGTTTGTCAACATACAAAATGGCATTTTCTCCTACATTTTTTCAGGGCTTGATGAAATGCCCTTATCAAATCACGCGCACAGAAAGAGGCATGCCACGGCCTTTATACATTTACATTTACATTTATGCTTCCTATTTGAACTGCCTAGCCTAGTTCAAATAGGGAGTTGTCGGGGATCACGAAAACTTTTAACAGTTCTAAGGAGCGTTATTCATAGTACTTTCAGAGGGATATCACTTCAAATCGTTTATTTCACAAAACTGACAAAATGTTTCGCACTCCCACACCATGCGGTCTTGAATTAGTATTTCATCCCCTAGCAAAAGGGCAACACTCTGTGACGCGTTTGGAACGTCCTGAAAATTCGAGCTCACGGCTAGGAGTGGAGGTGTGTCGGAATATTCTGTTATACACGTTCCTCAGATGGGACACGACTTCGCGAAACTACAGTGGCGCGTCACTCCAGAATTTCATCTCACTCGATCGTTTCGAGAGCAAGCCAACGCGTTCCAGCAGACTAACGGCACTAGCCTGCGTAGCCGGCTCTGTACATTTGTTGTTTTCGAGAGGAGTCGGTTACGAGACAGATTCCATGGGTCGCACTCGCCTCCATGGGTCGCACTCGGCTCCGGACCGCGCTTCGAAAAAACTTGAGAGCCAGCTAGGCTGGCTAAATAGCACTCGAGAGGAGGTCGCGGCTGCAGGGGGAAGAGCTGTTGGTTGAGCGCCGGACAACCTTCTACGCATTATAAGATGCAACTGTACCACAGGATGTAGCACCAACAGGATGTAGCACACTACGATCATTACTCCTTGCCGCAAGTATAACAGAATGATCACACCCGCCTGTTGCCACTGCAAAGGGACTCTGCAACTCTCCGATTATAATGATGGTCTCGGGACACTTTTTTCAATTTTGAACTACTTTTACCTTTATAAATACATTTTTATTGACTATTGAAATAAAAACGATAACCTTAGAGCTCTTTAATATTTTTTGTCGTTTTGTTAATGTTTATGCTTGAAAAAACTAATTAACATATTAGGGAAGCGAATACCGACAACTCAAAACACTCTTTTTAAGCGTAAATGATATGCAAATACCATATTAATTGATTGAACAGCTTGTCATTCATAGAATTACAACAAATCCTCGAAAATCAGGCAGAAAATACTATTAAAACGGGCAAAATAGCGCTACTTCCGGTTTCAGCCTCGTTTTCATGTTGCAGGAGAGCGCGCGTATCAATGATGCTCATTTTAGAGGCTTTCCTGTGCAGGGATTTTTTAGGACTTTTAGTATGTTGTTTAGTACGTTCAACTGACCAATATTGTGAAGAAAAACCTTCTGTTGCAATTAGTGACGGGTCAAACCATAGAATGACTGGACTACAATTGTTCTGCGACGAATGCTGTGAAAACTGGATTAAAAAAGAGGTAAAAAACGTACTAAACACTGAAGGGTCTTAGAGGCAACAGCTTAGCTAAAATGAAAGGCATATCTCTGTGTATAGCAATGTCCTTAGAACGTTTTCAGGCATTAAATTTCGTGCGGTACAGAGACATACGTACACGACTCAATATCAAAAGATTAATTTATTCCAAATCAGGAATTTCGTTATTGTTCCTCTCCTCTCTGTGCTTGTTCTAGCATCAATCGGACAAGAGTCTTTCTTTTAGAGCAACAGTTTTTTAGAGAGAAAATATAAAATATAAGTGGGGAGGGTCGCACACTTTTGTTTACCTACGACAGGGGAATGCAGGGTCACATTTTTTTGTTGGTTCAAGGGGATAGAGTCTCCCGCTAAATAATGACACGTCCCTTCAGGCCCGTAGCCAGGGATTTTTGTTGGGGGGTGCTAATTCTAGAAAAAGCGGACCAATGTGGTATGAATCTATTATATCTTTTAATGAGAAACCGCCAGTCAAAATTTGCTAGAAAAAGCAAGTATAATATAAGTGCTTTAATTACTGTGTACAAATGTGGACCTTTTTGTCCCCTGGATATACTAGCCTGCCTTAGCATGTTACGATGCTGTTAAAATGGCGGCTGACACATATTCTTTAACTCAAGAAATGACAAAACAGGGAACTGTAGTTTTTGTGTTCTAGGCCAGGATTAGAGCAGATTTCCGAGAGTGTCGAAAACTAAACGCAACTAGTAACTTACCCAATCAGAAACGAAACCCATTCAACAACCAACCAATCAGCGGACGAGGTAAATACACTTAGCCAATCAGAAACGAATCCCATTCAACAACTGACCAATCAGAGTGGGACATCGACTTGCGTTGTGACCCACGACAACGTACGAGTGTGTTCTTGTTTTTTTTTTTCTGTGCATTCTGGATTGGTTGGTTTAACACAACTCCCTGGTTTAACAATGAGAGGTGACCAGGAGCGTATAGGAAACGTGTAAGCTTGATTTGCTTTCGACAGTATAAAATAAAACAGTAAGGCAAGGATTTCGTACTTACTTTCAATGGTCAACGATTAATTTGACAGATCACGGAGAATTTCAAGATGGCTATCGGAATTATCTCTTATTTTGCACTTGCGGCCTTGGTTGCCATAGCAACTGCTGCACCTCTACAGCCCGACTTCATCGACCTGAGCTATTCTTTAAACAACGAAACAATTAATTGGCCAGGGAGTCCACGTTTTCGACACGAAAAAGTGTTTGTTGGGATGAAGTCGTTTGGTTACTACACATTGTACGATATCGTTGGATCAGAGCACTCAGGAACGCACATCGACGCCCCTATCCATTTTGCTGCTAATAAATGGACCACTGAGGAGATACCGCTGTCCAGTCTCATCGGGGATGCAGTCGTGGTGAATTTCTCTGTCGAGGCGGCGAAGAACCGAGATGCCCAACTGATGCCGAGTCATTTAGAAGCCTGGGAACGAGAACACGGCCGAATCCCTGAAGACGCCATACTATTGCTGTATACTGGATGGGGGAAATTCTGGTCAGACAAGAAGAACTTCCTTGGCACTCTTAGTAATGAATCAAAGCTGCTGCATTTTCCGGGTACGCTGCGCAAGTTGAACGTTGCCTCATCTCGGCAGCGCTCGAATCGGAGGAAAAAAACAAAACAAAATGGCGGCCGAAAAAACGACTTCGTCCGCTATTTTGTATTCCTATTCCTATTCGAGCGTTGCGGCCTGTAGGCTATTTAACAATTATTCCTCTAGCCCGAAAGGGCTACGGGCCAATAGCTTATAAGGCCGCAGGCCGAATGGGCTTTTGACCCGTGGCCCTTGAGGACGAGAGGTTTGGTGTTTTAGTATCACCCAACTATTGGACAAAAAAAGAGAAAAATTGTGTTAAAAAATCACCAGAGACCTCGACAAAACGAGAAGCGGCCGCAATTGTTTTCATGTTCAAAATCGCCGCTTTTGCTACTGAAGGTCTATTGAGAATAGTTCCCTAGTAGCGTAGCCAATCAGAATGCAGCATTGGCAATAGTCCACTAGCTAGTTGGGTGATACTGATGAACAATGGTCTAATAAGGCATTCTCGTACCCAGAGCTTCTCGGCTCGTCTCGCAGGGGAGGCTCTGGTGACGTCCATTTGTGGATCTTTGCTGATTGGCTGGTTTTGAACGTTGGCGCATGCGCAGAAAGATCTTTCTCTCAACGGCTCTGCATCAAATCTCGCGCATGCGTTCGTGGCTGTCACCAGAGCCTCCCCCGCGAGGAGACGAGCCGGGGAGATCTGGCTTAGAGATTGCCTAATAAGGATGATCATACGGAGCTGACTCACCCTGCACATTCATTTTTTTGTCATCGATTCAGTGCATCAGAAAGTAAACTCTAATTTGACGCAAACGTTTTGTACTCTTATGAGCCCGGCGTTTTCCTTTTTGCGTGGTTAAATGTTTTAAACTTTGTCGCGAACGAAAACCGATCAGAAAAGAAAGAAAACAAATTGAACACGAAAAATGATCCAGTGGTAACAGGAAAAGGTCACGGGATCCCTGTGGGCACCAGAACTGGCGGTGCGAAAACTTGGAACACGAGCGATAATGGCGGACTGATTTGCATGGATTACTTCAAGATACGACAAAAATAGTAGATCGAGGAGGCTTGGTGGACAAAAATATCATACTAAAACGTAATCAGGGATATTCAGATTCTGTTTTGCATTTTCTAAAACGCTAGAGATAAAATGATCTTGGTAAGATTTTTATCAACTGCTCGAATTCTAGTCTTAATGGATCGACGTAGTACGATTCCAGCTATTATACTGAATGCGCGTTGCTTGTCGGTAGTTGTGTGACATTTCACGAACCAAGCGCCTTGTATGAGCGCGTTACATCCTGGTAGTTGTGTGACATTTCACGAACCAAGCGCCTTGTATGCGCGCGTTACATCCTGGTAGTTGTGTGACATTTCACGAACCAAGCGCCTTGTATGAGCGCGTTACATCCCGGTAATTTTGTTACATTGTAACATGCATTTCTAAAGAAACTAAAGCTCGAGTGCTTATAGCTGGGATCATCCATTTGTCTAGGCCAAAATTATGGAATAAAACAGAGGCAAGGATTTGGTACTAGTAACATGTAGTAACACTGTAAATCTTAAGAAAATGATCCTTTTGTTCCTTAGGAATGCATCCATCTGCAGCACAGTGGCTTGTCGACAAACGAAAGGTCAAGTTGTTTGGTCTGGACACCGCTTCTGTTGACTTTGGTCAATCCACCACCTTCCGAACACACCAGATATTATCAGAGAAGAACATCCCAGGTCTGGAAAACTTGGCGAACCTTGACAAGCTTCCGACTAAGGGCGCGGTTATTTATGCTTTGCCTATGAAGCTGACGGACGGGAGTGGAGCGCCATGCAGGGTGATAGCAACCATCAAAAAGAACAAGAGGGAGTCCTACTCTGGGGCGGGCATGAGTTGCGGAAGTGCTTTGCCGTTTGTTCTTGCAGTCTTAAGTTATTTGTACTTCTGGAGAAATTAGTGAAAAATTATTTTTCAGGTAAAGGAAGCACTATAAGAGCTCCCCTTTAGCTTCCGCATGCAGAACAGTTCATAATATGCTATATTATATCTTATAATATTCATCCATTATTCATAGGATGCTCATCAAATCTCTGCACTGGATTCGGATCAGGTGACACTACTTGTAACCCCCGATACCACATGGCTAGGTGTCTGATACAGAATACTAATTGATCTAATTAGTATTCTCTATCTGATACAGAATACTAATTAGACCAATTAGTATTCTGTATAGGACACCTTCCAGTGCAGCCCTCAGTCTTTGAACAGTTGGATATTTGTTTCAAATAACAAATATCCCCTACTGTCCACAGGCTGAAGGGGGACCACTCTAGTGAAGTCCAAGTATGGTCTTCTCTCGTAGAGCAGTACCTAAAAAATAACTTCACCTGAGAGACTATATGTAGTTTTAGTCCGGCTAGTTCCATGTGGGACAGGAATCATGCCTTCTGCGCATGCTTTCTGCAAAATGATTGGCGTTTTTTGTAAACACCCGAAAATTCTTTCATTTTCAATGCACATTCAATTTAATATAAGTACAAAAGTTAGAATATCATAAGTACTTTACAATATTCGTGTCGCGCTACGCGCTCGTGTTTGTATCTGCCGATACAACATAGCCACTCATATTGTAAATAGTACATAATATCCAACTCATCTAAATCCTTGACACTACGTGATTACGATAAGTTGATCGGTAGATAATAAGGAAACAAATGAAACGGCAAAGACCGACCAATAGGAGCTCGGAATGGCAGACAGAAGGACGGACGGAATTTCTTTGTAGAGACGGTGTTTCGCCTAGCAAATAAGATAGTATCCTGTGAAGCCTTATAGTAAATAGCAGACGAAATGCTCCAATGAACGCTACCACCCACTAACAGAGGTCATAGCCATCTTTTGCGCGATAGTGCGATACATCATTTTCAAGAATGCGCGGCCAATCCAATCACCGTTGAGGCAACTTGCAAACAAATTCAACATGCCCATAACATCATTTTGTTCTTCCCGGCGCGAAATTTTCAGCAATGTGCTGAGCACTTTCCCGATAATTCAAACAAGTTGTCGCTAAAAGAAAAAGATAACCACAGTGGATAACAGTTGTGAGGGTTGGAATCATTTTACCCACGACCTTCATTTTTTAGGTCCCTTGTGCCTAGTACATACGCAGCTCTTATCATGAGCCGATCCAATTGCAAAATCTCGATAAAACAATATTGTTCGTCCATCTCTGGTCTGCCTGTCATCTAGACTATTCTAAATCATACCGGTAAATGTAGAATCCATTTAATGCCCCGAATGTTCGCGTATTTCACGGCAACAGGTTGGATCGGCTCATGATAAGAGCGGGTTATGTACTAGGCCTTACAAATGTGGCATCGATCATTGAACATTTAACATGGTGTTCAATATGATTTAATTTTTCCCGATTTAGCGAGTTTCGTCTGGTTCGGAAAGCTTGCAGCAGTAATTAAGAAACAAAACCACCCGCGTGCTGACTAATAACAGGATTGCTATGAGTCATGAGACGTAAGTATAGCCTTGGGAGATAAAAGGGATAAAAACACTCGTAAAAACCTATTCGTTTGTACTTTGTGTGAAAGTCGAAAGGATGCTGAAATCTGTGAAATTCGTCGTCCTTGGTATCATGGGAATTTAACTAAAACCTTAAAAATAAACCATTGATTAAAAAAGCTATTCTGAATATTCACTATGTTTATGTTCAAATGAAACTGCATGTTCAGCATGTCGCCTTGACAAAGAAACATCCAAATGCATAGTGCAAGTTTAGTGACGCGTTGGCACCCCCTGTAGCGCGAAAGAAAAGTTTTTACAACTTTCTATGACGTTTAGTATTTTTAATGCACTCCCCGGATGAATGCATGTCTAACAATAATCGCAAAAACATGCTGTTTGCTTGTTGTCTAATATTCTAAGTTGTTTAGAAACTGTCTCAAATTATTTCTCAATCCTCGGTATCGAGAAAGAGGGAATCTGGAATCAAAGCCTGTGTTATTACTAGTGGATTCGCACATTGATGTGTTAATAAGTCTCTTTCGGGCCGCAGAGAAGATGATTCTAGTACAGGTAGCTGCCCTTTTTGCCTTCCAAGTTCTATGTATTAACGGTAGGTTCTTTCTGATATTGTACTTACGGACGCTGTTAATTGGGGGTCGATATTGCAACCGATATTCACTGATCGAGGCCCTCGAATGGTACTTTGGTGAGCACTTGCGAGCACCCCGGGTTTTACTGTGCGAGACTGAGATTTTGATTTTGGAGCAAATACGAGAAGCGAGTACTTTAGGAAGCTTTCGATAAATTTTTGCGAGCACTAGCAACCATCATTGCTCATCATTGGCGAGCAATCGGGCACTGAATAATGCTCCGCGAACAAGTGAGCACCGCAAAAATCATCGTTGCGCGAGCTGCGAATACTGTCGATTTTTGATAGACTTTTTGCGGGCCCTACAAGTCGCCAAACGGCGACTACAATTGTTGATCACTTTTTGCGAGCACTACATCAACCATCAATGCTCATCATTGGTGAACAATTGAGCACCGAATAATACTTTGCGAGGCAAGCGATCACCGCAAACATAATCGTTGCGCGAGCTGCGAGCACGATCGTTTTTGATAGACCATTTGGGGGCCCTACAACGGCGACTAGGCATGATAAGATAGACTAGAGTTGGAGGCTATATACATCTCCAAGTACACATCAGTACGAGATCCCTCGATACAATGCGTTTAATTCAAATAGCGCACATTTGGTCATGTCTAGGCATGAAGGACAGCGATAAATATTTTCCTGAACTATTAGGAAAATTGACCTGTTCATTTTTGCCAGAAGGAAGATTGGACATTTGCATCTCTGTAGTGCATCTGTTTGATTTACTTGCCTTCTTCTCGGCCCATGCACTCATCAGTACACATCAGTACGAGATCCCTCGATACAATGCGTTTAATTCAAATAGCGCACATTTGGTCATGTCTAGGCATGAAGGACAGCGATAAATATTTTCCTGAACTATTAGGAAAATTGACCTGTTCATTTTTGCCAGAAGGAAGATTGGACATTTGCATCTCTGTAGTGCATCTGTTTGATTTACTTGCCTTCTTCTCGGCCCATGCACTCAGTGGCCCCAGTGCATCTTTCAGTGGCACACCAGGAAATATTTGACAGAAACCCATCCAAAGGCTGAATTTCCCATGACACAAAAATATGAAGTGTTCGGTTTTCCCATGGACAACAGGGGCGTAGCCAGGAACTTTGGTGGTGGAGGGGGGGGGGGGGGGGGGGGGGGAAGGTGAAAACAAGGGACGAAAATTTTCAAATCACTCCTCCAGCAAATACAGTAAATGTATGGGAAAATCCCCGAGAAAGGGGGGGAACAACATTTGGCCCCCCTGGCTACTCCCCTGGACAAACACATGGATCTCGCACACTTCCCATTCTGGTGCCATGGGAACTTCAGTTTTTTCCACGATCAATGGCTTTCTGCAGAAATTTCCTGTGACACAACAGACCTTTTCCTAAGAAAACCTGTCCCTCACCTTCTTTCGCTGCTGGATAGCAAAATGACAGGGAAATTTGGAACAACTTTTGCTGGAAATTATTCATCCATTTTCTCCCAATAGTAAACTTTTCCGCTGGGAAGTCAAAGTATTGAAAATGACACATATGCACTACATTCCCTTCATTCCATCGGGTAACTTGAGACTGTGAAACGGTGCGGGTAATCCGCAGGTTGTGGCGCGACCTGTGGATTCAAACAGACAAGGCCAATGAGATTATTATCGTTTAATTTCAGCTCAGCAAGCTCTTATTGGATTTTCGCCGTCGCAGTATAGCGTGACCGAGGGTGGTGGTCAAGTAACACTTACCGTGAGGCGAAGCGGTAACACAAGTGTCCACGCATCAGTAACGTAAGCGTAACAACAGCATGACATAACCACAACCATGGTTTATAATGAGTTGAATGGTTAGGAAGCTCACAATTATGTAGCTTGCGAACCGGGCTCTCCAGTTATTGTTTTTTTCACTGATATTTTCGCGGGATTCCTGTGTCGCGACACAGGAATCCCGCGCGCAAAAAAAAAATCAAAATCCGAAAATTAAGTGGTTGTCGATAGAGGGGCATTGCCCGGGTTGCCTCATTAAACCTAGGCATTGCTCCCTGGTATTACCTTATTGTATTGCCTTATAGTGATGAAGATAGACGTACTTGAGCGTCATTAGTAGCAGGTGCTCCCTAATGTACGTGCGAGGATTGCTGCTTGATCAAGTGACCGAATCCATGTGGACATTTTACTAAGTGCTCAGCACTTACGCGTTCCAAACTAATTTGAGGTTTTCCAAAATCATCAGATTCGTAGCAAGTTGCCTATTTTTCAACACAAACATATTTATTTAGAGGGAAAACGCGACTTCACGCGTACTTGAAAAAACGGTTCGTGGTATTCTTCTGAAAACCTCTAATTTTTTAGGGGATCAGAGCATATGAACGGTTTTATGCTCGAAAAAGGGTAAGAAATTCCTACCAATTTGAAGCCCGTAAAAGGGTAGGAAATTCCTACCAGTTTGATGCCCGCAAAAGGGTAGGAAATTCCTACCAGTTTGATGCCCGCAAAAGGGTAGGAAATTCCTACCAATTTGAAGCCCGTAGAAGGGTAGGAAATTCCTACCAATTTGAAGCCCGTAAAAGGGTAGGATACCTACCAATTTGATGCCCGCAAAAGGGTAGGAAATTCCTACCAGTGTGATGCCCGCAAAAGGGTAGGAAATTCCTACCAATTTGAAGCCCGTAGAAGGGTAGGAAATTTCTACCAAGTTGAAACCCGTAAAAGGGTAGGAAATTCCTACCAATTTGACGCCCGTAAAAGGGTAGGAAATTCCTACCAATTTGACGCCCGTAAAAGGGTAGGAAATTCCTAGCCGTTTGAAGCCCGTAAAAGGGTAGGAAATTCCTACCAGTTTGATGCCCGCAAAAGGGTAGGAAATTCCTACCAATTTGAAGCCCGTAGAAGGGTAGGAAATTCCTACCAAGTTGAAGCCCGTAAAAGGGTAGGAAATTCCTACCAGTTTGAAGCCCGTAAAAGGGTAGGAAATTCCTAGCAGCCTGAAGCCCGTAAAATGATAGGACATTTTAGCAGTTTTAAGTCCGATAAAGGGTAAGAAATTCCCAGCACTTTCAAGCCCGTAAAAGAAGAGGACATTCTTAGCAGTTTCAAAGACTGAAATGAAAGGGTAAGAAATTTCTACCAGGTTTTAAGTCCGATATAGGGTTAGGAAGTTCTTACCCGTAACAAGTCAGAAAAAAGGGCAAGAAATTGATATCAGTTACATGTCTAAACTCGTGGTAAAAACGATAAAGAGAAGATACACTAAAATCCAGTGTTTGATATCTTAAATAATGATTCACTTTGTTCTTACATACATTATTTCTCAGCCCTTATTAAAGCGCTTAATAAACCCTGGTTTTATGGTGTTATGACAGTCAGTGCTATACATTTACTCAATTTTGAGTGGAATGTAACAGTTTAAATGTCCTATTCAATTCGAGAGGACATTTATAATGCACGTCTTGGCAGCAGAGACCACGGATAAACTTTCTCGGGCCATATTCTTAAGGCGTCCAATTATAGTCCGGTCAAATTAGCCCGAAAAAACCCCGAACCTGGAAAAAATTGCAACATGGGAAATTTTTGGTACTAATTGTCAAAAACATATGCAGGAATAACATATCCAAATTTCGTAGAAATCCGACCGGGGGAAGTTAGTTAAATTTTTGGTTTTACCGGCGACGTCATGGTCGCCTTTTGTTTTCGGAGACACTGAAAACACAGAAACTGGGATAATGTTTATAGACTGTACAGACGAAACCGGGGAAGATATAATAAGGTTTTTCGGTTGAGACAAATACTTTCTGAGCGATGAGTTACGGCTACGATCAGTTTATTTCATTTATTTCTGTTAGCGTACAATATTCGAACTTCTGTGTATCACCACGCGGGAAATACAAGGATCATATGGACTGGAAGCAGCGAGGTGGTACTCACTCGCCAATTTTTGCCGTTAAAATCAATTTTTAAAGCATCGGTTTGCAGTAAGTTCATTCTCTAAGCACAAGTCCATGCACCTAATACTCATCTTTCCCTGGAAAAATAATTTTTGTGAAAAAGAGTTTTTTAGGATCGAAAAATCATTATAAATATCTCTGTTTTTATGCAAATTTGCATGTCCCAGCGTCACACGTTCAGCGCCTGGTGTAAAAATATTTTTACTTATTTCTTCATGGATAAAACATACAACGCAAAATTTGCCATAAATCGAAGTTCCAATCCTAAATGAAATAACTTATATGATATTTTCTTCAATATATGCATCTTCTTCGATATTATTAGTGAAAACGTCTTTGCCATTTTCGTGTCCCAAAAATTTGATAATTTTAGCGTATTTCAGGTTTTTTAGATTTATTGTCAAAATAAGCAACGCCGCAATGAAACAAACTGAGCCAACTGTGGTCTATAGATTTTTATGTCGAAATGTGGCATTCTGACTGAGATCGGAAATAAGTTCTTGGAAATATAAAATTTCGAAGTTTACTGAAAGCATTGTCCCCCACCAAAATTTAAAGCATAATAATACGACCGGGGTTTGCATTTCCTCTAATATATAGATAACCATAAGCCTTATTGCACTAAGAAACTACAGATGTGTGGTCTAGTAAAATTGCAGTCATTTGGTCTATTGCCCGGACTTATAGCCTATTTTGAGAGAGTTTAGCAATGGCGTGAAGTTTACTGAAAGTTTTGTCCCCCACTTCATAAAATTTACATATCTAAACAAACGACAGCAAATGTGATTGCTACCGAAGTTTGTTTCTAATTTCTTCGTTTACATTAAAAAAAAAATCAAGGTTTTTTGCTCAAACTATTTAAACCTATACATCTGAGATTCCATTCGCACAGACGAGGTAGATTTCGGCTATAACACACGAGATTTAAAACTCACTATGTTATTTTTGTAATTTATGCAATTCGGAAGAAATTCATTACAGTTTAGAAAAAGTTCTTCATTTTTTCTGTTTTTTAGATAATTTTAGCGCGCGATTAGTTTCACATTTATCGCAAATCAACGGGAATTTATTCAAGACAATAGGTATCTTAGTAGATTTGAAGCGTTGTCTGTATTTTGCAAAAAAATAGGTATTTTGAACCACTGCCATTGCGTGTTATTAATAAAAACTAAGAAAATTTGCACTCTAAGGTGGCTGATAGCAGTTTTTAGTTGACTCTTCGGTCTGGTATGGCCTGTATCTCACGTGCTATACATACACAGAAAGGCAAGCCACTTTACAAGAAACATGCAATTGATCGTTATATGTGTTTACATGTTTTGTTTAAATTGACGCTTCCATGGCAACGAAATGGCGGACCTCCATTTTTTGAGTTGAAGAATCCACCTAGACATGCAAGATAACTTTTCGCAATACCAACGCCAATGAGGTCAGACTATAAGTTTGAAGAAATAGGCCAAGAGCGTTTCGAAGACCATTTTTTGTCAAGAAAATCAAGCGTAGTCAAGCAAACTCGTGAGCCAATCAGATCCTTTCCTAGTTTCGCCTAGTGCAACATGTCTGTTGCGACATGTCTCGAAAAACAAGCCAAAGGAGTGCACTGAACAAGGATCCGATTGGCTCACACGATTGTGATTGACTACGCAGCCAACTTAACTGCCAAAGGCTCACTAGATTTGAACGTACAGGATCAGGTGTTATCAGAAACACTTGCAAATGGCATTTCTAAAAGAAAGGTTTTTATTATAAACGTTGTGACTGGTGACTTTTCCAACTGTTATGTACCGTTCGAATTTTTGATATTGGGAGAGTGCAAGTGGGTTTTTTGCAAAAGAAAGGAATCTTGCGTTTGACTAGTTACCAGACCCCACCCGGTAAGGAGATAAAATTGCTCATATTATCAGAAATATTGATCAAAATCAGTTGAAAAATAGATAATTCGGCGTGTTTCTCTATAAACCATAGTGCAAAGTAGCCAAATGCAAAACGTTATAAGTAAAGAAAAATACGTCGGAAAACTCGCATGTGACGGTAGTGAGTACCACCTCGCTGCTTCCAGTCATGGGATTTGTCGAAACTCAGGATTATTTAGTTATTATTTTGCAGAATTGGTTATAAACAAACACAAAATTCACATTTATGCAATCACATTATGCAGTAGAAAGAAATTGCTCGATATCTCGTTCAATATCACACCGAGTTACGGCTCTACAGTCCATAGCCCTCCCTTCGAATTGTTCGCTTTCATTGTCTAAGTGCCACCGAAGACAACGGGCTTTCCTTCGTGCAGACGGAAAACCCCAAATTTAACCAACTTCCCCCGAACGGGTTTTCACAAAATCTGGACACGTATTTCTCAAATATGTTCCTGAGAATTTGCTGTATGAAAATCCCATGTTGCAATTTTTTCGAGGTTAAACGCTAATTTGACCGGACTATTACCCTGATACGTTCGCTTCCAGCAGTGAGCAGTGGAGTGAAGAGAAGAAGTACCTCCATTATCTTTTATGAATTCCCCCTTTCACTGAAATACACAGCTCTAGTTTTCCAAGACCATAACCGGGTTCTGTCTTTCCCTCACTGTTCTTTACAGTCCAGTATATCTGAAAAAATATATATAATATAAATTTATGAAATGGAATATGGTACGACGCGGCACAACGACGCGGCACAAGTGACGACGCGGCACAACTGATGGAGGTTATCAAACAATTATTTACGGAGCTTTCGGTCTCGACCTTCTACAGCGTCAAAAAGTTAAAAAATAATAAATTTATATATATAAAAAGTCCAACACTTGAATATTCAAGGATTAAAGGCTTTAAAAGTTGGTTAATAACGCCGTTTTGGGGGTGGAAGCTCTGGACTTTTTCTTTTCGACGCATTATACAACAATCCTCTATGTCCTCAATACAAAGAACGAGTATAAGAGACAAAAGAACTCCTTTGTAGAACTCTAATAGAGACAAAACCAACTACGTCCTTTTACTGACTGATTTCGCATGGAGCAAAACAACCACGCGAAATACCAGACACACGAACAGCTTTGCTAGCTAAAGAGAACCTCTGCTTGAATAGTACGATGATAATGACAATATTCACACGCATCAAAGCGCGGGCGTTGAAGGCCAGAAACAATACTAAAATCAGTCCAACAATGCAAAGCAAAGCAACTTACCAATGGTTCTTCGATCGATTCGGTGTTTGAAGGGGAATTTTGAGTCCGTTCGCTTCGTCTTGATCGAAAATTCAAGATCTGGAAAATTAAAATCGGGTGCAGGGTCACCGCCTTGTAAAATCCTCTTGACTCCATCAGACATACCAGAACAAAAGTATCGAGATATTCACATTTGAACTGTTTGAGCTTCAACAAAATCAACAGTCAACAGTCTCTCTACGTGTGACCTGCGTTTCATCTCTGTTTCAAATTGACGCCTCACGTATGGGCTGCAACGCAATTGGCTACCGTGAAATAATAGAATACCACAGGCATTAGTAATTTCCGTTTGAGATATTCCTCTGTTTACAAAGCTGTAGCCGCGGAAGGCTGCCGAGGGTACCAAGGCATTAACCTTTTAATAAATATGCCAGAAATACCATTTTTCAAAGACTATACTCATCTTACTGAAACACTGTTTGATAGCATAAGAAACGTTTCTCTGGAATAAAGCAATCTGCTTACTGCATTCGACCCATCTGTCAACAATCATTGTTAATTGACAGACGTACAGCATCGTTGTAGATCAAGTCAATCAACTACCTTCGACCGTTATTGTTGAGTCTCCAGTAAACATTATATGGTGGACAGAAATCGCTGCCGATCGCAAGCCTGTAGTTTTAAAGCAGAAAGCAGATTGAGATGTGGAGAGCCAGGCACCTAATAGCCATGTCCATCTAGCATCCAAGGACGAAGAGCATTATTCTGGGTAAGAGTCCCTACTTCGGCATAAACGTTTTATCTGTGTTTGGGTATTTCCTCGCGCCGCTGCAAGCCTGGGCGCGGGGGCTTTGTAGTCACCAGTCATTCAGAATCTTGTCATATGACTTTGGAAACATCAGTTTGCTTGGTTTATCCCCGGTTTATCATCATCATATACGTTCCTGTTATTCTGAACTGATCATTATATCTTCGAACCTCTGGTGCCCAGGTAGCACACATCTCACACGATTCAATGTTTCAGCATTTAATCCAAACGTTTGTCAACTAACCTGTGTTAGGCTCTATTTTTCTGCTTTTGATGTCATATGAATAAACCGAATTGTTATAATTATATATAGGTGAGTGATGTAGAGGGACTCTAAATTCCTCACAGAACCATAATTCAATAAATTTATACGTTTCGGCTTTTGAGCCTTCCGTAAATTCAAGCAAACAAAGTAACAAATATTCCACTGACCAAAACAGTTTGCTTTCCGTTAATTAACTGTTCCATTCGCAATGCCTTACTTAATTGACCAGTGTTGTTTCAATATGTGATTCCTTTTTAACAGGAAATGGTCGGTGTTGAAGCTGCATAGTCGAGGATGGCATACCTAACAAGAGAGAGTAATCAAAACTGCGCAAAACAATCTCCCAGGACAAGAGAACATTAATGCAAGTAGGGGCTAGTTTCGTGTTCACAAACACTAGTGGGATCGATTATTCCCTTGGCTGTTCTTAGTTTTGCTGTTGTGTCTTTTTTAACCATCCCTGGTTGCAAACCTAGGTGATCTCATTCCGGAAATATTTGCGCTACCAATGAAAAGTGCATGTAGAAGGTCCTAAAGTCCTCATTTCTCTGCCATGAGATTTATGTTAAACGCCGTGGAAAAATGGTGTTTTGCTAACGTTTCGAGCGTTAGCCCTTCGTCGGAGCAAAAAGAGGAATTTGCCATATAGAACAGTTAGAACAGTTATGTGAGAGCTTTGCAGTCATGGATTATGTCCAAGGAATGAGCAAATGAATAAAACAAACTAAGACGCATTCGACATAGAAATCGCTTGAGAATGACACGGAAACTTTCTGGCACCATAGAGGGGAGAGCAATAGATATTTTATGTAGAATACATTCGAAAAACACAAATCATCACAATTATATCTGTAGAAAAATCTCTCTACAATGAATAGAACCTTGTTTTTGCATGCAGCTTTTCGGACTTCAAACTTGTAGGAATATCTTGAGACCCTTTTTTCGGACTTAAAACTGCTAAGAATTTCCCACCCTTTTTCGAATTTCAAAGTGGTAGGAATTTCCTACCCTTTAACGGCTTCAAACTGGTAGGTGAATTTCCTACCCTTTTGCGGGCATCAAGTTGGTAGGAATTTCCTACCCTTTTACGGGCTCAACTTGGTAGGAATTTCCTACCCTTTTACGGGCTTCAACTTGGTAGGAATTTCCTACCCTTTTACGGGCTTAAATTGGTAGGAATTTCCTACCCTTTTACGGGCTTAAATTGGTAGGAATTTCCTACCCTTTTACGGGCTTCAACTTGGTAGGAATTTCCTACCCTTCTACGGGCTTCAAATTGGTAGGAATTTCCTACCCTTTTGCGGGCATCAAACTGGTAGAAAATTTCCTACCCTTTTGCGGGCATCAAACTGGTAGGAATTTCCTACCCTTTTACGGGCGTCAAATTGGTAGGAATTTCCTACCCTTTTACGGGCGTCAAATTGGTAGGAATTTCCTACCCTTTTACGGGCTTCAACTTGGTAGGAATTTCCTACCCTTCTACGGGCTTCAAATTGGTAGGAATTTCCTACCCTTTTGCGGGCATCAAATTGGTAGGAATTTCCTACCCTTTTGCGGGCATCAAACTGGTAGGAATTTCCTACCCTTTTGCGGGCATCAAATTGGTAGGAATTTCCTACCCTTTTACGGACTTCAAACTGGTAGGAAATTCTTACCTTTTTTCAGGCTTAGCTTGCATTGATTTCAAATATTTCTACTAGCGAAACCAATGGTCCGAGGAAACAGCTGTATTTTCAACCCGAATTTTTTACCCATTTTTTATGTCGGAGAAAATCATTGGATTTTAGTCTAAAGATTTTGACATAATAATGTTGTCCGAGCAAAGTGCCTGTTTTACAACTTGTCATATTTAGAGCAATTTTGTCTTATCGCCATGAAAAAAATAACAGTTCATTGGTAAATGACCATTTCACTCGGAATATCATGAAAACTTTCGAGCGATTGTGCTGTTTTCCTCTGATTTTTGTTTTTTGGAAAACCTCAAAATAGTTTGGAACGCGTTCTTCGTCCCTTTCTCGTTTGTCCTTTTCGTTGATCATATTTCTGGATTAAGTAAATAGCACTAGCACGACCTAGCGGAAGAAAACGTCGCACTAGCAACTCCAGCAAAAAGCCACCCAATTCAGATCATGTGATGATTCCTTTGGGTGGATACTTTTGTCCTGCATATTATACACTCGTCGGTCGAGTGAGAACAAGTGGACAATTGTAATAGCTGATTTCAGATGACTGTCATGAGATCATGAGTAATTCACAATTACTTTGTAATTACTCCTAGAGAATTGGTGTAGTCACTTTGCAATTGTTTCACTAGTCACTAACCGTCATGTAAAATTCGCTTTAACCTTCCAAAGGAATCATCATCCATGATCTGAATAACGCGGTAACAAGCTGTATAAACCGTCAGCCGATTTGTTCTATGGCGTATATTAATTCTTCCATTTTTGCGACTGTAGATTGACACTTCATCCAGGGAGTGCACGAAATGGTTCAGACTATTTTACAACTGGGCCCATGGCCGTGGAGTTTACCTCAGGGGTTACTACTCGGTACATAAACATCAATATCCTAGACGACTCGCTCGTGGAAAGAAATGAGTATTTTACAGCTCAGCTCACTGCCTCTCACTCACACATTACCCTGGCTACATCAGCCGCCAATGTCACAATCACCGACAACGATCAAGGTAACATAAAAATGGAGGGGGCGTGTAGGGGCCTCTCGAATACCGTAATATCAGTCCAAAATTCGCGTATGGCATAACTTCTACACGACCAAAAACAAATTACAGTGACGTAGGCTTTTCGTGTAAATTTGAAACAAAAAATAACTTTAAGCTGTTACACTGTGAAAACATTGGGGATTGGTAATTCTTGGGTTTCATATGACGTCACATCCGCCTTTTAGAGCCTCATTAAAAATTCAGCTGGAGGTCAAACGTCCGTGCCTGCAGTGCTTTTCGAGATGGAAAACTGTGAAAAAGTTATCTCCTCGCATTGTTTCTGATTCTACAAGTTAGGTAAACAGATAAACAGATGTCTTTAGATTGCCCAAAACAGACAGAAAGGACTACAAACACTGAAAACAATCGAAATGGTCCAAACGACTCTAGAAAAGCAGCCGAAAAGCGCCGTGGCCTCGAGAACTTGTTGTCGCCAAGTGAAAGTGATTCATGAAGATATGTATTTGAAATTAAGTTTAAATGAGTTTGGTAGCTATACGGATGGATTAGGGAATCATAAAGGATTTACACAAAACCACCAGGACTATGGATGAATTGGTTTCTCATTTGATACACGGATAAATCACATGAAGTTCGCTTCAATCAAACAATCTGTCAGAGCATGTAGGCAAAAATGAAAGTTTGTCAAACATTTACAAGGAGTCCGAAAACCCAGCAAAACCTCCGGGATTTACTCCGGGATTTACCTATTTATTCTAGGTCGACATGGACTTTTCGATTCTTTTTCCCAGTCGTGTGTATACAATTTGTTTTTCATAGGCTAAAATTTGGTCAAGTTTTTGTTTCATGTCGAAGTGAGTTTTGTCGCTGCGTTGAGAGCTGGCTGAAACACAACTTTGAAAGAGTCAAAATTTAGGCGTTTTGTAAAAACATACTTTAGAAACTACAGAAATTTGACACCTACATGTAATAGCTTATTGAGAATTGAATTTTGTTTATGTGGAAAGTTGTTTTGCAGTATGGGAAAAACTGTATGCAAAAGAGCCGGGTCGATTTTCTGAGTTCAATTTGACAAAAAAACAGCAATCAAGTAAGTTACTTACCGTTTTCCAAAACCTCTGTTTCTCAGGTCTTTCGTCCAGAAACAAAGAACAGAAGGAGCATATAAATGTTTCTCAACCCTATTACATATCTATTTTTCATTACAATTATTATTTTTCGAGCCAAATGAGTGAAAACATCAAGCATTTGAAAAAACGATGCCTAAAATATCAGCCAGTTTGTTAAGTTTTACTCATTTACCACAGTTAAAACTGGCTAAAAAAGCAAACCCCGACCTTCCAATCGCTACAAATTTGTATTTACACTAGGATTAGTTTAAATACGAAACAGGTTCATTTATAGTTGTGATTTTCTAGAAAATGTAGCTACTAAATTTGAAGTTTTGCTCGTGAACTTCAGAAAACTTCTTCATCTTGACCTCCAGCTGATTCAGACCGGAAGCAAAATTACGCGCAAAAGTCACGTGATTGAAACCCAAGAATTGGCTCCTGACTCAATTCACAATTCCCCTTCAACATCTTGATACACTACTACCAGAATCCTTTTCGTAGTTGCTACCGTTTGCCTCTTTAACACTATCAGTGGCGGATCCAGGAATTTGTTAAGGGGGGTGACAATTACAAAGGTTTTACTCAAATGCGAGAAAAAAAGGGGGCGACCGTTACAAAGAATATGTGAGAAATAAGTTCAGAAAGGGGGGTGACTAGTCACCCCTTCACCACACTTGGATCCGCCACTGACTATTATCGTGCAGCTCCAAAGGGGACTCAAACTTTTGAACTAACAAAACGAATTCGAAGAGGATTATGGAAGTAGTGCTATCAAGATGTTATAAGGGGAATTGTGAAAATCCCAGGTTCGAATTATGTGCGTAATTCGAACATAGCCTATTGATTGGTTAAAATTATTCATCCTGTGGACTCGCAGTTTTAACTAATCCACCCACTTTTGGCAACAGCCATTGTAGGTTTCGCTAACTCCTCGGTGTCAGTGTTAGAAGGTGCAGGATCTGCGAGACTTTGCCTTGAGAAGCAGGGCAATACAGCAGTCGACCTTGTGGTCATGTAAGTACAACCAATGGATCCAGTTACGCAGGCCAAGCAACTGGAATTTGTCTCCACGGGAACGCCACAGCCCACTCGATAAAATGTAAAATAAAATAGCTAAACTGAAGAACAGAACGGTATGTTCCCGTTTGTCTACACCATCGCAAGGTGTCTTAGACGTACCTATCTACAAGCTTAAAGGTGATTGGAAGGATTTTTGTTGTCCCTTCTTTGTTGTTGAACTGGGAAATGGTTGCATTCTCCTGTAAGCCAGCTTGAAGCCTTTTTTTTTCTTCAAATAATGATTTCTTAAAAAAGACAATTATCTGACGCTGGTCGAGACAAACCACGCGAGGAGATGTTTTCTCTTTGGTAGTTAGATAGACTCTTATTGATAGAGTTCAGCTGATTGTTGGTAACACCTTCTGTTTTTTCCACAGGGTTTCCACGATGAACAAAACCACGAATTCTAGCGATCTTGTGGAGTTGTCCAACAGTACTGTCACACTTTCTGCCAATGACACGATCACGTGCTTTACCGTGACAATCCTTGATGACAGTATTGTTGAAAACGATGAGCAGTTTTACGTGACGTTAACTGAACAAGACCCGGGTGTCACGCTGGCGGCTAACAGGACTTCTGTGATGGTCACGATAAGAGATGACGATAAGGGTAACGTAACGCAACAATCTGTAACGTGATATAATTTTAAAGTGACGTATTCTTGGTATTCAAAGATATTTAGAAAAGTATAAAGCTTTCAAGTTCTATCCGGAGCCCTTTTTCAATAATGTTTTTCAATGTGAAGGCAATGTAATGTTGAACGGCCGAACAACACTCCTTCGAATTTGGGGAGAGCACTTATGATGGTTGAGAATCGAGTCTCTCATATTTCGTGAGGTGAAGTCCTTGTCGCGCTGGATGATGATCAGGGCTCTCATCAACAGGAGCCTCCTTCTACCGCACTAGGTTTAGCCATATGCACAGGAGTAAAAGAATCAGGAGCCCATCAACAGGAGCCTCCATCTACTCCACTAGGTCTAGTCATATGCACAGGAGTAGAAGAATCAGGAGCCAATCAACAGGGGCCTCCATCTACTCCACTAGGTCTAGCCATGACCAGGGAGCCCATCAACAGGAGCCTCCATCTACTCCACTAGGTCTAGTCATATGCACAGGAGTAAAAGAATCAGGAGCACATCAACAGGACCCTCTATCTACTCCACTAGGTCTAGTCATATGCACAGGAGTAGAAGAATCAGGAGCCAATCAACAGAAGCCTCTATCTACTCCACTAGGTCTAGCCATATGCGCAGAAGTCAGAAGAATCAAGAGCCCATCAACAGGGGCCTCTATCTACTCCACTAGGCCTAGCCATATGCACAGGGAGCCCATCAACAGGAGCCTCTATCTACTCCACTAGGTCTAGCCATATGCACAGGGAGCCCATCAACAGGAGCCTCTATCTACTCCACTAGGTCTAGTCATATGCGCAGAAGTCAGAAGAATCAAGAGCCCATCAAGAGGGGCCTCTATCTACTCCACTAGGCCTAGCCATATGCACAGGGAGCCCATCAACAGGAGCCTCTATCTACTCCACTAGGTCTAGCAATATGCACAGGGAGCCCATCAATAGAGGCCTCAATCTACTCCACTAGGTCTAGCCATATACACAGGGAGCCCATCAACAGGAGCCTCTATCTACTCCACTAGGTCTAGTCATATGCGCAGAAGTCAGAAGAATCAAGAGCCCATCAACAGGGGCCTCTATCTACTCCACTAGGTCTAGCCACATGCACAGGGAGCCCATCAACAGGAGCCTCTATCTACTCCACTAGGTCTAGTCATATGCGCAGAAGTCAGAAGAATCAAGAGCCCATCAACAGGGGTCTCTATCTACTCCACTAGGCCTAGCCATATGCACAGGGAGCCCATCAACAGGAGCCTCTATCTACTCCACTAGGTCTAGTCGTATGCGCAAAAGTCAGAAGAATCAAGAGCCCATCAACAGGGGCCTCTATCTACTCCACTAGGCCTAGCCATATGCACAGAAGTACAAGAATCAAGAGCCCATCAACAGGAGCCTCCATCTACACCACTAGGTCTAGCCATATACACAGGAGTAGAAGAATCAGGAGCCCATCAACAGGACCCTCCATCTACTCCACTAGGTCTAGCCATATGCACAGAAGTACAAGAATCAGGAGCCCATCAACAGGAGCCTCCATCTACTCCACTAGGTCTAGCCATATGCACAGAAGTAGAAGAATCAGGAGCACATCAACAGGACCCTCCATCTACACCACTAGGTCTAGCCATATACACAGCTGGAGTAGAAAAATCAGGAGCCCATCAACAGGACCCTCCATCTACTCCACTAGGTCTAGCCATATGCACAGAAGTACAAGAATCAGGAGCCCATCAACAGGGGCCTCCATCTACTCCACTAGGTCTAGCCATATGTACAGGAGTAGAAGAATCAGGTGCCCATCTACAGGGACCTCCATCTACTCCACTAGGTCTAACCATATGTACAGGAGTAGAAGAATCAGGTGCCCATCAACAGGGGCCTCCATATACTCCACTAGGTCTAGCCATATGCACAGAAGTACAAAAATCAGGAGCCCATCTACAGGAGCCTCCATCTACTCCACTAGGTCTAGCCATATGCACAGGAGTAGAAGAATCAGGAGCCCATCAAGAGGGCCTCCATATACTCCACTAGGTCTAGCCATATGCACAGAAGTACAAGAATCAGGAGCCCATCTACAGGGACCTCCATCTACTCCACTAGGTCTAGCCATATGTACAGGAGTAAGATTTTAGATAATGTTATTTTTAGATCATTTCTAGATTAAGGATTTTGAATTTAAGAGTTGAATATGGGGTTCAACGAGTGTGATAGCGGCGCCGATTTCAGCCATCTTTATTTGAGAGAGGGAACATAATTTTGTAACCACGACAAATCATTGAACGAAGTTGACAAGGGTGAAATGATTATTGCTATTTATAAAATAACAAATGCTTTATTTATTTTATTATTTTATTTAGTAACTGCTGAGTTTGAAAGTCCTCTCAAGTACAACATCGATGAAGGCGGGAAATTCATGCTGAAGTGTGTTATTAGCCGTGGAACCCACGAAAAGGCTGTTTCTGTCTCGTACGTACTCATGTTCTAAGCAGATTTTGTATGACTGGTATGTGTGAAGGTTACAGCCAGGAGACCATCGCTAGGAGCGAACAACATGGCTGTGTGATTGAGATAGCCCTGTTTCACACCGAACTATTTTTAGATCGGATTTCTATTGTTCTTACATCGGCGTGGCGATGGTGACGGTAATGGTCAAAAGTAGATAGAAAGAGATTTTAAATCAGGAAAGGCAGAAAATATGACGTTTGGCATATCACAGCTACCTCAGGATGAAGAGGAAGACAACTGCAGCCACAAAACAGCAATGTAATGTTTCTGGTAGATCGGTATGTAATAGGGTTCTCATAAAGGCAGTACAAGTAGTATATAGGAGTTGTTCGCTCCAGACAACAATTTAACTTTGTTGAAGCTGAAGGTCCAGACACTGTGTATGTGACAGAACCATAATTCGGCGCGACCTTTCTCTTTCCACGTTACTTACTTTAATTGTCCATAGTAACCTACTTTTGTGGAAAGAAACAGACCAAAAGAACATTCAAATCGACGACACAAATACAGTAAACATGGCAGAGGCTAATCAGATCTATGTTTACGATATTTTCTTTTATTATTTTTTTCTGGGGGGGGGGGGGGTGGATTTTTTAAAACTTGTTCTTTCATTGTCACGTGCATTTTTCGTATTCAATGCCCGTCTGAATTTATCGGGTTTTCATTCTATTGAAAGTAATATTTATCTCTCAACCACAGGTTACTCAAAAACCGAGACAAGGCGCTTACAACAGCTACCGACTCAGAATTTCAACTTGCATTAACGATGATTATTTTCGCCCCATTCATGAATGAAGTGATGGTCGAGGTGACGACAGTAGACGACACGGATGTTGAGAGCGATGAAATTTTCAAGATTTATATGATAAGCTCGAGCTCATCTGTTCTGATTGGACAGAACGGCATCATATCGGTTAAAATTAAAGATCAGGCGGACAGAGGTGAGAAAATCACAACCTGAGTGTCAATGTACACTTGAATGGCATAAGACATTGGGTGTGACACTGATGAGGGCTTATCAAATGTTTGCAAATTAATATGTCAATCCTTTAGTTTCAAAAAGCTATCACAAACCATCAGATTTTGTAAAATTGATGGGCTTCACGTGACGTCATCAAATTGCCAAATTCTAAAACTAAAACCTCTACGGAGATGTACATTCAATGTTATAACTCTACTGAAACCGTTGTCACGCCAAATTTAGGGACTTTCTGCCACCCTAATTCAAGAGATATCGCTGAACTATTTATGTCACGAAAGACCAGTCTCATCTTTTATATACACATACAAAACAATAAAACGTACAATTTTGATTTGGTATACATGTGATTGCATTTGTTTTATTAGACACACAGAAAGAACTGGATGACAAAAGGAAGAAGGGTGAGTACCCATAACTGTTAATGAGATTGTTTTGATCTGACGCCGTACTTTTGTTGTCATGTCGCTGGTGTAAACAAGGCTTTAAAAAAATACGCTGTGGTCTTCCTATCCGTACGCCATGCATCACAAATGGCGGGAATTTTAGGCGTAACAATTCAGAAACGTACCTTGCACACACATGGCAAATAGAAAAAAAACCTTTGCTTTGTTTCACCAAACTGGCACTCAAGCGAACGAAATCCTTTATTATCTCATGTTACCAAACAAATCAATTTTTTTGTTTCGCATGAGTGCCAATTAGGAGAGGTCATGATACAGCTCTCGTAAGATCTGAGCCTATTGGATTGATACCCTCAGTGCAAAACAATAGAGGGTCATACAATAGAACGAGGAAACAACTGGATGCTTTGTTCTGCCTATCCAATCACACAAGATCTTACGAGTAGCATTAGAGCAAGAAACCACAGGGCCCCCACAGTCTCTTGCTGGCGCAGCATCTGGAAGGATTGTTTATCTATCTTCTCACCAGATGCCGACGACAAGAGAGAGACATACCTGATCCTGTTGGCATGTGCCGTTGCACTCGCTATCTTGATTTTAATTGCCGTTATTGTGCTCTGTGTCTGGTTGTTGAAGAAGTAAGTAGTAGTAGTATAATGACTATGTGCAATAATCTGGAGGGGGAGAGGTCCTAAAATTCGAAAGTAGGCCAATAAAGGAAGTCAAGCTCCCCTCCCCCCCCCACACACACCTATAACCCTATTCAGACTGGGCTTTTTTTGACCATCTGTGACTGGGGGGGGGGGCTAATTCGCCCCCCCCCCCCCCCTCTATATCTCTGGAACCACTGGAGCTATGATCATCAAACTTTCACACAATGACCATGAGCCTAAGACAAATCACCACACCCATTTTAATCACGTGGGAGCAAATGTGACATCACCATGACGCCATTCTCAATTTTTTTTATCAATTTTTAAGTAATTTTAATTAACTTCCAAAAACTTGGTAAATAATAGTCTAAAAGCCAACTAATTAACATCAAGATAATGTAAATGAAATAATTCGTGACATTAACACATAAATTTTATTAAACTTATTAAACTTGCGTCATAATGACGACTTTTGAAAATATTGTCCGCCATCTTGGATCCGGCCGCCATCTTGGATCCGCCATCTTGGATCCGCCATCTTGGATCCGCCATCTTGGATCCGCCATCTTGGATTTCATTTAATTTCCATTTGACTCTTCAGATAAATACTCAATGAGAAAAGAAATGTACAGAATGTACAAAATACTCATCAAAGAAGTGTTTGGCATTCAAAAAGTTTATTAAAAGGATATTTGTGAATCCCAGAGCTAGTTTTAGACCATATGTTTACTAAATGAACAAAATACTCCTACCCCTCACCTCCCCAAAGATTTTGTGTCAAAAATTAATTAGCCTGTTCATAAATTACTAATGAGTACAAGCTCCGATAGTCATAAATTGGGCAATGTGTCCAACATTAAGCTTGAAATATGAAAAATTCACGTTTTTTCGAGTTTTGCAAAACATGCATGCCAAAAATTGGTTGCCATGGAAACTGGGCCGTTAACACTGACATGTCATTGAACCAAAAATGTCCCCAGATAAATTTTAGGAAAAGTCACGAAGTTTCACCATTATAGAGCTGCAGTGGTTTTAGAGTAATCAGGATTTTACTGGAGGGGGGCTCGAAAAGCGCTCCCCCCCCCAGTCTGAATAGTTAGGGTTAAAATGTAAAATAACGTTTATCCCCCTACCCTACACTGGCACTTAACTTTAGCCCAGCCCCCTTAGATTTCAGCCGAACGCCCTCCCCCTCCAGATAATTATTGCACAGTCCCTAAACTTTGATTTAGACACGATGATCCTATCGGCATATCTGAGTACAGTAATATTGAATACAAAGAGTGATAGATCTACGACATGGGCTCAAAGCTGCAGGGCAACATTTTGTCAAATCGCAACTTGAATTATGGAATCCGCGCGGGTTGCCTGTGGTATTTTTGCAATCTCGATCCAGGCCCTTTGGCAAGGGAAAAACAAAATGGCGACCAAGAAAACGATGTTTATCGAATATCTGCAAGTTGTGGTGAATTTTTCTACTATATCCTGGCATGTCCCTAGGGAAGAAGTGAATTTCCTGAACTAGTTCAGACGGAAAATACTGAATTAAGGCTTCCCTGCTAGCAGCCAGCGAAATGCAGAGAAAAGAGGCCTCTGCTAGCAGGGAAAATTAAGGCCTAGGGCATACACGTCGAATTAGAGTCGCGTCGAATGCATTTAAAACAATAGATAATTTGTTATTTGAAAGTGTGAGTCGGTATATATCTTTTGAAGAAAATGTAATCGACGCGACCCTAATTCGACGTATGCCCTAGGCCTATTTATAGAAACTCGATTATCTTAATTTAGTATATCGATTATCTTTATCCTTGATATTGATTTATTACTGGATGTTTTCTTTCAGGTTTTATAACACCGGTAAATGATTCACGCAACTGACTGAATGGCAAAGACGGTATTCAACGTTTTGGGTCGCCCTACAACATTTTTAAAAATCGTTTTTGACAGTACTGTATAAACCATTTGTTTGCAACTACATTATTTTCAAAAGATACCGACTCATTACACTTTCAAATAACCAATCATCTATTGTTTTTTAAATGCATTCGACTCACGCGACTCTACTTCGACGTATGGCTAGGCCTAAAAATCGCTTTTCTTTTCTTTTGGCTCGATCTCGGGCGTATTTGACGTTATTTGAAAAGTAATTTATTACTTAAGAAGATTTGGTTTCAAATCTGGTAAATTAAAATCAGACTAAGTGAATAAGAAAACTTTCGCTGACTCTAGTTAAAAGCGAAGTTATAACCCAAGGCGTGGGCGGCCAAGGGGGGTGGGGGGTTTGCATTGAGAGATTTGATTCATTTCAAGAAAACATTGTCGTCTTTCTAGAGATAGAGCGGGCTTCCTGTGGTATCTTGTCTACCTTGTTGCCAGGCTCTTGACCGTGAAAAACACAGCGGAAAATGCACATAACATCTTTTCTCGAGTGTATTTGAGTTCTGGTTGAGTTTGAAGTATTATACGTCAATAAAAATAGTGAAAAACTTACTGGGATTCCAAATATGGTATGCAGATATTTCCTTATAAGGAAGTTGAAGAAAGTCGACAATTTTTAAGGGAATTTTCTTGATATGTGCAGAACAACCCCCCCCCCCCCCCCCCCCCCATCTGTTTTTGTTTGTTTGAAGATTTTTAAAGACCATTCATACTTTAACTGAAAGCCTTTGATTAGCCAAAAAATATATCTTAAATATTACTATTTTTGCCGTGTAGTTTCTTTTGGGCTGCAACCAATTTAAACTTTTAGTTTTTATTAGTGCATTAACTAGACTGCCTTTCCTTTCATTTTGACCGCCATTCCACTCATTCAGCGCAAAGTCGACGACTAGCACATTATATATTCACACGGATCCACAATGGCAAGAACACCTTCTATAAACACAGGGAATTTCTGCAGAAACCCATATCCACGGGAAAAGTTGAATTTCCCAAGTGTTCAGAATTCACATGGGAAATTCATGTCGCACGCACTTTTGAAACGTCGCACGGACTTGAAATAAACACTTACAAATAAACCTAACAAATCCAATGTCTGTGTTCTCTCTTAAGGCCGGTTTATACTTGCGATTTTTATTGATTTTGTCGTGCGATGTTTCTTGCGCGAGTTGTAATTTCAACTCTTGTGTAAACGAGATGCAAATCCGGTGCAATTTATGTGCTCTCTTTTCTTCCATTCGCATCAAGTTGCAAAGAGTTTCAACATGTTGAAATCTCCGCGATAGGCTCAGATAAATTATGCCGGCATAATTTGGAGCATAATACTATAGTTGGAGCATCGAGCATAATGCCGGCATAATGCCAATGTTTTTCTTAAAAAATCTTTAAATAGCACTGACGACTTCCTTTATGATCGCGCGGGCTTCCAGTGGTTGTCTGATTTTTTTCCTTTTTTTTCCTGTTTTAAAATAAAATCAACATTTCATGCAAATCAAGTGAGTGCAGTCTTTTTTGATCATTCCGAGAAACGATTTTGTGAAGTCTTGTATTTTTTAAAGGCTTGGCTGCTAATATTGGAGGCATGTACCCTGGTTGCCAATGGATTTTTTTTTTATAAAAGTGCATAGGAAAGTGCGTAGAATAAAATATTATGTCGAGCATAATGATTTTTTTCGAGCATAATTTTGAGCATAATGCTATGTTTTTTGGGGCAATGCTCAAAAGCATAATACTCGAATTTTCGAGGATAATTTATCTGACCCTACTCCGCGACATAACGCGATAAAAATCGCGGCAGATCGCGCCGAGTTGCACGTGTTTAAATTACTGATTTTGAGTGGATGCGTAGGTGCGAGAAAAATCGCCGCAACTAGCTCGTGCGACAAAAATTGCAACAAAAATTGCTAGTGTAAAGCTCGGTGCACACTAGCGACATAACGACATAAGGACGTTATGTTGCAACGAAAAAAGCATCGGAAAATAATTGAAATAATCAGTATTTTCCATGGATCATCATTAGATTACTTCACCAAAGCAATCTTATGTTATTTTTTGTCGACTTGAACGTTTGGAAACCACTAAATGTTGTTCGCGTGATATTTTTCTTATGTCGTTATGTCGCAAGTGTGCACCAGGCTTAAACGGGCCTTTATGTAACATTGAAAAAAAAAACGTAAATCGTGAATCAAAAAAGGTTACACCATCACAACTGTCCGCTGTTGCGCGCTCGCGCTGCGTCATGGGAGAATGACGACTATTTTCGTGTAACCCAACAAAAGTGTCTTGCAAGTGATGTATTGTAGAGTCATTTGGCGGGCATAGAGCGGTTTTCACATGACTGTTGTGAAAACAATTGCAATTGAGCAATCACTAATAAGAATCGAGAGAAATCACCACTTGCTCCTAAATGGCTTTTTTCTCAGCCAATTGCAAGCCGAACGAATTACTTAGTAATAATTGTATTTACTACAGAATTCATTGGCTGAGAAAAACGAGTAGCCAATGAGAACTTAAATCAATCGCAATTACATAACAAGTCTTGACAGTCGTGTGAAATCCGCTCTAAAAGTAGGGCTATCAATCCTTAAAACATGATTCTATTTTGGTATACCAAACATTTAACTTAACGACACATCGCGAGCTGTAACTAACAACTTGTCACGCCGCAACCTTCCTGAAATAGTTGTACACAAGGGGAATGCCGAGAGAACTGATAAAGACTTCGGTGAGACTTGAAAGTTGCTTTTTTCATTAATTGTAAAATAAATAATAAAGCGCTGTATATTTTCACTTATTTTGTATTCCTCCTGTGAATATAGAAACACGTGTTTTTTTTCTACAAATATGGCTTTAGGCTTTAGTGCCAAAAGACATCACATGAAAGATTTTTCACATGGCGGTGAATATAATATAACTAGTATTAGTATAAACCAACTAATGGTCTATTACAAATACTGCATTCTGATTGGCTGAGCTACTAATGGTCTATTAGTGATATACCGTACCTGGCAAAACCACCACCTTTGTTTGTAAGAAAACTTGATTTTTTCAACATAATAATGGAATTCATTGCCAAAACTGACCAACTAGTTGGTTTATACTAAAACAATTAGACCTCATGTCCACATGTGCTATGATATCAATCGAGGTCTAATTGTTAAATATTACACACTATATGTTATGCTACATAATCAAAATAAAATTGCAATAAACTGCATTGTTACTGCCTTTTCACCAGACTTTCAGCACACGTTCAATATAGGCCATCTCACGAATCAGTGTTGCAAGAAAAGCTGGCTCTCCTCAGTGTTTTTTGTTTTGTTTGAATTGTTGGTGGGCGGGATTCCTGTGGACCCTAAGCTCATTAAAGTTTGGTTGATGATAGAAGCCTTCGTAATTACATTCGTAATACACATACATCCCAATCAAATTTTATGTATAGAAGAAAATAATTTTCAAAGGATTTTTAAAATACAAGAGCGACAAAAGCCACATTAGCTGTGTTTGTTAAATTGTTTAGCCGTTTACGCGCGAACTGTGTTCTTCGAATAACAAAAACAGCCAAAGTTACTTTAGCCTGCGAAAACTGACACCACTTAGCTCTCAGTGAAAGAGAGACATCTGCGCGCTAAAGCCAAACATTCCATACTGATGACATATTTTGATCCAGATCTGGTAAATAGAGTTAAGTCTGGTGCACACTAGCGACATAACGACATAAGGAAAATATCGTGCGAGCACAATTTAGTGGTTTGAAGAAGCTAAAGTCAACAAAAAATAACATAAGATTGCTTTAGTGAAGTAATCTAATCATGGATCCATGGAGAATATTGATTATTCTAGCATGGAATATTTTTCCATGCTTTCTTCGTTGCAACATAACGTCCTTATGTAGTTATGTCGCTAGTGTGTACCGGGCATTACGCGGTGATATTAATTTTATTGCACATAATCAAGAGTAGATTAACAAGAGTTAGAATTTTGTCCACATCACAGTCAGAAAAGTGTCTGTTTTTAGATTTGAGTTTCGCGCGCGAAAGTATTCGAATGCTCAGGCTCGAATGCTCGTATACCCAATACATATCTTTGCCATTTTAACGGTTTTTCCATCGATCTGCGATTTAATTTTAGGCTGGATCTCACAACTGTTCGCGTGGCGAGAAAGTGGGAACCCTGTGGATGACGAATTTTCGCGGGCATCCTAGTTCTAAAAATAGACACTTTTCTGACTGTGATTCGGGCGTACATAGTAAATATGGAAACTCTTGGTAATCCACTCTTGACATAATGTATTTTTTAGCAAGGATTTCAAATAAGACGAAAAAAGAAGCGACAAAGTTAAAATGACCACGTCATCCACTTTTGGGTCAAAATACGTCATCAGTATGGAATGTTTAACTTGCGCGCGCAGACGCCACTTTTTGAGTCTCTTTCGGTGAGCGTTCTTTCGTTAAAGTTACTTGTGCTACTCTTTTTCTAAACCCAGCTTAAAATTATGTTTGTATACATAAAATTTGATCGCGCTGACTGTGTTTTAAAGTTTTAACGAACAAATACTATCATGACGTCAGCGACACCGTGATCTCCTGAAAAAAAAAAAAAAACAATCGTATAACGAGAGTGGTTAATTGCAATTTGTATTCACTAGCAACCATCCCCCGAAGGGGGTGAATAGTGGTGCATATAAACCGCGACGCAAAGTGTCGAGGTATATATCCACCGCTAAGCACCGGCTCTAATAAAATACAGTGGATTAAGATTGGTAACGCAGTATTGCTCGCGAAACGAGCCGCCATTTTGAGAATTTTCTCAAAACAGTAAATAGTGTTTGATATCTACTATTTTAGGAACCAATCAGAGCGCATGAAAATGACTATTCACTGATTTAGTATATACTTATAGAGGATAGAGCAGATTTTGTATAACTGTGAAAAGTGCCGCGAAAAGTTGTACCGCGCCGCGACTGTGACCGTACCACGAATACGCGATTTCATTCCGTATCTACAGCCGGCCAGGTTTCCGTACCGCCACCGCGACAGTACCGCGCCTTGTCACGATACTTATCACAGTCGAACATACGAAATCTGTTCTATTACATGGCGGCGCGGAGATACGAATTTTATCTTGTGTTGAAACGAGTGAGATAGATTTTAGCACGAGAAGATAACATTCGTATCCCCGAGAGCGGCCATGTAATGTTCTGATCTAAACATCAGTGATGAAGTTCTCCTTGAAATTATCCTCACTGCGAAGAGTAAAGATGTGAAGTGTGAAGATATCATTTTTTCGCGCGAGAGATACCTTGGTACTTCACTGATGTTTGTAATAAAACTCGACATTCATTCAGCCATTTCTATAACAACAGCCAGCTAGTGCAGACGCAAGCGGAAGGATATCAAACTCATACATTTCCCTTATGTGGTTTACACAAGAACGCAAGCGCATATCCAAGCACAAGGAAATCGATACGTTGCGTTCGCCTTGTGTTTGCGACTAGACGTGTAAATCAGCAAACGCAAGCAAACACGTGGGCGATTCCAGTCATAATGCACGCGCGCGCGCTGTATGTCGGTAAATGTGGGAGATTTCTCGAACAAACAGTTCACAAAGCGTGCCTTGCATTCTGGTAGTTGTGGGACACGGCTCGGGCATTTCTGAATAAAGAAGTGCGCACGCGCTAGCTGGAATCGTCCATGAATTGATTTTAGGCTTGCGCTGGCGCATTCTCGTACCCAGAGCTCCCCGGCTCGTCTGCTCGCGGGTGAGGCTCTGGGGACATCCATTTGAGGGCCGTCGCTGATTGGCTGATTTTGAGCATTGGAGCATGCGCTCAAAGGTCTTTCTCTCAGCGGCTCTGTATCAAATCTCGCGCATGCGTCAGTGGCTTTCACCAGAGCCTCCCCTGCGAGAGACGAGCCGGGAGCTCTGGGAAAGAGAATGGCGCTGGCGTCGCTGTGATTTTCTTGCCTTGCGCTTGCGTCCTGCACTTTAGCCTGCTTGCAGGCGGTATTGGGGGGTGTTTTTAATCGCGGAAAACCCGGTCCGTTCGCTGATCGCGCGCCATCTTGGATTTTGAGAGGAGAGGCGCGCGGTCCCGGGGGCGAGCGAAAAAATCAAGCGAGGGGAGGGGGTCTCTCTCAGTCTCCTCCCCCCTCCGCCTCGCTCGAATTTTGCGCTCGCCCAAAAATCCAAGATGGCGCCCGTAGCGAGCGGATTTTCACGATTTATTATACATTGTACTCACTATATCGATTCTGATTGGCTAAGAGCGCGCGCTTTACTTTGGGAATCACGCACTTTGAGGGTCTCCAAGAATCAGCTAGCTGATTCTTGATACGCGCGCAATGCATCATGGGACTAGAGCGCTTTCCCTATTTTAACAAGGCGCTTGTGCAAAATAAATTGCTTGACAGAAATAAAAGTATTTCTACTGAATCAATGTATAATAAAACAATTATTGAATTCGGTTTTTGCCTCGCCTGATTCCACCTGTCTCGACATTGTTTATTCTGGAGATCACAAAAACCTCATCCAATAATTGCTTAAAAAACACGCATGTGTAAACCAGGCTTTATTGTGTGTAGAAATCTCATAAGAACCACCGACAAGAGCAAAGATTAATACTTGATTGGCCAAGTACAATTTAAAATGTTGCACTGCATTCAAGAAAGCCGATAGATTACAGCTGTTTTGAGTATTCTGCGAACTCTCGCGTTCGACTTCCAATGGCCTTTTGACTTCCGTTAATCAACTCTCGGGACTAATTTGAGTCTTAGCCCACCGTAAGTTCGAGGTAAGTTACGCCATTTGTTTAGAAAAGTGTGAACTGAATTCTATGTATTAAGTTGTCGGAAGCCAGAAAGCGGTTTGACGGCTGGAAATCGATCTCGAGAGTTCGCAGGTACTCATATTAAGATATCGTACCTGCATTGTTCCAGTTTGCAGGCCCTGTGAGTTTACTGTACAATACAGTGTTAATGCTGTACTGATTTTCCCACTGGCAATCAGTATTGGTCGTGACCACCAACCAACCAGTATCATGCTCACAGCCGATAACGTGCGGTTTGGTGATATAAAATCCCCTGCACTTTGCATTTGCGGCGCTCATGCTGCTAAGCCAGCAGGCCCATTCGTGGCGGATTGCAAATATTCCTGGAAAAAACCAAAATAATAATAATATTAGGTTGATGCAGGGGCAACCTCGTCCCCAGGGTTTTCTCGGTCGTTTTTCAAAATAGCGGTTGACTCGGAGAGAAGACCCTGGGGGAGGCTGATTCACATGACCGTTTCGAAACAAAGGACAACCTCGTTCCCCTGTAGCCTGCTAGCAGGCGTTGGAGGCTGTTTTTATCACAGGCTTCCCAGGATCATTGAGCGAACTTTAGAGTTGATAGTTTGCAGTTTTATAGTGTCGCTGTGTGAAGTTTGACTGAGTTCGATTAGCGCTAAAATATGAGTATCTACGAAAAATTAAAAAGTATGAAAAATACCCTTATCTAGTCCTTTATTACTTCAATAAATCACTGCTTGCGTTTATTCGGTCAGAAATACACTTTTTAGCGAGTTTTAGCCAATTTTATTGTCACCTCTCACACTACTATATGTTCTGGAAGGCTACAAACTGCAAAATTCAGAACGCTCAGCGATCCAAAAATTTCCCTCGATTTTTTCCCAAAAATCATCGTCGCTTGCTCAAACAAACCTCGCATAATAAAAGTAAAACTATTCAGCTTTGTTGTTTACCTTTCTCGTGGAAATCAAACCCTCTCTGGCTGATATAAATGGCGAATTTTCAGCCTCGTCCATTCGTCCTGAGAGCAATGGCGGCCCCGTCAGTAAAGTCCGTCCCAAAACACAAACCGTTGAGACATTTTTTCTCCAGTCGAGGGGTGGGCCAGACATTGTCTCAGGCTCTAGTCACTTCCCGTCCTAGACCCGGTAAAATGTTTTTGCGCGTGATCATTGGATTTGAATCAATCAAGTCTGTCTCGCCGGTCACGCATTCGCGCGCAACAAAAGTTTTACCGGGTCTAGACTTGGGTAATGTAATCCAGGTCAACAGATGAGCGAAATGAAGTGGTCACGTGATATGACGTCATCGATGACGTCATCTACGCTTGAAAAATCAATATCCCATGAAAGGAAGACTCTAAAGCAACCAAACTTGGGTAATGTAATCCAGTTCACCAGATGAGCGAAATGAAGTGGTCACGTGATGTGACGTCATCGATGACGTCATCTATGCTTGAAAAATCAATATCTCGTGAAGGGAAGACTCTAAGACAACAAAACTTGGGTAGTGTAGTATAGGCCACCAGATGAGCAAAATGAGGTGGTCACGTGATATGACGTCATCGATGACGTCATCTATGCTTGAAAAATCAATATCTCGTGAAGGGAAGACTCTAAAGCAACCAAACTTGGGTAATGTAATCCAGGTTACCAGATGAGCGAAATGATGTGGTCACGTGATATGACGTCATCTACGCTTGAAAAATTAATATCTCACGAAAGGAAGACTCTTAACCAACCAAACTTGGGTAATGTAATCCAGGTCACCAGATGAGCGAAATGAAGTGGTCACGTGATGTGACGTCATCTATGCTTGAAAAATTAATATCTCGTGAAGGGAATACTCTAAAACCACCAAACTTTGGTAGTGTAGTCTAGGTCATTAAATGAGCGAAATGAAGTGGTCACGTGATATGACGTCATCGATGATGTCATTTATGCTTGAAAAATTAATATCTCGTGAAGGGAAGACTCTAAAGTAACCATTTAAACCATGTACACATGGGAATCCCTTTCATTCACACAGAAAATTTTATAACCAGGAGCTCCGCTTTTAGCCAGTGGCTAAATCTATATATTATTGGCATTCATTCAAAACCTCACCTATGTCAGACGAGCTGAAGTTTGACCAGGGAGAACTTGTGACATTTTGTCGCTTGAACCAACTTGTTTTCGTGGTACTTGAAGCGTTGAACTTCATTTGGAGCACTGGTTGGCTGTTAACGTAAGCTGCTAGCCTGACCTGAAAAAAAGGGGCGAAGAGAAGTTTCACACATGAAAATGTCAGTACATTACATGAAAAACTCATCGAAAGACTGTTGTTTATTATACGACGAACATAATTCTTTTATTCTATTTTTAAGATGCACTCGATGCGAATGAACGAAAAGCAGTAGACCATAAGTAGGAGTCGCACGAGTTTGCTTAACAAAATGAGGGACCGCTTTTCCCGACATAGCTATTTTTATGATAAGGTCCCGGGGGGAGGGGACTCCCCATATTTTCAGACGGGGGTGCTCGTCCTATCCCTTAGGGTGTAAAATTGACAGACGTGCTATCTCTTAGGGCTGTTAGGGGTGTTTAAAACTGACACCAGAACCGATATTTACAAAGGAAACTTGGATGAAAACCCTTAAAGACCTAAAATTCGCTTTTATTTGTTTTGTCCTGCCAAATTTGCTATCTTTTAGGGGTAAATTCTGCGTTCGCCACGCCAAATTTGCTTTCTTTTAGGGGTAAATTTGCTGTTGGCCACACCCATTTTGCTATCCCTTAGGGTCAAAATCAATATTCCCGACGAGCACCCCCGTCTAAATATTGGGAGTCCCCCCCCCCCCCCCCCCCGCCCGGGGATAAGGTCCTAGAGGTCCTTCCTTTGTTGGTTAGTATACGCTAGGAGAGCATTACTGCACATAGATTAAGATGGAATTAGGACAATGGGAGTATTCATATGCACTTGTTATTGTGCCATGAAGTGTTTGAAAATAGATATAAACGCTGCCCCGTGAACCCTATTTAACAATTAGACAACGAGTCCGAGTTTTCTATGAGTCAATAGATAGTTAACGAGGCGCGTAGCGCCGAGTTGACTATTTGACTCATAGAAAACGAGAACGAGTAGTCTAATTGTTTTAGTAGAAACCCACTAGCATACTACCTTTGATTCGTTGCTTAAACGTATTTATTTTCATGGTTTTGGAAAGTTTTGCGCAAGCATTTGCGCTACTCACTATCTATTACGTGATAGATAGGGAGGAGCGGAGCCAATCAGATTGCAGGATTCGTGATAGTATGTGGGATGGAAGCTCTACTAATTGGCTCCTGCGGAAAGCCATTCAACTGCGCGCGCAAAAACCGACTGGTATATTATCCGGATTGCTATACATTCTAATACGGCTTTTTTAAATACAACTACGTAACGACGGTCGATGTTGACATGGAAAAAATAACGTTACATTCGTATTACGACAATTCGAGTTATCACTTTCTTATTTTATTTTTTCGTAAAATTACGCCATAACGAAATTAAGTACCCCGAAGGTATTCTGTATCTCAAAGGGGCATCCTATAATTTTAGAGTTACTTGTTGCAGTAGAACATAGGATTCTGTATTGTTTATGTGGAATTATGGCCTCATTCAATGCAATTTGATGGATAAAACGCTGAACCACATCCGCCCTGAATAAGTAACATTCCCCTACCTCTCTCGGTTTGAAGATCTCCCAATTATCAACAATTCGGTTTTTATAATTTTCAATAGTTGTGTTGGCAACCGTAAGAATGTGTACATTCTCCTCGCCTCTTGTCATGGTTTCCATCCATAATACAGCGGCAGTGAAGGTCGCGCTGGAAACTACTTTGAAAACCATGGTCCAGCCTTTGTAAACATGTAAAACACAAAAATGTTAAATAAGCAACTAAACTACTTCGTTAGTATTAGTTCAATATCAAGAAAGTGTGGGCAGCCTCCTAGCCGGCCCCCTTTACCCCTTTTGGCAAAAGTGCATGGGCGAAGGCCAAAGAACGATGTTTTTAAAGACATCTGCAAGCTTTGGTGAACTTCCCTGCTGTATTTGCTACGATAAAAAGGGAAGAAACTTAGAGACCTTCCAAATAATGGATAATTCCTAATTAAGGAGTTTTTTCATCGTCGGCATTACGACACTGGTTTTTAGCGAAATTTTGATATAAAAATGTCATCCAAGTCAAAGAAATGAGTGTCTCTTCTAGTTTTTTTTTTCAGGGAAATATTTTGTGATAGTGAGATTTTGTGAGCTAGATTGCACTCTTGCAAGCCGACATCTACCGACTTGAACCACCGCGCTTGAACTGGTAAGCTTTGGTTCTAAAGTTCCACGCGCTTCCAACTCAGCCATAGAAGCTACTCATGGTATCATTGCAAATTTCTTGTAAAGCTTTATCATCATTGTTTTGTAATTTGTGGCAAAATTACATCATCCGCGTTATAGTTAATCATAAGTACAACTGTAATCAATGAACATACGTTTTAAAAATTTTAAAAATGATTGAAGGTTCATGCAAGTGAGGTTATTTTGACCCCCCCTCCCCCCCAAAAAAAAATGCTTATGCTTACTAGATTGTTATTGTATTTTATGTTCGGAGTGGAGTTGTTTACTTCATGAGTCATCTAACCATGACCACGATCGAGAGTCTCCATCTGAATATCATTTATTTTGAGCGCTACGCTCTTTTGGAAGTAGAAAGCTATGCCTTACTGCTTATATGGAGCAAACTGGGCTTTGCTTTCGTGGAAAATTCATCTAAATTATTGAATGTAACCCTGAAAAAGAAACATATAGGAAGCCCGAGTTCACGCAGTTATGCGTCTAGTTCTAATTATACTACCGTACCTCCCCCGTCGGTCGTCATCTCGCAATAAACATTGAAGCTCCCAAGGCCTTCTGGGGAAATCTGATAAACGCCACTGACCGATGCACCGCCAGCTTTGATAGCCTTGCAGTCACGTGGTTCTTGAGAAAAGTGAAATTCAAAAATCAGCCATTATCAAATGTGGATTACCAAGAGTTTCCATATTTACTATGTACGCCCGAATCACAGTCAGAAAAGTGTCTATTTTTAGAACTAGGATGCCCGCGAAAATTCGTAATCCACAGGGTTCCCACTTTCTCGCAACGCAAACAGTTGTGAGATCCAGCCTAAAATTAAATCGCAGATCAATCGAAAAACCTTTAAAGTCGCAAAGATAAGGTAGGATATTCTCTATTTGTTGTGTTTTGGGTATACGTATACGAGCATTCGAACCTGCGCATTCGAATACTTTCGCGCCTGAAATTCAAATCTAAAAATAGACACTTTTCTGACTGTGATGTGGACAAATACTGTACGAAAGATTCTAACTCTTGTTAATCCACTCTTGCCATTATCAATTAAACAATGTCTGCCACCAATATCAAATGCACAGAACTTTCGAGAATTCTCTCAACCTCTCGAGTGTTTAGATCAGGCTATGTAGACACGAAAAAAAATTTCTTGCTTTTATCAATAGCCTGCCCGCAGGTTCTCATTGTTTCTGTTGAAGTTTTCGTTTTTTATTGGGCGCGCGGCGGACTACACGCGGCAGGAATGGCAAAGCGCGCGCACGTTGTTTTGAGGCTAGTTTTTTGGTAAAAGCTTTTTGAGAGCTTTGGTGTAAACGGAAACTTCAACAGAAACAAGGAAAGCCTGCGGGCAGGCTATTGGGAACTTTTTTCCGTGTCTACATAGCCTGATCTACATTCAGAATCCACAGAAAACCCACAACAACGAGTGTGCAGAAAAAGGTGTCAGTAAAATCCAAGATATAATAAATGCCGAAGGAAAACTCGACTCTTTTGAAAAACTGAAAAAACGTTTTTCTATTATTTCTGCATCCGATTATTTCTTACTGCATGGCATTATGGAATCTTTACCTCTTGATTGGAAACGCGCTCTTGGGACACACCCTCCACTGCGCCTTGATGAAATTACGGATACTCAAATTTCAATGGGAGATAAAACCTTTCGATTAGACAAGTAAAAGTCGAGAGTTGTGTACGATTTTTTGGTTGAAAAATTAGTTGAAACACCTACTGCAGAATATAAATATGAATACGCACACCCTGAACATGTTTTCGTGTGGAAAGAAATATATTCCATTCCATTTAAAGCAACTATTGATGTGAAACATAGAGAATTCCAGTGGAAAGTTCTACACAGAATCCTGTTTGGAAACAAGTCACCGTCTTTAAAATGAAAATAGTTGATTCTCCATTATGAAGTTTTTGCAAAGAAGAAGATGAATCCCTCGAGCATTCACTTTATAGATGCAAGTTTGTACAAGCTTTTTGGGCAGCATTAGAGAGCTCGTTGAAACGGCTTAAAATCCTCGATCGTAAGTTAACTGAATTAGAAATATTATTAGGGATTACATGTGACATTAAGTATTCTTCGCTGATCAATTTTATTATTATTATTGCTAAGCGATTTATATATTTTTGTCGCCAGAAAGTAATTTTGCCGTTTTCTAATCTAAAATTGTTTTGGCTAAGAGTTAAACAAGTCGAATTAACCGAGCTTTCTGTTGCTCTCAATAATAACAAAATGCTGCAGCACCTATACAAATGGGAACCTATCAAGCAACTTATTCAATAATAGATATATTATGTATATATATATATATATTTTGCTGAGTGCCTTTTTCCTTTTTTTTTTAATTGTTGTAGACGTAGTGTAAATATCATGTAACTCCTTGTAAAATAAGTAAATAAATAAAAGATCAAAAAAAAAAAAAAAAACGAGTGTTCAGAAATCCCATACGAACGTGCGCGCGCGAGCTGCAATTCCCTGCGTGCTCTGACACCAGAAGAGAGCCTGCGGGGAGGCTATTTTATAGGATTATTCAAAGCTTCAGGAGGCTAGATTCCGCTTAGAAAATAGCACGAAAAAAGCGATATCGATATATGAGTGCTATTTTCGGCGGAATCTACCGACTGAACGCTTTGAATATACTTAATCCTATGATATCTCGTCCTCAATTTACACAAAAAAGAGAGATCATAGGATTCTATAGGATTATTCAAAGCTTCAGGAGGCTAGATTCCGCTAAGAAAATAGCACGAAAAAAGCGATATCGCCTTTTTGAGTGCTATTTTCGGCGGAATCTACCGACTGAACGCTTTGAATATACTTAATCCTATGATATCTCGTCCTCAATTTACACAAAAAAGAGAGATCATAGGATTCTATAGGATTATTCAAAGCTTCAGGAGGCTAGATTCCGCTAAGAAAATAGCACGAAAAAAGCGATATCGCACGAGTCGCGCAGCGACGAGGGCGATATCGCCTTTTTGAGTGCTATTTTCGGCGGAATCTACCGACTGAACGCTTTGAATATACTTAATCCTATGATATCTCGTCCTCAATTTACACAAAAAAGAGAGATCATAGGATTCTATAGGATTATTCAAAGCTTCAGGAGGCTAGATTCCGCTAAGAAAATAGCACGAAAAAAGCGATATCGCACGAGTCGCGCAGCGACGAGGGCGATATCGCCTTTTTGAGTGCTATTTTCGGCGGAATCTACCGACTGAACGCTTTGAATATACTTAATCCTATGATATCTCGTCCTCAATTTACACAAAAAAGAGAGATCATAGGATTCTATAGGATTATTCAAAGCTTCAGGAGGCTAGATTCCGCTAAGAAAATAGCACGAAAAAAGCGATATCGCACGAGTCGCGCAGCGACGAGGGCGATATCGCCTTTTTGAGTGCTATTTTCGGCGGAATCTACCGACTGAACGCTTTGAATATACTTAATCCTATGATATCTCGTCCTCAATTTACACAAAAAAGAGAGATCATAGGATTCTATAGGATTATTCAAAGCTTCAGGAGGCTAGATTCCGCTAAGAAAATAGCACGAAAAAAGCGATATCGCACGAGTCGCGCAGCGACGAGGGCGATATCGCCTTTTTGAGTGCTATTTTCGGCGGAATCTACCGACTGAACGCTTTGAATATACTTAATCCTATGATATCTCGTCCTCAATTTACACAAAAAAGAGAGATCATAGGATTCTATAGGATTATTCAAAGCTTCAGGAGGCTAGATTCCGCTAAGAAAATAGCACGAAAAAAGCGATATCGCACGAGTCGCGCAGCGACGAGGGCGATATCGCCTTTTGAGTGCTATTTTCGGCTGAATCTACCGACTGAACGCTTTGAATATACTTAATCCTATGATATCTCGTCCTCAATTTACACAAAAAAGAGAGATCATAGGATTCTATAGGATTATTCAAAGCTTCAGGAGGCTAGATTCCGCTAAGAAAATAGCACGAAAAAAGCGATATCGCACGAGTCGCGCAGCGACGAGGGCGATATCGCCTTTTTGAGTGCTATTTTCGGCGGAATCTACCGACTGAACGCTTTGAATATACTTAATCCTATGATATCTCGTCCTCAATTTACACAAAAAAGAGAGATCATAGGATTCTATAGGATTATTCAAAGCTTCAGGAGGCTAGATTCCGCTAAGAAAATAACACGAAAAAAGCGATATCGCACGAGTCGCGCAGCGACGAGGGCGATATCGCCTTTTTGAGTGCTATTTTCGGCTGAATCTACCGACTGAACGCTTTGAATATACTTAATCCTATGATATCTCGTCCTCAATTTACACAAAAAAGAGAGATCATAGGATTCTATAGGATTATTCAAAGCTTCAGGAGGCTAGATTCCGCTAAGAAAATAGCACGAAAAAAGCGATATCGCACGAGTCGCGCAGCGACGAGGGCGATATCGCCTTTTAGAGTGCTATTTTCGGCGGAATCTACCGACTGAACGCTTTGAATATACTTAATCCTATGATATCTCGTCCTCAATTTACACAAAAAAGAGAGATCATAGGATTCTATAGGATTATTCAAAGCTTCAGGAGGCTAGATTCCGCTAAGAAAATAGCACGAAAAAAGCGATATCGCACGAGTCGCGCAGCGACGAGGGCGATATCGCCTTTTTGAGTGCTATTTTCGGCTGAATCTACCGACTGAACGCTTTGAATATACTTAATCCTATGATATCTCGTCCTCAATTTACACAAAAAAGAGAGATCATAGGATTCTATAGGATTATTCAAAGCTTCAGGAGGCTAGATTCCGCTAAGAAAATAGCACGAAAAAAGCGATATCGCACGAGTCGCGCAGCGACGAGGGCGATATCGCCTTTTTGAGTGCTATTTTCGGCGGAATCTACCGACTGAACGCTTTGAATATACTTAATCCTATGATATCTCGTCCTCAATTTACACAAAAAAGAGAGATCATAGGATTCTATAGGATTATTCAAAGCTTCAGGAGGCTAGATTCCGCTAAGAAAATAACACGAAAAAAGCGATATCGCACGAGTCGCGCAGCGACGAGGGCGATATCGCCTTTTTGAGTGCTATTTTCGGCGGAATCTACCGACTGAACGCTTTGAATATACTTAATCCTATGATATCTCGTCCTCAATTTACACAAAAAAGAGAGATCATAGGATTCTATAGGATTATTCAAAGCTTCAGGAGGCTAGATTCCGCTAAGAAAATAACACGAAAAAAGCGATATCGCACGAGTCGCGCAGCGACGAGGGCGATATCGCCTTTTTGAGTGCTATTTTCGGCGGAATCTACCGACTGAACGCTTTGAATATACTTAATCCTACGATATCTCGTCCTCAATTTACACAAAAAAGAGAGATCATAGGATTCTATAGGATTATTCAAAGCTTCAGGAGGCTAGATTCCGCTAAGAAAATAGCACGAAAAAAGCGATATCGCACGAGTCGCGCAGCGACGAGGGCGATATCGCCTTTTTGAGTGCTATTTTCGGCGGAATCTACCGACTGAACGCTTTGAATATACTTAATCCTATGATATCTCGTCCTCAATTTACACAAAAAAGAGAGATCATAGGATTCTATAGGATTATTCAAAGCTTCAGGAGGCTAGATTCCGCTAAGAAAATAGCACGAAAAAAGCGATATCGCACGAGTCGCGCAGCGACGAGGGCGATATCGCCTTTTTGAGTGCTATTTTCGGCGGAATCTACCGACTGAACGCTTTGAATATACTTAATCCTATGATATCTCGTCCTCAATTTACACAAAAAAAAAAGATCATAGGATTCTATAGGATTATTCAAAGCTTCAGGAGGCTAGATTCCGCTAAGAAAATAGCACGAAAAAAGCGATATCGCACGAGTCGCGCAGCGACGAGGGCGATATCGCCTTTTTGAGTGCTATTTTCGGCGGAATCTACCGACTGAACGCTTTGAATATACTTAATCCTATGATATCTCGTCCTCAATTTACACAAAAAAGAGAGATCATAGGATTCTATAGGATTATTCAAAGCTTCAGGAGGCTAGATTCCGCTAAGAAAATAGCACGAAAAAAGCGATATCGCACGAGTCGCGCAGCGACGAGGGCGATATCGCCTTTTTGAGTGCTATTTTCGGCGGAATCTACCGACTGAACGCTTTGAATATACTTAATCCTATGATATCTCGTCCTCAATTTACACAAAAAAGAGAGATCATAGGATTCTATAGGATTATTCAAAGCTTCAGGAGGCTAGATTCCGCTAAGAAAATAGCACGAAAAAAGCGATATCGCACGAGTCGCGCAGCGACGAGGGCGATATCGCCTTTTTGAGTGCTATTTTCGGCGGAATCTACCGACTGAACTCTTTGAATATACTTAATCCTATGATATCTCGTCCTCAATTTACACAAAAAAGAGAGATCATAGGATTCTATAGGATTATTCAAAGCTTCAGGAGGCTAGATTCCGCTAAGAAAATAGCACGAAAAAAGCGATATCGCGCGAGTCGCGCAGCGACGAGGGCGATATCGTCTTTTTGAGTGCTATTTTCGGCGGAATCTACCGACTGAACGCTTTGAATATACTTGAATCCTATGATATCTCGTCCTCAATTTACACAAAAAAGAGATATCATAGGATTCTATCAAATATTCACCTTTTAAAGCGAGAATTTGAAATGAATTCATTTCAACATTTTGTGTGAATCTATAAATTCTCCCTACTGCGCGATGGCCTGAATAGTCCAATCAGAGGGCTTGTTATATCGCATGTTTTCAAGCGCCGTGTTTTACTCTCTGTTGGCTGCAAGTTTTGCGAAGGGGATCGGAGGCGAGCGAAAATTGCTTTCAAAGAATATTTGACGGCTATATTTACCTCTTTTATCGTCTTTATGGTAACTGAAGCATAAGCGAATGTCAATGAATGTACGGGTTAAGAATTGCAAAACCGAGAGAGTTTTCCACTACAACAAGCGCCTTCTTGTTGACCTGAAACCTTGGCTTGGCTTTTGTTGGGATTTGGATATGGCAAATTCGGCATCGGGAACTAGTAAAAAACGCTGTGTGTCTGATATTAAGTCTTCAACTCAGGAAAAATGTTGCTGGATACCGGCGTAATGATACCATGGGCAATTGTTGATGGTTTGAAAAAAAAAATCCTTGAACTGTCACTCTCTGACATGGAATTTTCCGGAATTTTTAAAGCGACTCAAGTCAAGGTTCCGTCGGTGCTCGCCGGTAACACGGTAAGAATTTCAAATCCTGTTTTGTTTATGCTTCGTACTAGGTAACTTACTTCTTACTTGGCTTTATGAAAGATCGTCATTTTTGGAAAAAATCACAAATTTTGATTTTGTAAATGAATGCACAAAATCATGAGAAAAGTGAAAGTAAGGCCCCGTCCACACTACGCCGGCTAAATTTGAAAACGGCTAATTTTTTATACGGTTGTGCCTTCCGTCCACACTACGCCGGCTAAATTTCCCACCGAAGACGGAGCTTTACGAAAACGCTACCGAAAGTGGCTAAATTTGAAAACGCCGGTTACGCGTTTTAGTGTGGACGGCGAAAACGGATCTTTTCGAAAACGATGACGTCGGACCACACGTCTGTGAGGAAATTATGACCGCGGGCTCTCGTTTTTCTTTTTCGAACATGCGCTTAGCTGACGTTTTTGGGCGTTTTCACATTTAGCCGGCGTAGTGTGGACAGAAAATATTTGTTCCGTTTTCGAGGCAAATTAGCCGTTTTCAAATTTAGCCGGCGTAGTGTAGACGGTGCCTAAGTCGTCGTCCACACGCGTGCCCGGGGGTGGGGGTCGATTTTCCCGTAAAAGTTTCCTAAATGGCGTCGCTTAGTTTATTTTGACCCTTAAAAGGTACCATCAAGACGTATTTTTCCTTAAAATTTTCTCTCATATTTTTTACGAGGGAAAATACGTCTGAAATTCAAGCTACCAATTAGTATGATTTGCTTGATTTGTTAGAATGGACCTCTATCAGGTACCTATCTGGAAAAATTGCAAGTTTACGAATTTTACCCCCTTAAATGTACCAGAGGCTTGATTTTAAACCCTAAAGAGTATGACAAGCACTCCCGCCCAAAAAATAGAGGAGTTCCCCCCACCCCCACATTTTTCTTCAAATAAAAAGTTTTATTATTTTTTATGTGATTTTACTAAAACTAGATTACTCGCTCTTGATTTCTATGACTATCAGCTCATAGAAATCTCAAGCTCGTAATCTAATTGTTAAATATCCCGGCGTAACTAATTGATGAAATTGATAATTGGTACCAATTGATAATCAATTGATAGAGCGGATTTCAGATGACTGTCGTGATTTAATTGCGTTTGCGATTGGTTTGCTTTCTCATTGGCTGTTTATTTCTATCAACCAATCCAATTGCGAACTTATTACAAGCAAGGAATTACTAGGCAATTGGTTCGGCTTCTGATTGGCTGGGCTGGAAACCATTCAACAGCAAGTTGTAATTACTCTTGTTTCTGATTGGCTAGTGATTGCACAATTGCATTTACTTTCACGACGGTCATCTGAAATCTGCTCTATCAATTAGTAAATTGATTATCAATTGGTATCAGCAATTGATAGCCAATTGATAACCAGAATCTCAGTGAGTGGAGTTGATACATAATTGATAGCAATTGATAAAAATTGATACCATTTTTTAGGTAGAGGTAGTTTTTAAAAGTTATAGACAGGTTTCACCTAGTGCACAGGGTTGGTGGTTCGAACATTAACATCAATTCAATGATTTTTATTTTATTATTATTTTTTTTTCAATAACCTGTCTGGAAAATTTATAAAGATCTTTATGTGCCATAAAGTGGGCGTAATAAAAAAAAAACGCCTGGTATGCCTGGTACAAATTGAACCAAATTGATCAATCTGATAATTGGTGGCAATAGCCCGGGTTCGAATTACGCTCCAATGCTCACAAGACAAAAGCTTCAAATCGAAGCTTTCTCCAAGTTCTAATACATTTACAGTAATTTCAGAAGAAAGCCTCGACTTGAGGTTATTGTTTGTAGGCATTGGAGCGTAATTCGAACATGGCCTATTGATATCATGCAATAAGCAAGCTGATTACCAATTGGTATCAATTGCCTATCAATTGCTGATAACTGTTGAAAATCAATTTACTAATTGATATCAATTGGAGATTGATTATCAATTTTTATCAATTAGTTATGCCGTGAAAAAAAATAGAGCAGATTTTGTATGACTGTAAAAGTTCCGCGACAAAGTTGAGCCGTTGACCAAAGTTGACCTTTGCCGCTCATCATTTCATTATCTGTATGTACAGCAGGCCTTGTTCCATGCTGTGACCGCGAAAGTGCCCGCATGTTGTAAAATATGGACTGGACTGGACTGAGAAAACATTGACTGAGAAAACATAGACTGGTAAAACATGGACTGGTAAACATGGACTGAGAAAACAATGACTGAGAAAGCATGGAGTGAGAAAACATGGACTGAGAAAACATGGACTGGTAAAACATGGACTGAGAAACATGGACTGAGAAAACATGGACTGAAAAAACACCAACTGGTAAAACATCAACTGGTAAACATGGACTGAGAAAACATGGACTGAGAAAACATGGACTGGTAAAACATGGACCGAGAAAACATGGACTGAGAAAACATCGACTGAGCCAAGTAGATACGATTTACTGCTTTACTTGAAATGTTGGTGTTATAGGAAATCAACATGGCGCGACACTTTTCACATGTTTTGGAAATTACCTTGTTCACAGTTTCTTCCTTTGAATCCGGGAGCACATAAGCAAGTGTAAGAGCGGTTAGAGTACACAGGAAAACAGCTCCCGCCGTGCTGGCATACGTTCTTGGTATAACATGGCGTCTGCAATTATCCAGATTATAAAATAACAAAAAATGAGAGAAAGAAATAAATTAAAAAAAAAACATTAAGATAGAAATTAAGAGACAAAGAAGAAAGAAAAAGAAAATTAAAGGCCCCAGCCTTTGCGGTCTATTGGCCAATCAGAGCACCCGAAAAACAATGGATAAATTTGAAAACAAAAGAAAACTGGGCGCAAGTCCCGGTTGATGGTGGGCCTTTAAGAAAGAAAGAAAGTGAGTGAGTGAGAAAGAAAGCAAGAAAGTGAGTGAGAGAGAAAGTGAGAAAGCAAGAAAGAATGGAGTGAGATTTTTTTCTTTTTTATGCTTTTTACAAAAATCAATATACTCTTTTCATTTCTGAGTCACGTGACCTCTAGTGATTTGCTCTGATTGGTTGAGCTACCGAAAGTCGGATTTGGAAGCCAGAAAATGGCAAATGACCAGTCCAGAAAACGTTTTTCGTTATACATATTGACCTAATTGATAACGGATGGACAATTGCAGCTGGAGTTTTCAGTTAAGTATAGACTTCCTATAGTACTTTAAATACAAGTGACAACTACTGCATCTTGTAGTCTAGGGACGGACCATTTGATATTTAATGGGGGAGGCTGATTCCCCCAAAAAAATCGAGTAAACTCACTTTCAAATTCTCTCCTGATTTACCGTTTTTAGGGAACCTGATGTGTTTATAAATAAAGGGATTTTTTTGGTGGGCTCGCGCTGTGCGATCGCCGTCTACAACGCTTAGATATTCGTTTTATATTTTAAATAATTTCAGAAAACAATAAGTAAAGGTTTACTTACTTTCAACTGATGTGTTGCAGAAATCGCAACAGCGTCGCGCTCTTAAAAAGCGTATGCTGTGGTGTAGTATTTACAAACTATAACATCGTACTAGGCATAATTAGTTTTTGAAAATTTTTCTGATGTTTTTATTCAGTGACTCGATCCATTCCTTTAGCGTGATTCTCATCTCCCAGAAATAAGAATATCATTAACCTCGTAGATGTTCAAAATCGCGGCGCGCTTCGCGCGCATTGGGAAACATACAAAGCAAACTTCTCAGTTGTCAGCCCTCGTTCGTAAACCCGAACTGATCCAGATCCTTGAGCATACCTATTTCGCGAAATGCTAACATACAGGAGAGCGTGAAATCAAACTTTATTGAAGTGATCAATATTCCCGTTTTGAGGGCGAAATAATTTAAGTGATGTCTCGAACCAAAAAAAAGAAATAGCAGGAAAAAAAATATCGAGCACAGTCACGTTCTAGGGAAGAAAAATCGAACAGCAAAACTGGACGCGAAAAAAAATATCGAGCCCAAAAAAATTAGCCACTCCCCCATCAAATATCAAATGGTCCGTCCCCTAACTATACTTTTCTAGACTAGACAATGTTGATTTTAAGTGCGTAAGTTAGCCAAAGGCTGTTTAGGTTATGTGGTTAGAAAATAAAATCAGAAGAGATGACGTGTGTGCGCATGCGCACATGGAAAACTTAATTATAATGCGCACTATTGGATTATTATGAGAAGAATATGCTTATGGATTATGATTAGTAGAGCGGCAAGAAGCATTTCTTTAATACCGTTAGAGAACTTGTTAAAAAGAAACCAACAAAACCACATGGGTCTTTTAAACTTGGCGGTGCATACTTAATGTTGATTGGTCACTACTTGCACGACTCACAAAATCAGTTTTAAAAAATCCGTTCTCAATTTCCATCATTTTATCGCAAATAACGGTAGAAATTACAGCCGTACCACCGAGTTGACCTGTGAAAAGCTGTCCAGCCCGCACCCAAATCCCCCAGTGAATGAAACCAAAACAACAAGATAATGGCTTACACCAAGGAAAACTAAGCGCACTAGAATTAGAGCGCATTTCAAATGAATGTCGAGATTTAAACGCAAATACAGAATCTTTAGCCAATCAGGAGTGAAAGTCATTCAGTAAAATCAGGTGAAAGTCATTCAGCAAACAAACCAATGAAGAAGCAAAGAAAGGTAGACTTGCGTTTAGTCTGACGTGTGCACGTGTCCTCCCCCCCCCCCCCCCCCCCCCCCTTTCTCCGGATACTTTGGCTCGTCGTTTTCCGGCGCGTACTTTCAAGGCGCGTACGGCGTACGGCTTTCGGCTACGTTTCGTGATGTTTCCGTGACAAGTTTTGAAATAGCTTTATAGGCGATGACAGCACAATGTATAAATATAGGACATGGTAGCAGGTGATTCTACAAATAAATTCAGAAATTCGAAGCGGGGCAGCTTTATGCTGCCTTTGCATAGGCGATGAGCGACGAGACAGTACATTATATTTAATTAAAGGCAGTTGATTTTTCTTACTTGTTAAGAGTGACAAGTTCCATAGGATTTCCAAATACTGAGAAGATTTGGGTTGTAAAAAAGGAAAAAAAAAGAAACGAGGAAAGTGTTTTTAGGTCTTCGAAAAAAAAAAACGAGGCAAAGCAAAAAGTTTTTTACAGTGTAAGACTTCGAGGTTCGTTTCTTTGTTTGATTCTTTGATATAACTTGATCAATTTTTTATTATTTTGAGAAGTTACCGCAGAGAGACCATGAATAATACGAGGAAGTGTAGTTAGCTAAGAAAAATTAATTATTGCGACGCGACGTATTTTTCTCGGTTGGCTATGAAAACGTGCCTCTCCCGGTAGAAATTGAAACTACGTTTTTTGAACGGGGGTAAGTTTTCACAAAACCTACGAGCAGAAAAAAAACACCAGCCCCCCCCTGCGACGTAATTAACGAACAGTCCCTTACGTAAAAACTATGATAAATAAACCGAGTAGTGGTTTCATAGTAGTCCGGTCAATCAAAATGGAGACCTAAAAATGCTGCAACAAGAAATCTTTTTTCCATCAAATCCTGGTGATATTGTTAAATCTTTAAAAGTTTTTCATTTTCAGCTCATTTGCATATTGAGTTTATTGTTGTCGGTGGAATTTCAACACAACAATACGCAGAAAAAATACCAAGTTCAGCTCCAGGCAGAAATATATATATATTTTCTATAGATCGACTAATTCGCAAACGTTTGGCAAAATGTTGAATACTTTTTATGACATTTAGTCTGAGTTTTAGTGTTTCAATACTGGCTTTCAAGAGTACGAAGTAATTACTTTCCCAAATGCCCACTACAAATCAGATGAAAAAGAAACTGTAGATTTAACATCCTTCCCCCGAGCGTATCGGTATAACATTTGGATTAGGCTATTTCGATAGTCATAAAATGTTGCTTGTTACTATTATTTCTAGGTTAGGTTTAATTTCCACTGTTTAAAGCGCTAGATTGAGGGACTAGATAGTGATATTCACTAGATAAACTGGTAATAACTTAGTTAATACTTACATACAAACCATAGTGGTTAAAACTGCTGTTGTTCAAAGACTTTGTGAGTTGTTGAACATATCGAAGGAAAGAATCTCACACGTATGTGTTCCGTCAATATTATCTGCTGTTCCATAGTTGAACGACAAGACCGAAGATTCTTCCAGATGCTTTTGGAGGCATTCGCCAACGCATTGAACGGAAATTATTTTCTTTTCGGAAACATTAAGATATTTGAAATCGCTTTTTATAAAGTTAGCATGCAATATCTGAAAAGAATGGCATTGAAAAACGCTTTGGTATAACAAGATGAAGAAAGCTATACTTTTTTCTGGCTCCATCGCAACCGGACCCATGGACAAGAAGTATTCATTTGATTCTCCAACAGGCCCTGAATAAAGTCATTGTGTTGGTGACAAAGGGCATGGCAGGTTCAAAAATATTATTAAAATGTTCACGAGGGATATTTAGACGTATATACAGGTAAAATACATATATATATATACAGATATTATGATATATAGTTGTATATATACAGATATGATATATAGTTGTATATATACGTCAAGTATCGAGCACTTTCTTGGCAAAAACAAGTACCCATACGCATAGTTGTATATATATACAGATATTATATTTATTCGGTGCCTTTATCATAGTTTAGAGTGTGGTTGTTATAAAACCTAACATTATGTTATTGTCAGTAACATTTTCTTCGTGCGTTTTTTAGAGGGATATCTTGTTTGTGCACCGTTACTACGGTACATCTGTACTAAATGCTAAAATTCACTGCATGTGCACTACGACTTGTAAATTAATTAATTATGCCCCTCTCAACACATCCAGCCCCAGTAAAACCGTTCAACTCCGTTTACTTTGCTTATTTATAAAATAATTGATAGTTCGCGCTCTGATTGGTCGAGAGCTGGGCAGAGCGGAAATGACCTGCTTAGACCACTAAATGTCAAATAATAAGGTCAGGTTAGCTCAGAGAAGCTTGATTTTTTGCATACAGACTCCTTGTCTGTTTAAAAACAAAATATCAAAAATGACTTTTTTCTAATGGATCCGTCTTTGAGATATTAGGCTTTAAACATTGGTTTCTGTGCCATTTTATGGGAGAATTAGTACTTTGATCAGGAATTATGCAAACTTTGCTCAATCATATCTAAAATTCATATTCTTCAATTTTCTTAAAAATTTGGAATTAAGCTTTTAGCCATAGAAACTCTTTGTATACGGAATCTTGAGCTTATATATTGAAATATGGCAAAGTTAGACATTTCATTTTTGGTCATTTCCGCTCTGTCCGAGAGCTGTGTTTCAAAACTCAATGAAGGTCATAGAAATGACGCAATAACGCGGCAAATTGCTTGAAAATGGCGGATTTTTATTGTTCTCGCTTTAGAAATTATTTTATAAAAGAGATAAAATATTTTTTCTGTGCCTTCATAGAATTTTGAAAACATCGGCTTTTGTTTGGGAGAATTCTCGAGTCAGATCATGGAGCACTCGACTCCCAGGGGGTACTCGGATATAAAAATGACGGGGGGGTCCGACGAAGCTCCAAATTTCATAACCAAAAAAATACCTGAGCCAAAAATTTTATACCCCCAAAAATACCTGCTCCCAAAATTTGATACCCAAAAAATACCCAACTTTTTTTAGCCTAAAAAAGGCTTTTTCATACCAGCGTTGTCCTTTTTCCTGCCCGGGAAATACTGGGAAATACCAGCTTAAGGCAGTATCTTGATGATCAACTAGCCTGTCAGAAGTTTCAACCCAAAAAATACCCGCGGATTTTTCTACACCCCCAAAAATACCTGGTAGAATTTTCAACCCAAAAAATACTTTTACTACAAAAAAAAATACGTCGGACCCCCCGTCATTTTTATATCCGAGTACACCCTGGGACTCGACTTCGTCTCGTGCTTCATGCCAGCTGCCCTCAAACTCTCCCAAACAACACAGAAAAAATGTTTTATTTCTTAAATCGGTCATACTCCGAATCAGGGGCGTCACTCTCTAGTATTGCCCTATTGATAAGGCATTTTGACACACCTAGTTATTTTTTTATTATTTTACCGCTAAAATTGTAAGGCTTTTGTTTTACTAGCCAAATGACCCTCTTAGCATAATTGTAGCGTCCAAGAATGGAAAAAATCATCGACAGTGACGCTGTTTGTATCTGTGTTTATTCATCGAACTTCTGAATCACGATCAAGCACGGTTTCTTACAAATACAAAAATAAAGGGAAAGTTAAGAGCAAAATCTACAGTAAATTAAATCGGAAAAGGTAGTAAAACAAAAGATAAAGTAGTAAATACCTGACGGTACGAGCTCTGCCATTACAAACTACACAAAAAACATGGCTGCCATTCCCACGTGGGGCGTCTGCTCCAGGGCAACCCTGCTGACCACCGGAACCGGAAGTTTCGGCGTTACAATAATGATGACGCGACACGGATGTTTCTCCGCAAAACAGCTCGTTTTCGTACCCTTTGACCACCAAACCATTTTACCCCAAACCTTATTTTACGAAGGAAAACAGACACTTCTGCCCATTTTTGCATATCAGTGCCAAGTTCCTGGGCCATTACTGTTTTTATTTTTTTTCCGTTACCGAGGGCACGGTAAGGAATTCTGCATTCTGATTAGAGCGCGCGCGCGGGGGCGATATTTTCCTATCTCTGACCTAGGTCACGGTAACCATTTGCGCGCATTTTTGAGTTGGAAAAAATAAATAAGTTATTTACCGGCTTTAGGTCGGTCCGTATAGGGAAAAACTGTGACCTCGGCCTGGAAAAATTTCCAGCCCTCGGTCACAGTTTTTCCCTATACGGACCTCCTAGCCGGTAAATAACATATATTTATTATTATTATTACTATTATTATTATTATTATTGAGACTGGGAGGCTTAGGCCTTTTTAGAGGTCGAGGGCTCCCATTTTTTTCAAACAAGGCAAAAAAAAATTAGGACCCTCTCCTTGAACATAACAGTGACCCTCCCCCTGTCGTAGGTAAGTAGGTAAAAAAAAAAATGTGACCCTCCCGATGTAATTTATATTTTCTGAAAAACCTGTTACATAGACTCTTGTCCGAGTGATGCAATCTCTTTTTCTTTTCTTAATAGCAGAAATATTTTTTTTCTTACCTCTGTCAAAGATAAGGAACCGCGGTCATTATTTATCACCTCGATTAAGAGGATTTTGGGTAAACGGTAAAAATGCAGCTGATCATCCCTCTATAAGTACAATGATTAACGTGACCCCACCTCTCCCGTCCCTATTTGACCTAGTACTGAAGACATTTTACAGAAAAAGGGGCTCGCACTTTTCTTTCGTTGCGCGCGAAGCGCGCCCGAATTTTGATAACTCATTTCATCAAGACTCAGAGAAAGGGTAGATGAACATGTTTTGTGTACGGTATAGTAAACAAAGCCTGTCACGAGCCCAGGAAGAGCGCTACGTCAACTATAAAGGTTAGATTAAAGCTTCTTCATATTGATGGGTTCCTGAGCCAACAAGGTTATATTATTCATGCGCGCAACTGCGCGCCGCAAATGACGAAGTTATTATTATTCATGCGTGAAGCGCGGCCAAAATGACGAATTTCTATGCTTGCAGGAGGGCTCAACGAACATTTTCTCTTATTTAATCAAAACATAGCAAAAACATCTTTAAGAGTACTTGCAACCATTAATAAGCCAATTATTAATCTTCGTGGGAAAAAAACATCCGTTCCTCAAAGCCAGCCAGGGAGTGCCCTTTATACTTTATTCCTAGCCAGCACTCACCTAGAGTAACAAGCGTTGCCAGCCACCATGTGCCTGATGTACTGTTATTTGCCAGCCAGCACCAAAAATGATTAAATGTACTCTTTTTGCCAGCAGCCAGCAAAAATAAAATGTTGCATTGGGATTTGCGAATCGAAACTATAGAACTACTACAATGCGATGCTCGTTTTCCAATTCTCAATAAGCAACCTGTATTGAGCTCGGTATAATATATGAAGATGGGGGAAAACACTACTACTTCCATACACCTGTTGGAAGAATTTGCTAAATTGAACGAATACAAATACCACTGGTGAGAACAAACTACTAGACTAACCACATTTATAAATAGAAAATGACATGGGATCACAAGAGGCCTCTGCTAGCAGGGAAGACATGGGATGGAACTTGTTTTAATGAGTAGTTCGCACAAACTTGACCAACGGAACCCAGGATTTTTCAAAGTACAAGTCAAACTGGCTGGTATTCTTGGTTTTCACTTGTCACGTGACGAAATTTATTTCTCTAAATTAACTTCTAAACACTGGATGCCTAATAGAATTATAAAGAATATACAAAATTATGTTTCCTGGGTAAATTTTAGGCCGATTGGTCACTTTCCGTGAATGTGAATGTGCGCCATTGTGTACAGTAATTGTATGGAGCCGCCATGTTGGAGCCCCAGCAGAGGGGCTCCATAATGGCGGCCAATTAATCGGGTCTCGAAAACGACGCTGTTTTCAATCCAAATTATAAGAATAGTATCAGAATGGTAAGATATGAACTTTTATAACATGCTGACGTGCCAAAAGGTAAGAACGGTGCAAATCGAGTGAAATACGGCAAGTTCAAAATACGTGATTGGTGTTGCGTGACATAAATAGCTTTGGCGATATCTCGAGAACTACTTGGCAGAAGGTGCCGAAATTTCGTGTGACAAATCCTTGAATAGAGTTATATTCATCACAGAATGGATATCTCTGTAGGTCTCTTGGTTTAGAAGTTAGCTTTCTGATGACGTCACATGAAAACCAAGAAAAGGTTCGTAAACATTTTTGCTGTAACACTAAATGCACATATTTTACCCAAAAAGCCTAAACAAAAATAAAAAAAATCGTGCACTTGAGTGGCATGAAATGCAAGTATAGTGTTACTCGCATAAAGTTCGCAAACCTAAAACAGCGTTGAAGGTTCGTAAACATTTTTGCTGTACGCTAAAATGCACATATTTTACCGAAAAAGCCTAAAACAAAAATAAAAAAATCGTGCACTTGAGTGGCATGAAATGCAAGTATAGTGTTACTCGCATAAAGTTCGCAAACCTAAAACAACGTTGAAGGTTCGTAAACATTTTTACTGTAACACTAAAATGCACATATTTTACCCAAAAAGCCTAAAACAAAAATAAAAAAATAGTGCACTTGACTGGCATGAAATGCAAGTATAGTGTTACTCGCATAAAGTTCGCAAACCTAAAACAGCGTTGAAGGTTCGTAAACATTTTTGCTGTAACACTAAAATGCACATATTTTACCCAAAAAGCCTAAAACAAAAATAAAAAAAATCGTGCACTTGAGTGGCATGAAATGCAAGTATAGTGTTACTCGCATAAAGTTCGCAAATCTAAAACAACGTTGAAGGTTCGTAAACATTTTTGCTGTAACACTAAAATGCACATATTTTACCCAAAAAGCCTAAAACAAAAATAAAAAAATCGTGCACTTGACTGGCATGAAATGCAAGTATAGTGTTACTCGCATAAAGTTCGCAAACCTAAAACAACGTTGAAGGTTCGTAAACATTTTTGCTGTAACACTAAAATGCACATATTTTACCCAAAAAGCCTAAAACAAAAATAAAAAAGTCGTGAACTTGAGTGGCATGAAATGCAAGTATAGTGTTACTCGCATAAAGTTCGCAAACCTAAAACAACGTTGAAGGTTCGTAAACATTTTTGCTGTAACACTAAAATGCACATATTTTACCCAAAAAGTAAAACAAAAATCAAAAAACTCGTGCACTTGACTGGCATGAAATGCAAGTATAGTGTTACTCGCATAAAGTTCGCAAACCAAAAACAACGTTGAAGGTTCGTAAACATTTTTGCTGTAACACTAAAATGCACATATTTTACCCAAAAAGTAAAACAAAAATCAAAAAACTCGTGCACTTGACTGGCATGAAATGCAAGTATAGTGTTACTCGCATAAAGTTTGCAAACCTAAAACAACGTTGAAGGTTCGTAAACATTTTTGCTGTAACACTAAAATGCACATATTTTACCCCAAAAGCCTAAAACAAAAATAAAAAAAATCGTGCACTTGAGTGGCATGAAATGCAAGTATAGTGTTACTCGCATAAAGTTCGCAAACCTAAAACAACGTTGAAGGTTCGTAAACATTTTTGCTGTAACACTAAAATGCACATATTTTACCGAAAAAGTAAAACAAAAATAAAAAAATCGTGCACTTGAGTGGCATGAAATGCAAGTATAGTGTTACTCGCATAAAGTTCGCAAACCTAAAACAACGTTGAAGGTTCGTAAACATTTTTGCTGTAACACTAAAATGCACATATTTTACCCAAAAAGCCTAACACAAAAAAAAATCGTCCACTTGAGTGGCATGAAATGCAAGTATAGTGTTACTCGCATAAAGTTCGCAAACCTAAAACAACGTTGAAGGTTCGTAAACATTTTTGCTGTAACACTAAAATGCACATTTTACCCAAAAAGCCTAAAACAAAAATTTAAAAAATCGTGCACTTGACTGGCATGAAATGCAAGTATAGTGCTACTCGCATAAAGTTCGCAAACCTAAAACAACGTTGAAGGTTCGTAAACATTTTTGCTGTAACACTAAAATGCACTGCATATTTTACCCAAAAAGCCTAAAACAAAAATAAAAAAATCGTCCACTTGAGTGGCATGAAATGCAAGTATAGTGTCAACTCGCATAAAGTTCGCAAACCTAAAACAACGTTGAAGGTTCGTAAACATTTTTGCTGTATCACTAAAATGCACAAATTTCCTCAATTGGTTGGAACTCAATCACAAATAACTAAAGCCGCGGAAAAGGGTGTGGTTTTTAAGGCTCTCGATCCGTAAATGGGTTATCTTTTTTGCTTCACGGTTATTTTGACCCACGGTTTCATCCTCAGATAGCTTGTAAATTATGTTTCGCGAAATTTCGAAAGACTGTCAATTTTTGATCAAATTTTCATATAGAGCGCATTGTAGTTAATATTGTTCACTTAGCTAGCATGCTACGCATAGAATGTTTGTTTAGATATGGCCGACATAGCCAGAAAGGCCTTCCATGTGAGACTCTAGAAGTTCGTACAAGGTAGAACGATTACTAACATTTTAAAAATACACACCATGGTTGCAAAACATGCTCTACGCATTATTCGGACTTGAGCAGGATAATCTACAATTATTGTTCAAGCTGGTCGAACCGCTTATTATCATTTTGTGCTTTGTTATCTAAGGGTTGAGTAGCGAATTGTTTGACTTCCCTTGCGGTGTGCTAGAAACATCTGAAGCATCCCGGAGACTTCTGTTACTAATAAGGAAAGATAAAACTTTCGGCAGACTGGCAATACCTTTCTGCCAACGCAAAATATTAATATTCATTCACTTAGCCACTAACAACGCTAAATGTTGACTAGAAAGGTAATCCATGTACGTCGTAGAAGTTCGTAGAAAGAAGAACGAAGTTTTTATACATCAAAAATGCTGGGTGTGTCGGGGAATTTCCGACGCCTTCCAACGATCAACAATTCAGGGGACTGTATTTTACTGTAGTTTATTAAGAATAACCCTTATAACTCACTCCCTTTACATTTTGTCTCAGATTACATATCACCCATAATCACGTAAGTAAAATAACTCTCCGATAACAATGTAACGCAATGACTTTAACTCTCAGATAACAATGTAACGCAATGGTTTTTCACAACACCCTCCCCCCTTGACTCATTATGAGTCAAGCATGTTGGCGGCCTTCCATCGTGCATCCAGCGCTGCTGCGCGCATAGACGGCTGTCTGCGTGGCGCTACTAGATGTGGCCGAGCAGCAGTTACCATAGCTTCGCCTGCATTAATTTCCTCACTCAGAGCCTCTTCCGTAGTCGATTCATCGTCGCACAGCAAACTCAGTATCTTACTGTCAAACTCCTTGATTATTTTGGATTTGTCTTCAAGCGTTCGCTTAAAAGCTTTCAGTTGTTTAATCTTTGTCGCGTCTTCTTCTTGGGAACGCCCCCAACTTTCCTCATCTTCCAGTGTCTCCTTAACCTTCCCTACTACGGTTTTCAAATAACCTCGGTGTCCTCCTCTCATCTTTTTCTGTTTCTGAAGATCACCCATTGTTCTACAGTCTCTTATTTTCTTCAAAATCGCAATCGGAACTTCACACAATCCAACACTCCAATCGACTCAATCGCTGCACTCGTTGCACTCTCGGGTGCTTAAACAATCACAATCACAATCCTTCGCTCTTCAATTTCTCTATCTTTCATAGAACAACTCATCCGCACAATTCACTGCTCCTATCAGGCTCGAATCGGACCACTGTGTCGGGGAATTTCCGACGCCTTCCAACGATCAACAATTCAGGGGACTGTATTTTACTGTAGTTTATTAAGAATAACCCTTATAACTCACTCCCTTTACATTTTGTCTCAGATTACATATCACCCCATAATCACGTAAGTAAAATAACTCTCCGATAACAATGTAACGCAATGACTTTAACTCTCAGATAACAATGTAACGCAATGGTTTTTCACAACAGGGTGCTCCATTTGATTGACAAGTTTATTATCTACCGAAAAAATGTCCATTATCAAAAGATGCCGTTGTGTAAGCTACATCACACAAAGCAATTAGCACTGCTTCCTTAGATCAATGAATACCCATCTGTTTTCCACTGCGGTGTGATTGCTGAAAAAACTAGGGGACACTGCGCGGAAACATCGCAAACATGACAGGGTTATCCCAGAGACTATTCACATGAGGGAGGGTCTCCCAAAAAAAATGCTATTGCTACTATAGATTCAGTGTGCCTGACAAACATTTCTGTAGGATCTACTTGCAGTTGCTCAATTAACATCATACCAGAATACATGAACGAGGAGCAGATGAAAAGTATCTGGCATATATCGAACCGTGAATTGAATATTAACTTTAGATTTTCTTAAAACAACAAAAAGCTTGACAAGTGAGATTTATGTCGTGAAGTAAAAATCGACTAAACATCAAATGACCTTCGTTAAGAGAGAATGCTAGTATATGCATTATGTACTTCCTAGTCGCGTCAGAGAAGTTCTTACCTTAGGGACGTCCTGGCTCACTGCGCGCGCCTACCTCATTAAGAAACCGCGTAACTTTACCCACCACTCTGCGGCACCCCGGCTTCACTAACTTTGATCAGGAGCCCAACCTTGATACCTCAATAGTTCGACTCTGCGAAATTGCACAGTGACTATCATCACAAAGAATCAAAGACTGAAATACTCGTTTGTGCATACGATCTTGAAAAAGGCAAATACAATCTTACCTTTACGTAAATGCATAGGGTGAAACACAGGCTGTACTCTGTCTAAGCTCTGGGGCACTAAATATCTATTGAGCTCGCTATCCTTAGCTTTCGTAGCAAGCACAAAAGGGAAAGGGGACCACGAGCGAGCGGCCGCCATTCTTAACTTGGCCCAACCGCCTTCTAGACCCACTGTCATTGTGACAGCCAAAACTGCAGTCATTGGTCATTGACACCTGATTGTGTTTCGTTAATAATTTACGTTCGCTAGATCGGCCGGCGGAAGTGAAGTACTTGCCAGCTAAATAATGAAGTCAACATCACGCAACAGCAGCCAACAGCGAGCAGCCAGCATGCGGTTAAGAAATCCAGCCAGGACGTGTAACATTTAGTTAAATTTCCTAGCCGGGAACCAGTATATTAAAAATCTCAGCCAGGAAGGTCTCTAGATTCGTAATTTCCAGCCAGCAGATTTTCTTTATGGGGAACGGATTTTTTGAGGAACGGCTCCGGTAAACCCTCCTGTGCTTGTAACGTCGAACTCACGCTTACCTATATGGGGTCTTCTTTCAAACATAGTGACTTCCCGTCAGGCCTATCATTAAAGGGCATTTTTGGGAGAGTTTGCTTTTCCTCATCAAGATATACTTGTTGTTGTAAACGGCGTGAGGGTAGCGTCTTCGTTGCTCAAAAGTATAAAAAAATAAAAAGTAAATTTTTATTAAGTAAAACTGCAAATGATAGAAGTTGCTGAAATAACCACTATCGGCATCTGTTTCACTCTCTTCATCGTCCAAATATAAATGTTGTTGAAAAAAATTATGACCCTCCCCCAAACAGGAGTGAAAAAAATTATGACCCTTTAGACACGCGAAAAAAAATAGGAGCCCCCCCCCCCCCCCCGCCCCCCCGGTAAATAATGACACGTCCCTAATCCACCTGAGGTTTCGTATGTGATGCTAAACAAATGAAGTTATGAAGAGTTGTAAGGGTCGCACTCAGTTTTGCGACACGGGGGCATCTGGCAATCCGATATTAAAAATATTACAAAAGCGTCAACTTTGCACCAAATGATCAAGCTATTTTCTGTTTGCTTAGATTTTCAGGTTTAACGTTTAACTTAAGCCCGGTGCACACTAGCGACATAACGACATAAGGACGTTATGTTGCAACGAAAAAGCACGGGAAAATATTGGAAATAATCAATATTTTCCATGGATCATCATTAGATTACTTCACCAAATCAGTCTTATGTAATTTTTGTGGGCTTCAACGTTTTGAAGCTACTGAATTTTGTTCGCGTCATATTTTTCTTATGTCGTTATGTCGCAAGTGTGCTCCAGGCTTGACAGTCGTAACCCTTATTTTGCGGCATTTTACTTTTCTAGTTCTTTGCCATTAGGCGGTATTTTCTAGGTTAATACGTATATAGATCCGCCGTTTCATTTTAAGGCTCACGGCTACTCTCAAGCAAGTTAATGAAAATCGAAAACAAAAAAGCAAACATGCGAAATACGGCTAATACATCTGCCATATTGAGTTTCATGTAGAGTAATTTGAAAATCCATCTGAAATAATCGGCATCATTGGAAAGAGTTCCCTAAAATGAGTAACATTACCAGCTGAGTAAACGTTGGGTTTAAAAATTAGCATAGATACAGCGCTAAAAACTCATGCAATTTTAACCCCTGGAAAATAAGACGAGAACCATGATGGGAAGAGACAGTTGGCCCCCAGGGCGTGTCAGTCATTTTCTTTTTGTTGTATAATTTGAGGCCACTTCTTAGGTGTTAATAATGATAGATAACACCATTATGTCCATACTTGAGAATTTCACGACTCAATCGCTATGTTGTCAGCCTATCAACATACCCAGCAAGAGAAGCATCCATTTCCATCGGCTGATTTTATAGGGAAATTATAGTGCGATATTTTCGATTTGATTCAGTAGATCAAGTTTAATACACTTTTCCTAGATACTGTATGGGAGATGTTCTCACACGATCTTTCCTAATATGGATTGAAAACAATACAAAAGCAGGGGCGTAGCCAGGATTTGAGAAAATGTATGGTTCCCCTTTCTAGCTTTCCGATTTTTTCCTGAATGTTTACTGTATTTTTCTCGATTTTTCTTCTAAAAATAATACACCCCTGCAAAGGTCTGTGGAGTGCATGGCTCTTATTCGCATATCTTGCTGCATCTGGTTATAATATAGCTAATTATTGATGTCCACACAGAACGTCTGCTGCTAGATGAGCTTCATCCATAGATACAATCGACAAATTAATCCTTCTAGCTCATAAGCAGGCAAAATAAATTCTATAACCATTTGACAACTACTCTAGTTAGTCTTTCAGTATTCAAATGCTATTAATTTGTTCACATTTACTTTAATTAATATAGAAAAGATCAATATTCAAGAATCCAAAGAAATAAGTTGTCAAAACTGTAAATTCGATTTTCATCCTGGTATATTAACACCTATTTTCTAAGTATTCCGACTGTAGTAGATGCGTAAAGGTCTAACGGGAAGATCTTTACATATTTTCTGATCAAGCAAGTTATGGCGGGGCTTGTAAACATTGTGCTATTGTGGGCAATTCTAAGTTCTCCAGTTTTAGCAAGTGTTCTCAATGCGTCCCAAATTGTTTGGGGAGACGTGCACAAGCTAAACGCATCGCGGTAAGAACTCCAACACAATTCCAAAATAGTGTATACTCCACTACAGTAAAACCTACAGTAAAAAAGTGGATTAAGAACAATCAGGCTGAAATTTGGTCAAAAACGTACCTTATTACATAAGAACACATGCAGCCTGAACAAAATATTGTATAATATGACTCGAGATAGATTCGAGTACATAGTGATATGAGTAGATCCATATAATGTGAGGCCATTGCACACAGAGTTATACAATACAGTAGGTACGGAGAAGTTTGGAGTATGGGTAAGGGTACATTTGAGCAATTGTTTTTAGACTTGTCAATGACTAATTGTTGTTACTAGACTACTAGACTCACCTTCTGCCAATCACATTCTTTAATATTTGACTGTGGTAGTGTATGAGATAAGAAAGAACATTTTTTTAAGGCTGATTTTGCAGAAAACATCCATGCAATGCGCAAGAAGAAAATCAGCCTGGATCCCCAAAACACCTGTTCTTTTATTTAAGTTTTTACTGTACTTTTTATAAAACTATACTAGAAAATTCACCAGTTTTCGAAGTCCTGCGTCTCGTCAGGGTGCAACATTAGGCCCACTGATCTTCGCATCCTGAGCTCGCGTACCTTTCAACCTTTCGCGATTCTGACTTTGTAGGTATTTGCCCCACCAGGAATTACTCTCAGTCTTGAAACATTGAAACAATCGATAAAGAGTGTAAAGAGAGCTCTATATCTTCATATCTCGCATGAAAGCAGTCCTCAGGTCCTTTTCAGCTTTTCTGTCCGGACAACGGACAACATCCCCCCCCCGGGGGGACTCCCATATATTTTGGTCGGGGATGATCGTCGGAAATTTTCAGTTGCACCCCTAAAAGATACCAAACATGGCGTGGCTCAAATAATTTCTTACCCTAAAAGATGAGGCCGTGTGTGCCAAGTAGGCGCGAAGGAGACAGGTAACAGGTAAAAGATACCCATCAAGAAATTTCCATGTTTGACTAAAATTTGCCTTTAATGTTGTCTATTCTATCGTCTTCTCATCGAGTAATCTCTCTTTCTTACACGGCTTTAAGGACAACCATCATGAGACAACACAATTTGGACATATATCTCGGCCCTAAAAGATACCAATCTCCCTAATTTTATTGAAGATTAAGATCACCCCTAAAAGAGACCAAACCCTGTGATTTTAACCCCTAAAAGATACGACGATCATCCCCGACCAAAAAATATGGGTGTCCCCCCGGGATCCGGACTTAATTATTTGCCAAATGTACCCATTATGTGCAGGCGCACTTAATCTTCAGTCAACGGGTTCAACGGGTTCAACCTGTTTTTCTTTTTTTTGTTAGTTTTATTTATGTTTCGTGTGCTGATCGCATTTCCTAGCAGAGAGCCTGCGACAAACGTCGAACCTCAGGCGCTCTTCTTCTGTCGAAAACCTTTCCTTTGTCAAAAGATTCCGCTTCATTATACCAGGGACGTCCCTGATTAGACTTTATAATCACAAACTTTCTATTGGTTTGGATTGGAAAGGCGCCGCTCTGGCACGACGTTCGCCTTAGGCCTAAGTATTAGAAATTAGTTAGGTATCAAAACATGTTTTCTGAAAAATGCAAGGAAGAAATTAATATCCGAAAATTCTAGGCGGTCTTTTTACGTTTGAATTTTCCAAAAAAAAAAACAACGAAGCAAATAAAACGTTGATGCATTTTGAAATTGCTAGGATATACAGTACATTTTGCAAGGAAACATATGTTACAAAAGTTCAATATGTCGAGAAGGCCTCCGAACAAATATTTATCTTAACTTGCTGTTGGGTGCCCCTTTTGCCATTTCCATTAACCTGCGAGCTCCCCTTTTCATTTCCGAAAGCAAATTATTCCTTCCATCAAAACATTTTGGATTTTTTATTTTCGTTTGCAGTTGATCTCGGTGGAAAATTTAGTTTTGAAGCCTATTTAATCTTAGGCTCGTTTCAAACGTCGATCTTTTGCCGCGTCGAATCTTATTGTTAGAAATTTCTTTTTGGCTTAGAGCACACTTTGTCACTTTGCAAAAGGCAAATCGAGAATAATCATAGCAGAACATAATTGAATGTAAAGTTTGTTTCTCCTGTTACGTTTTCCTTTGCTTGTAAATTTGCCTAAATTAGATTCGACGCGGCAAAAGATCGACGTTTGAAACAGGCCTTAGTCGTCCTTTTTAGTTAAAAAAAAACCTCTCACAGTACAGTCTGCGTGAAATTACTCAGAATTGTTGACTCGACGGAAGCGAAGCCATGGTTTATTAGCTGGAGTCAATTAACAAATATCCTCTGATTTTCCGTAGTATGTCCTCTATATACACCACGGAATGACGTAATAAAGTGGTCAAAATGTTGTGGACTCACGAGGCGCAGCCGACAAAAATAAATACAAAAACAGCGAGCGCGCGCAGCCAAACGGTGTTTTCGTTGGTTCTTTTTAGCGTGGTATATACTTTTTTTAGTATAATTACTCAAGGTACGCCGTACGCTGATTGGTCGAGACGTTCGAAATATTTTGCTATATTCACCTATAGGTACGTGAATATAACATTGAAAGCATTGGGGATCGCGCGCGCACTTTATTGCGAGAAACTAAAAATACCCCTAAACCCGAATTTTTTTGTCTAAAATCTGTCGCTTGAGTAGTTATACTAAAACAATTAGTGGCCTCAGGCTCCGTAAATATCGGCGAATAGTCACCTCGACTTCGTCTCGGTGACTATTCGCCGATATTTTCCAGAACCAGAACGAAACTCGAGCTGGCCACAACCCGATGAACACTGACTTTAGGATGGAGTTTTTATTTACCGACGGCATATTTTTGTTTCAGTTTCAGCAATTGAAGTTAAAGATGAGAGACGCATTTAACAACGACGTGCCAAGGCGGGATTTTGCTCAAGTTAAAAGCCTTGGAATTGTAAATGAAGATCAAGAATTAAATGAAGATCAAAAATTTATAGCGACGTGAAGATGCTGCTGAAATAATACATATCAATATATAAATATGGACTTTTTATCTCATATTTTGTCACTAGGAATAATGGCAATGTCAACAAAAAATAATTGATGTCAAATTTGAAAGAAAGTATATTTAAAAAAGGTAGGCGGCTGGTCAGTGGTATGACCACTAATCTGTGATAATTATTAAAATAAAGTGCAACTAAGGAAGATGTAAATTACAGAAGAATCGAGCTGACCATTTTTTAGTTCGTTTTATGTTACATTTGCATGTTTTGTCTTTGTGTTCATTTTTCTGCTTGTTTTTTGCTTGATTTGCTGTTTCTTGCGCTCAACAGACCAGTTTTAAAGACATTAGTCTTAAAATCCCTCCACTACCTGTGTTTGCTTGGTTACTAAAGGGGCGGCTCGCACGCTTAATTTTCTTGTACAACCTGTCAAACATTAACCAAAAATACATTAATGTTTACCAGGAATAACCAAAATAACAGTCCAGGTTTGTTAAATTACCTTTTAACTGTTACATCAATACAAATCTATAGTGCTTTTTTATAAAATAACTAAGATAGTACGCGCGCTCTCATTGGTCGACAGGTGTGTTTATATGAGAGTATATAAACACGGTTGTGACGTCACGCCCGGGACGATGTTTGCGCTGTCTTCTTTTTTCATTCTTTATACATTTTGACAAAAATGTATCCAAACACTTGAAGCAATGAAATTGTGAAAGCAGTGCTGTTTTCTTTTTAGCTATCATTTGTCGTCCCATCCTTAAACCACAAGTTCAAAGAATTGGCTTGTCTTCGACTTTTTTAGTCAAACGCGTGTAAATTTTCAGGATTGTCAACATTTTCGTACGATTATACATGATATTTTTGTCCTCCGACATCCTCTTCCCTCCCTTTATGAAACGATTTCTTTGACTTCTGGGAACTTTTTAAAAGTATACAGCTCGTACCAAGAGGAGAAAAACAACACAAATCAAGTTAAGCGACCCAACTAAATTTCTGGATTTGGAGACTTTCGGCGAATCGGCTAGCCAAAATGAAAAAGAACAACGAAGACCAAATTATTGAATAAATCACAATTTATTTCATTACGTTCCTATTCAATTTTTCAAAATGATGATCTTTCACAAGCCGAGTAGGTAAAGAATCGTTTGCTAACAAGAGTTGAAACATGAAATTCTTACCGGCGATCGGCGAACATCGACGGCACTGTCGACGAAACTTTGACTTGAGTTGCTTCAAAAATTCAATACCATCGAGTGACAGTTCATGGACATTCGTTCATGCCATCAGCAACAATTGAAGCCTCCATAGTATCATTCCAGTCTGGTATTTAACATTTTGCTTGATTTGAAGATCGAAACAAGACACACGCTATTTTGCTTTTTCGATGCCGAATTCGCCTTTCCAAAACTCTGCAAGTCAACACGAAGGCCGTTCTTGTATGGAAAATGCCTTCGGCTTTGCAATTCTTAACCCGTACATCCCTTCATTGACATTCGCTTATGCTTCAATTACCATAAACACCATAGAAGAGGTCAATAAAGTCGTGAAATGTTTCTTAGAAAGCAGTTTTCTCTCGCCTCCCCTTCACAAAACTTCCAGCCAACTGAGTGAAAAACTTGAACACATGCGATATAACACGCCCTCTGATTGGCCCGTTCAGGCCGTCGCGCGGTAAGGAGAATTTATATGTTCACACAGAATGTTGAAATAAATTCATTTTAAATCTTTCGCTTAAAAAAGTGAAAGATATTTTATAAAAGCAATAGAGAACTTTTTCCCAGTATCTACATACTCTGATGCAAACACTCGGGTAGGTTGGGAGAATTCTCGACTAGTTATGCAGCCACTCGACCTTCGGTCTCGTGGCTGCATAACTGTCTCGAATTCTCCCAACCTCCCCTCGTGTTTGCATCAGAGTATGTAGACACGGAAAAAGTTCTCTATTGCTTAAATCTATTATCAAGAGGATGGAATCTCTAAATAAACATCTAAAAACAAAGTTACAGATTTGATTTATCAAATCAATCAAGAACATTGCTCTATATGCTCTAAATCAGCCGATGGAAATGGATGCTCTCTCCGACTTGGTATGTTGCTATGCTGTCAAAATGGAGGATGACGCAGGCTCTGTTTTTCGCTAGCTGCCGTGTATACTCATGCGCCACCCACATTGGGTACTTATGTTTGTTTTTGTTGCAGCCTCTCCTTCTTCGCGTGACCTTCCGCCTAGTTCTTAATTAGGACAAAGCTATTAGCAATTTTTGTGTTTCTTTTACCTTGGGTGAAGGGGGTGCTATAATAAATTCTATCAAGGAAAACATTCGAAACCAAGGCAACGCAACAAGAACTCGAAACAAAAGAGCTACAACAACGCGAACATATGAAAAATCTACATGCAACAATCCCATTTGACGAATTTATAGCGCTGTTCACGCTGACGTCATCTATTGTTATTGTGCCAACCAGAGATCGATTGGTTCACAGAACAAAGGGCGCTATTCAATCTACGGTTGGCACATTTGCATTAGAATGGCAATGTTGATAAACAGTGAATAGCGCTATTGTTGCTCTTAAAAGAAGCGTAAAGCCTTTCGGGCGCTTACTTCATGGTAACTTAAGCGTAACAAATCATTCAAGCCAGGGTCAGCTTGAAGAGGCGGACATAAAACAATTTGACTATGCCGTATCTCACTAAAGTCCTTACGATCGTCTTCTTTCTCTTTGTGGCCTATCGATCAGGTTTGGCTGGCGAAGGAGACGAAGGACGTGCAATTTAGTGAATTGCCAAGTCTCGCAATGGACTGCTTACAGTGCTTGTTCACAACCGTGTGGAAATCAAGGCACGCAATCTCGAACTCGATATAAGACAATATCTGAATCTTGTGGAGGGTCTTGCCCATACCAACTGAGCCAAACACAAATATGCAACAGACAAGTGTGTAAGTTTTTTACATTGGACTTTTTAATAGTTGTATTGGTATATGATTACGTATTTGAATTGCCAGGCGGGACATATCCCAGTGAACGTTGAGCTGAGATTGGGTGAAAACTTATTTAAGAACATCACGGAACATAGCTCAGAACATGTTTTGTACGATTTTTTGAAGAAATACTACAAGAGCTGTTTTTTTTTTGCATTTCACGTTAGTTCATTCTAGTGATAGCGGACTGACTCCCAGTCTCACCGTTTCGCCATTTCACGTTCTGTGATAGTCTCAGCTCTTGGATGTCTTACTTTTTAGAACATCTGAAGAATTTGCCACTCAAATTGCTAAAAAATGTATACTATACTGCCCTTCATCCGCTTTTTCCCTCCTTTCTCCTACGAAAGGCTAACGCTCGAAACGTCAGCAAAACACTTGTTGTTCACCGCCCTTATAGTAACATAAATTTCAATATTTGGTTGTTGTTGTCCTCATAGCGGAGCTCCCGCGGGCGCCGAAGGCGTCCGCGTAGCGGAGCCCCATAGCTACATGCAGGAGAAGAAAGAAACAAAAAAAAGTTGTATATGTGTCGACCTGTTTTGTGATGGACTTTCGGTTGTGTGTGTTGTGTCCGTCGTCGCACAGGCAACCCATCAACCAGTTTATAGCCGAGCTAAATAAAAGGTTTATATCTTTGGAAGGGATGAACCTCAGACAACCAAACTTGGGTGACGTTGTCTAAGCGGCAATGGTCACGTGCTTTGACGTCAACGATGACGTCATCAAACGAGAAAAGGCTTGTATCTTTGAAAGGGATGAACCTAAAGGCTGGTTTCCATATAATCTCTTCGGTCTCCCAGTCTCGCCGATCGCATGAAATAGTGCACACGCGATCCATGAGATTCATGCGATTTGATGCGATCGTATGTTTCCATATAATCTCACCGATTGCATAGAATATGAATGTTTTGTGCGCCATTTTGAAAGTGTACGCGACCGACATGACTGCTGGTCTCGAAACAATAAATTGTGGGATACATTCCGATCGCATCAGTCGCTTTCGAACGCTTTTGAATGTCTCCATATAATCTCATTCAATCGCATACGATCTCCTGGATAGAACAGTGTTCTATACGCGCGATCGCGATCGCCCCGATCGTTTCATTCTCTTCCGATCGCGAGAGAAGTGAAGGGGGGGGGGGGGGGGGGAGGGGGGTGCAAAGGCGTGGTTACGTGGTATGACGTCATCGATGACGTCATTAAAACGAGTAAAGGCTCATATCTTTGGAAGGGATGAACCTCAGACACACATTAGTTACGAACCAAGTTAATGAGGAGACTAAGTGCGCGCTTGCGCATTACGTTCAAGAGACAAATTAGTATTCAACTTTAGACGGGAGACTAAAACGGAGCATAGTAACACGACTGAGAGCATTTGTTTTTTCCTTTATATTTCCCTGCACCAGAAATAATGGATAATTTTTTAAATATTTTCTATAATATAATATATATAAATATTGCCGTCTTTGTTTATTCCATTCACGGGGATACGGAATTTGGTGTGTGGAACTTTAACACTGAATATGTGTAATAACATTTTTGTTGTAAATTTTGAATACAAATAGAGAGAAAGGACAAAACAGACAAGATTTATGCCGACGTTTCGGACTCTTTACTTTCAGTCCTTCATCAGGGCGGTTACAGAAATCAGTTGTTGTAAATTTTGACATACATTAGGCATTTTGTCACAAAGACAGACAGACAGATTTATTTGGCACCTTATACAAGAACTGTACATGAGTGTTGTTCCCAATAACGTGATAAAACTGTAGTGATGCAAGCCATCCCCCTCCCCCCCGTCTCCCCTGCCCATTCTCCCCTCTGGCTACGCCTATTCGATCGACATCCATGCTTAAAGGCCCATCACCAACCGAGAGCCTTTGCGGACTCTTAGCCAATCAGAGCACCCGAAAAACAATGGATCAATTTGAAAACAAAAGAAAACGGGGCGCAAAGGCTCCCGGTTGGTGATGGGCCTTTAAGCATGGATGTCGATCGAATAGGCGTAGCCAGAGGGGAGAATGGGCAGGGGAGACGGGGCGGGATCGCTTGCATCACTACAGTTTTAAATATCCTTAATCGTGAAAGGGTTTTTGTTGCGTCACCAGGCCAACCCAACATTGGTTTCATACAGACAGTGTACGCTTCATCCGAGGTGACAGGGAATTTGAAACTTAACATACTACGATCAACAAATACAACTGTGACGTCCGTCATCACGTGAGTAATCCATTTAGAAAATAACACCTATGTTGTATTGTGAATGTGCGCATCCTGATTGGTTAAAAGGCGTGTTTGTAAGAGACCTGAGAAACACGATTGTCACGCAACGCTGTCGCGCGTGTGTATGTTATTTTCTAAAAGCAATAAAAATACTTTCTGCGTGCTCTCTGGTTTCTTACAAACACTCGGGGAATGTTGGTCGAACTGATAAAACTTGAAACTTTCAAGTTTTGATCAGTTCTCCCAACATCCCCCTCGTGTTTGTAAGAAAGCAGAGAGCACGCGGAAAGTACTTTTATTGCTTAATTAATACACACAGGGTCTCGCAGAAACCCATTCATTGAAAAAATTGACTTTCTCATGGCGCAAGGTTTTCAGATTCACATGTTTGTCCACGTGGGAGAGTCAAACACTTCCCCTTGCGTCATGGGGAATTCAGCTTTTCCCTCATTTGGTGAGAAAGAAAGAAAAGGTAAAACTCTAAGAGCCTGAACCATGCATATCCCGATCGATCAAATGTCGATAAACTCTGCTTTTCAATCATGATTTTACAGGCAAAAGACATGAGGCGTGCCCCCCCCCCTAGAGTTGAGATTCAATTCATTATTCCATTATTGATTTCATTATTCAATCCAAAAATATTATTGCGAGCGAGCGTTAGCGAGCGGGCATACTAATCTTGACAAGTCCTAACGCGCGCAGAGCATTCTGGGATAGCCGCAAGATGATATCCGTGCAGCGTTGAGATTTTTCGTCTGGATGACTGGAACAATGGGATAATCGATATCCAATCGATATCAGCTGGGGGTCACATTTTCAAGATGGCGGCTGCGGCGGCTACGCGATGGTAAACTCTGGTTCTTCGACTTAAAACTGTTCTCTCAAGCCCTGAGGGCGGACTTTTGTTTCTAGGTAAGTTCTTCGTTTCTTTCACTTGCAATTTTAAACCTCCGTTATTATATATTATACCACTTGACCTTTTGTCCCGGGGTTTTTGCTGTGTTTCGACGATAGATTCCACGGCAACCAAAGCACATTTCGCTTTCTCTCCATAGGCATAGGACTGACCTTCCCTTTTCATAATGAATGCCAGGCAAGACAAGCATATTATGCGGGAAGGTTGTGATTACAATAGATGGTATACAAGCAGCGTCAAGCAGACAACAGTTATCGCGAACCTAGATATTCCTGATACAATCATTGAAACAGAATTGACATACTGGATTGTTTCAAATTAACATAACAACACGATCAACCTCTAAACATCCTAAGGCTTTAAATAATTTTGAGATCTGTGCAAGAAACTCCATACAATGGTTGTGACAATTGTACTAAACAGCCTATTGCATTTGCACTCTCATATTCAGTCACCTCATGAAGCTGCATTACATAGACAATATTATGCCATGTGGAGATCTTTGAGTAATAAAATTTATAAATTTTGAGCACAAGATGATCATATTTTTTAGCTACCAGTGACAAAAGAAATCATTTGCCTTGGATATTGCTCTTCTGATGATTTCTACAGAGGAGGCACATTCTCTATTGCCGCGAGCACTTCACTTTCTATTAGAAACTTCTACCGTTGCAAACTGAAACATTTTTTTGTCTACGATTCCACGACAACGCACGTTCTTTTTTACACTTTGGCGCATGTGTGTCTGTTCTCGAACACGCTTTTTGCTCGAAATGGGCGTGCGTTGCCCTGCCGTCGTAGACAAAGAACGAGTTTTCAATTTGAAACGGCTATAACAATTTTAAAGGGGACCTGTAATGATACGCGCGCGCATGTTCCAGGAGCGAGCACAAGACCATGCCTCTCTTATCAGATAACTATTTAAGAATATGTAAAGCTAAAAAACATGGTCAGATGGATTGAGAAGTAGCGAGATTATATACCACGGCTTGTTTCGAGGTTTTTAGCCTTCGCTGACCATCGTTACGTTTTTGATTGGAGAGATGCGCGGAAAAAGCTGCGCCGTTGCGTGACAAGCTCCTGTAATATTGAGTTGAAAAATGCATTTTTGGATTGAATAATGAAACCAATAATGGAATAATACATATGTCTTTTAACTGTAAAATTGTTTACGGCACCCAAAAAGAAAATCTAACGACCTGATCGCGTTCTGATTATCCAATATCTTATGTACACAGGGTTACCATTATACCTCAAACTGCAACACCAGGCTTGGATTACAATGCGACGACCCCAAGGACCATAGCCTTCTTACCTGGAGAAACGAACAAAATCTACGAAATAGGCATCGTCGATGATAACATTACGGAAAATAGCGAAACACTTCTTGTAAATTTAACTACACTTGACAGTTCCGTGGTCTTTACAACTCCAAACACTACGGTCCTTATAACAGATAACGACGGCCCAGTAGGTATGATGAAAATGGTTCACCTGATGGTTCAGTGCATACTTTGAATGACTTGCACTTGATGTGTAAAAAAATCTTTTAAAAACGCAGATAGAGCTGTTTTTACATGACTGTCGTCAGTAATTACCCCGTAATCGCGATTGCTTCGGGTTTTGATTGGTCGAGGGCATGATCTTTGATCCTTCAGCCAATCAGATCGCGCAGAAAAAGCAATTACAAACTTGTGAATCACCTCGCTCTCTGATTGGTTTGTTGCTTAATTTCTATCGCATTTGATTGGATAGTGAATTCATAAAATTGCTTTCACGACAGTCAATTTATGAAAATCGCTCAGGGTTGGTTTACAAAGGAAGTCTAGCGCAAGCGTTAAGGTATGAGTATAGCTTTGCACGGGGGATGTCAATTTTTCGCGAAAAAAATCGTTGTCGCGTCATTATTAATACTACATGGGCCATTTATATATCGTTTTAAAGCTTATGGAACGGCCTTACTTACAAAATGGTATATTTCTATGCAACGTTACTTTGATGGAACGTTTTCGCCGTTTTGTGCTTCAAAGGAAAAGTACCAATTTTTGCTTTTTAAGAGCCTGCCACTTCCAGTTAATGTTAAAGGCTCCAGATTTCCACAAAATGTATTCCTTATAAGGTGATCTGAAAAATTGTGTGCGGGATTATTGATATTTTACGTATTTGCGGAAATATCACGTAAAACAGTTTGAAAATCGATATTTTTGGCAATGCTAACACAAAAATTAGCATAAAATATGTTTTAAAAGGAAAGTCAAAAATCCCGCACACCCTTTTTTACGTTTTAGATCGCCTTCTAAGGAAAACATTTTGCTTAAATTTGGAGCTGTGCAATTTGATTGGAAGAAGTTGGAACTTTTTAAAGAAAGTCGGTACTTTTTTCTTTAGAGCTAAAAAAATATATATTATATGCACAATATAATGAAAACAAAATTACTCATCAAATAGATCAACCTTTTAGCTTTAAAATGATATATGAACGACGTTTGTGGTGTAAGATGTGACGCCATACGAATTTTTTTCCCGCGACACCCATCAAAGGTATACTCATACCTTAACGCAAGTGTAACTTACAACAGGCGACGCAAGTCTAAAATCAAAAGGAATTAGTTTTTCGTTCGCTTGTTTATACTAGATGCTTAAGTACAAGCGCTAGAGGGAACGCATTTGCGTTGTAGTGTAAAGCACCTATTAAGGGGGAAATGCGTAATAAAAGCCGATATCTCTGCGCTTGCGCTGGGGGTCGTGTGTGAACCAACCCTTAAATATTTTTATACAGATCTCGAGGAATTTGTGTTCACCCTTTCACATGTCCATTCCATTTTAAGCCCCCCTCCCCCACGAAAGAGGTCATTTTCTGTATAACCAACTCGGAAATTCTTGCTCTACCCCCTTGCTCGGAAATACGGCTACCAAAGAGCCTGTTTTATCGGTTTGACCCCCTCAGAAAGGGCCATTTTCCTATACCCCTCGGAAAAACTCTTCTGTTGGGGAGGAGAGGGGGGGGGGGGGGGGGGTGCAGATAAAAAACGAAAGGCCCACTTTAACAAGATTCTTACAAGGATGTTAATAATGGCTTCACTCATTGAGATCACGTACAAACAATTATGGGAAATGAAATGCTGTTTCTATTTGTGCCACAGCGCTGCATCTTTTAATCCAACGCATTTTATTATTTTTATTATTCACTTCGCTTCTCGGTCAGATCAACCGCTTTCAGATCCATCCTACATCAGATTTTCAAAAGCGAACTATAGTGTGACGGAATCAGACGGTGTGGCCGGATTTCTAATCACAAGATCAGGAGACACTGCCAGGACGTCCAAAGTCAAGTAAGTCTAGAAAAAGAACAATTACATTGCAATTAGTATAGGAAATCAAACGACTTCGAGTTCAATTTGGGATCTATTTGCACGCGGGTTTTTCAAAAAGTATTAGAAAATAACACCTATGTTGTATTGTGAATGTGCGCATTCTGATTGGCTGAAAAGCGTGTTTGTAAGAGACCTGAGAAACACGATTGTCACGGAACGCTGTCGCGCGTGTGTATGTTGTTTTCTAAAAGCAATAAAAATACTTTCTGCGTGCTCTCTGGTTTCTTACAAACACTCGCCTTCGGCTCGTGTCTTTCAAGTTTTATCAGTTCTCCCAACATCCCCATCGTGTTTGTAAGAAAGCAGAGAGCACGCGGAAAGTACTTTTATTGCTTAATCAAAATTGCAAAATCAGCTCCCCCATTTTTCAGCAGATGTTCATATTTTTGTATACATTGTCCTTAATGACACCCCTAAATTCAAAATAATGTCCAACTGCCTATGATATGAAACTCAAGAATGCTAAAATAAGTTTATATCAACATGTGGCTTGTTTGGGGCTAGCTTCATTATTGTATCACTGGACCAACTACCCCCGGGGGGGGACTCCCATATTTTTTGGTCGGGGATGATCGTCGGAAATTTTCGCTTCACCCCTAAAAGATACCAAACATGGCGGGCCATGGCGTGGCTCAAAACATTTATTACCCTAAAAGATACCTTAAAACATAGGTCTTATGTCGCAAGTAGGCGAGAAGGGCACAGGTAACAGGTAAAAGATACCCATCAAGAAATTTCCGTGTTTGTTTCTAATTTATCGTCTTCTCATCGAATAATCTCTCTTTCCTTACACGGTTTTTAGAAGCACCATCATGGAAACAATTTGGACACAATTTCGGCCCTAAAAGATACCAATCTCCCTAAAATTTATTGAAGATCAAGATCACCCCTAAAAGAGACCAAACCACCATGATTTTAACCCCTAAAAGATATGACGATCATCCCCGACCAAAAATATGGGAGTCCCCCCCCACCCCGGGCCAACTAAGTTTTTTTTTCAACAGTAAGTGAAAAAGTGCTGTGCCCCGGGGGATTCTCCCAAGTAAGAGTGATAGGGGTGCTCGCCGGGACACCGGAAAATATACCCTAAAAAATACACCAGGACATAAAAAATACAAAATAAAAAGTGCCAACAATAGACCTTTTTGTTATTGTGGCACGGCTGATGACATACAGCTTTATGAAACAAGCTTGTTTTTATAGCTATAAATGAACAAAGAAAGCCAGAAAACGTTTTACTTGGTTTGTGACCCTTTTCATTCATTTGCGTACCCCTAAAATAATTATTCGTGAAAGCCGATATTGTTTATCCGATACCCCCTAAAAACTATCTGAGAGTCAATTTTGACCCCTAAAATATACGTCGAGCACTCCTGTCAGGTCGACATGTGAAGAACCCCTAACCAACCCCCCCAAACCCCCACCCTTCGTTCACCCCATTTTCGCGCGGACAAAAACTCGCTCGTTATATTAAAGTTCTCGCCGGTTTCTCCTCTTTTTCCCTGGTTTCCTTTCCCTGAAAACACGCGGGAACGCTTCATGCTAATCCCGTCACTGTCTGCTGTTGTTTGAGCAGTCACTTATACGGATTTCACCGAACCATGGTGCGCGTCTTCTATCTGCATTCCTTTCTCCACGGGCTGGCGTGTTTTTCTAAACACGTCAGCAATGTCTGTGAATTTTTTTTGGAAAAAGCCACCAGTTCTGCTGTAGTCCGTGTCGTTTTGCTTTCATATTTCAAGATTGTAACAGGCGAGTTTTTTATTTCGACTCTGTCGTAACGCTATAAATTCGAACACATAAGCCCATGGAGAAAGGAATGCAGACAAAAACATGAGATCGCATTCTCGAACCAAGAGCTCCCCGGCTCGTCACCTCGCAGCGGATGCTCTGGTGACAGCCACCGACGCATGCGCGAGATTTGATACAGAGTCCGTTGAGAGAAACACCTTTCTGTGGATGCCCCAACGTTCAAAATCAGCCAATCATCAGAGCCTCCCCTGCGACCAGACGAGCCAGGGAGCTCTGGGTACGAATAGAATGGCAGAATCGTAGACGTTTGTTTCCCCGACGCGCACAACGGTTCGGTGAAACTCTAGTATGTAAGGGAGTAGCACGCAAGCGCACAAATATATTTTCTTTTATACCTGCAGTGTAACAGTCAAACCACAGACAGCCACTCCATCGTCAGACTATATCGTTGTTTCTTCTGTGGGAATCACCTTCACACCAGGAGAGACATCCAAAATGTACAATCTTACAATAATTGATGATGACAAAGTAGAAAATACGGAAATCCTACTGGTTCAGTTGTCGACGTCAGACAATAATGTGAACCTCACCCAGGCTGTTGTTATAGTCAATATCATAGACAACGATAAAGGTAAGATTTGTAATACGTCCATACTCCGAATGTGACGAATACGACGATATCGTTCAACTTCTGAGCTGAGAACTTTTGAGATTTAACTTGCACATTTCCCCTCCTATTTTCAGTCACTTTTAGTTTCTCAAGTACACGATACTCTCTCCGAGAAGACATTGGCTACGTGACGGTCAATATCACTAAAACTGGACACACGGATGTCTCTTTGGAAGTCCTGTAAGTTAACCAAGAGTTCAAGCATTTAGAGTCCAAATTGGTTATTTGATAGGTTGTTTATTTATTTGACGTCGTCTAGATTGAGTACCGAGGACATGACGGCCCTTCATCCTTCAGACTACACATCAATAACTGGCGAGACCATTGTCTTCCTTCCAAATGAGTACTCCAAAATGGTGAACCTTACGATAACCAGAGATACCCGCGTAGAAGACAACGAAGACTTGAAGGTTGTATTGTCTTCAAACAACCCTTCACAAGTTTCATTTGGAAAAAAAGAAGCGAACATTACCATCGAGAATGACGATAAAGGTGATTGCATTTTTTGCTCTTGTTACCTTCACTTGATCAGAAAATCACCTTTTAATCTTGAAATGTCAATCCTGACCATATCGTTCCATTTTCTCGTGTTAGAAACTGCTGGGATATGACTAGTAGTTGTTATGATTGTTTTCTCCTATTCCTATTTTCAGCCACTTTTAGTTTGTCAAGTGCAAGTTACTCTCTCCGAGAAGGCATTGGCTACGTGACGGTCAATATCACTAAAACTGGACACACGGATGTCTCTTTGGAAGTCCTGTAAGTTAACCAGCTGTTAAAGCATTTCACTTTAACTTAATTATCAGATAGGCTATATGTTTTATATGTAAATGCAATCAATGGGAACAGTTTGCATTAATAAATAATTATTTTTCTTTTTTGGAATTTGGAAGATAATTCGTAAGGCATGACGTTGTCCATTACTGAATATTTGCTATTTTCCATGCAGCAAAGATTAAAACGGACACTCAAATTCTATACTAAAAATACATATGCAAACTTCCAAAATTAATGCATTGTTTGGATTTGTTTAGATGGTTCATATGCGACATTCGGGAAAAAAAATCGTATCAAATTCTCAATTTCCGTCATTGCACTATATTTCCTCAAATTCAATGAAGTTTTCAACAGTGTACTGGCTTCTTTATCCACTGTTGGATTAAAAAACGTTGACAACAACTTTTGTAACTATTCTCTATAGTGGCATTTTCTTGTTTGAAAAAAACTAGCTTCGTTTTGAAGTATGCAGACGAACATTCTTGCACGTCCTATACAGTCTGCTTTTTCTTGTCGAGGTTGAGTACCAAGGACGTTACCGCCCACAAGTCTGCAGATTACTCTTCCAAAAATAAGGAGATCATGACCTTCCTTCCAAATGAGAATTTCAAGTTGGTTAACGTTACAATAAACATAGATAACATTGTAGAAGTTGATGAAATCTTCGAAGTTAAATTGTCGACCAACAACCCTTCACAAGTTTTACTTGGAGTAAAAGTTGCAAGCATTACTATCGAAAACGACGATACAGGTGAAAGCTTTGCATTAATGTCCATTCAACACATGTGATTTTTCTCATACTTTATATTATAAATTACTTTCTTGCTTGTATTTATTCTTTGAGTTCTGCTTCCCTTATTTTCATTTTACATTTTTCCAGCCACCTTTAGTTTCTCAAGTTCATCTTACTCCATACTAGAAGACGCAGGTTACGTGTCAGTGACTGTCACTAAATCTGGCGAAGCGAACGTCTCTTTGGAAATCCTGTAAGTATTCCAAACGTGAATCTAGACGCGAATCTTCGTTGCAAATTACTGGATGAAGTCTTACAAGAATCTCAATATGCAAAAATGCGTTGCCATGGAGACTGACTCCGGTCAGGAGTAACAATGTATTTGGAAGTGACCGATGGAATGGTAAAGCTGTCGACTGTGCAACACAATATATCCGATTGTTATCGCATTGACCATTCTCGTACCGAGTGCTACTCGGCTCGTACCACGGGGGGAAGGCACTGGTAAGAGCCACTGACGCATGCGCGAGATCTGATACAGAGCCGGCGCTCAAGGAACAAACATTATACGCATACCCCGACATTGAAAATCAGTCAATCAACGAAGGCCCTTAAATTGCTGATATCACAGAGCCTCCTCCACGAGGTTACGAGTCGGGAGGTGGGTAAGAGAATGGACCTTCGTGCTCGCAAGAATATGACTTTACTACATGTTTATTTTTCGTCGTCTAGATTGAGTACTGAGCATATGAACGCCTCGCATCCTTTGGACTACACTGCAAAATCTAACGAGACTATTACCTTCCTTCCAAATGAGTATTCCAAAACCATCAATCTTACAATAACCAGAGATACCAGGGTGGAAGATAACGAAGACTTGAAAGTTGTATTGTACTCAAACAATCCTTCACAAGTTTCATTCGGAACAAAAGAAGCGAGTATTACCATCGAGAACGACGATAAAGGTGATTATTTTTTGCTCTTGTTGTCTTCGCTTCTTGATCCTTTACTGTTCAGCGCACTGCTTCGGTAATCATGCCTCGCGAGTCTTCAATTCTTCAAAGTTCAACACACGGTACGTTTTCCACTAGGAACTATTGGGATAAGAGTTGTTGATTTTCCCCTCCTATTTTCAGCCACTTTTAGTTTGTCAAGTGCAAGTTACTCTCTCCGAGAAGACATTGGCTACGTGACGGTCAATATTACTAAAAATGGAAACACCGATGTGTCTTTGGAAGTCATGTAAGTTAATCAAGTGTTAAAGCATTTAGCGTCCACTTGTTGGTGATTTGATAGGGTCTTTTGTTTATTTATTTTACTTTGTCCAGATTGAGTACCGAGGACGTGACGGCGCTTCATCCTTCAGACTACTCTTCGCAAAATGTCACCATTGTCTTCCTTCCCAATGAGTACTCCAAAACGATCAACCTTACAATAACCAGCGATGCCGTGGTAGAAGATGACGAAGACTTCAAAATTGTGTTGTCTTCAAACAACCCTTCTAAAGTTTCATTCAGAACAAGTGAAGCGAACATTACCATCGAGAATGACGATAAAGGTGATTGCATTTTTTGCTCTTGTTACCTTCACTTGATCAGGAAATCACCTTTTAATCTTGAAATGTCAACCCTGACCATATCGTTCCATTTTCTCGTGTTAGAAACTGCTGGGATATGACTAGCACTTGGATCGTTTTATGATCGTTTTCTCCTATTCCTATTTTCAGCCACTTTTAGTTTGTCAAGTGCAAGTTACTCTCTCCGAGAAGACATTGGCTACGTGATAGTCAATATCACTAAAACTGGAAACACGGATGTGTCTTTACAAGTCCAGTATGTTAATGAAATAAATATTCTTGGTGGCAATCTCTTAAAGCCCACTTTTTCCTGATCATATGAATTCTTCTTGTTATTTTGCAATGGAATGGATCCGTCTTTATCATTTGTGAGAATCCTAGCCTTATGGAGTTTTCTTTCCAGCGACGGTTTCCGGAAAGACGACTCTTTTAGAAAAGAGAAACACTTTAGATTGGAGGCTGTCTTATCATTTCAAAAACAAGAAAATGGCCGCCAGGGAGAAGGCTATTCACGCTCACCTTATAAGTTGTGACCAGGCAGTCAAAAAAGAAGGAATCCGCGGAAACTCGGATTCTCATTTCATATTAGGCACTACTTGAGCATTAGAGCACAACTTTATCGGCGCAATAGAGCACGCGTGATGTTGGGAGAGACATGAGAACGTTGTCAAATCACGAGCCGCAGGCTTTTATGATATAACAGGGGATAACCATTACTTTATCGGTGTAATAGAGCATAGATTTGGAATAATCGAGCGCGCGTTACATCGTAGCTATATTATAATAAATGATACCAACGAGTTTCCAACTCATTGTCTATTAACTATTAAAGGGAAGCAAAATAGTCGTTCCACACAGAATAAAGTTCCAAAAGACAGAGCAGGAACTAAACCCTTATCTCCTTGTCCAGGTTCAGCACACATGATGTTACCACCCAATTGTCTTCAGATTACTCTCCCAAAAACGAGGAAGTCATCACGTTCCTTCCCAATGAGAATTTCAAGTTGATCAATATCACCATACACCAAGACAAAACAGTTGAAGAGGATGAAATATTAAGCGTTGAACTGTCGACGAAAGATCCTTTACAAATTCTACTTGGAACTAAAGAAGCAAACATTACTATCGAGAACGACGACGCCGGTAAATTGTTTTTCATAGCTACTGTTGTTATTTGCTCACCAAACAATTTTCTTTCAAAATGTTTTGATACCAAATTCTTTTACTTTCTTCCAGCCACGTTTAGTTTCTCGAGATCATCCTATTTGGTAAGAGAAGACGTTGGCTACGTGGTAGTTAATGTTACTAAAACTGAGGATACCGATGTTTCTTTGGAAGTCCAGTAAGTAATGATATAAAGATGGTGTTATAGACGAAATCGGCTAACGGTGTTAACATCTTGTTGCCACCCAATTCAGATCATGTGATGATTCCTTTGGGTGGTTACAATTGTCAAATTTTTCTCACTCGACCGAGTACACGAGTGTATGTGCAGAATGCACAAGCATCCACCCGAAGGAAATCATCACATGATCTGCATTGGTGGCAACAAGTTGTAAACACCGTTATCCGATTTGGTCTATTTAATTACCCTTAATTTTCTTTGGTGTCCAAGGCGCGCGAACGTCGTGTCGAATATAATTACCTACTTAGGTCGACTTCAATGTAATAGGATCGACTTTGATTAGAGACGCTAATCTTAATCTGCATAGCCCAATAAGTAACTCCAACAATGCCGCTACTTAAGCCTGCAGTATATGTATGCATAATGCATGCCATAAGCTCATACATAATTCTTTCCTGCACAGCGAAGAGCTCGACGTCTGAAACGGCGTCGAGTTTGTGCCGTGTGGCACGACTGGTACTGTCAAGCTAACTTTACACTTTTCATGTGAAAAGAAAGTATACTTTTTCATGGACCAGAATGGACGATTCCAGCTATAAGCGTGCGCGCTCCTCCGCCTTTTACCTGGAATCGTCATTTCGCCCGTTCACAAATTCGCCCATACCCGTGTAACCGGGGTCCCAGCGTCGTTTCATTTCTCTTCTGTTAATGAATTATGTACATTTTTCTTATTTTGTTAGACATTCTGTCTTTTGCTAAGTGCACTACAAAGCACTTTCCATATTTCACTGTGATATCCCTGTCATCTATCTGTTTTTCAGGTTTAGTACAAACGATATAACCGCCCACCAATCCACAGATTACACTTCTAAAACCATGGAAACCATCACGTTCCTTGCGAACGAAACGTCGAAGCCGGTTACACTCTCAATAAATAGAGACAGCACTGTCGAAGACGACGAAGTATACAAAGCTCTATTGTCTAGCAACAACCCTGCGCAGGTTTTACTTGGGACCAAAGAAGCAAACATTACTATAGAGAATGATGATACAGGTAATATATAGATTTAGACACTGCCTAAAAGCGAAGCTCCAATTAAAGCCCTGTGGTATATGCCTGGGCGCGCACGCACGCAATACCCATATGGGAATACCGCTGAACCAAAAATGAAGTCGATCGTCAACCTGAGCTCTACTTTGAGCTATTGTATTCTTCCTGCGATAACTATGGTGCTCCGCTCAGCTAAGGAGCTCCGCTATGACCTGATTTGTTGCTCTCGAATTAGCCAATTAAAACGATTGAATTGCATCGCCAAGCGTAAAAAAGAGATTCTAATAATGACGTAATCGAGCATAAAATCTTCTCATCTCATCTAACCTTATCTCATAAAATATTGCCTTAATGTTGATTACAAAGTAAAGCTACCTTATAATTTGACCTTGACAACTCGTAACTGAGCCTTTGGCTGGCAAACCGAGGTCGACGGTGCACCACATGACCCAATTTCTCTATCAGAACACAGGAAGCCCGCAACATGAAACATTTTCCAATCTACGAATTTGAAGATTAGATGTGATGCAAGTGTCTATGTTTTATTGTAAAACAAGGTACTAGGTTTCCAAATATTTCAGCAACTAAGCTTTGGAGTCACGCTACACTCCCCTTTAGGAGGCGGAGATAGTTGCGTGACTCCCACCCGGGCCACGAGGAGGCTAGAGCAGATTTAAGTTGTGTCACGACGCGACCGTGACCGTGACCGTGACCGTGACCGTGACCGTGACCGTGACCGTGACCGTGACCGTGACCGTGACCGTGACCGTGACCGTGACCGTGACCGCGACCGCGACCGCGACCGCGACCGCGACCGCGACCGCGACCGCCGTGTCGCGGCACTTTTAACAGTCATCTTACCTTGTATTTATGGAAATGTGTTAATTTGTATTTCTTTTCGCCATCTTCCAGCTACGTTTAGCTTTTCAAATTCATCTTACACCGTAAGAGAAGACGTCGGCTTCGTGACGATCACTATCATCAAAACTGGTGACACGGATGTCCTTTTGGAAGTCCTGTAAGTAAATGATATCTTTTAATATATCATTAAAATGAATTTATGAAAATTTTTTGACCTCCAAGTTTAATCCAATGTTCCCTGCTAGCAGAGGCCTCTTTTCTCTTCATTTCGCTGGCTGAGGTTCGCGAGGAAAAGAGACCTCTGCGCTAGGTCGAAACTCTCTTTGTTTTGCCGCCGTCCACAACCTTGCGGAGAAAAGAGACCTCTGCTAGCAGGGAGAAATCAATGTCATTTAAGACTAGATTTAGACCAAACGATGGATCGGGGGACCCGTTTATATATCTGGCCCGGTTACCGGTAAACAGGCTTACGAGGCTGGATGCTTTTGCTCTCTTTTCCCTGGTGGCGGCAGCACGGCTAAACGAGCCAGCCCGTTTACAATGTAAATTGGCCTTAAATTCCACGAGAGATTTGGACGATTAAGTTACTTACTTTTACTGTTTTCACATTAGCATTTGACTCTTATGGGCTGCAAAAACTATGTGGCCACGTCAATCGGATACGGGGTCAGCTTGGTTTCTTATTCTCGTTGTATGTTCAGTGCAATCGATCTCTCCCCTTTTCAGGTTGAGTACGCAAGAAACCTCAGCCATTCAACAAACAGACTACATTGCTAAAACCGATGAAACCATTGCGTTCCTTCCGAACGAGTTTTCAAGAACGATCAACCTTACCGTAGCTAACGACAGTGTTGTTGAAAACAAAGAAGTATACAAAGCTGTATTGTCATCCAATAACCCTACGCAAGTACTGCTTGGGAAAAAAGAGGCAAACATTACTATTGAGGATGACGACACAGGTATATATATGATATATTATACCACAACGCAAGCGCGTTTTTCGAATTCTGATTGGCTCTCAGCCATGGGTACATAAAAGTATAAACCACATAAAAGCATATAACATTTGTTAAATATATCTTGCCTATGGTTGTACTAATTCTCGTCCTTTTCGTATCCAGAGCTCCCCGGCTCGTCTCTTCGCGGGGGAGGCTCTGATGACAGCCACTGACGCATGCGCGAGATTAAATACAGAGCTTTTGAGAGAAAGATATTTCTGCGCATGCCCAAACGTTCTATAAATCAGCCAATCAGCGAAGGCCCTCAAATGGCCACCACCAGAGCCTCCCTGCGAGGTGACGAGCCAGGCAGCTCTGGGTTTGAGAATGACTAATTCTCCTTTACGACGATTGAAAATAATTATATGTCTTTACTTATTTATAGCCATGTTTAGTTTCTCAAATTCATCCTATTCCGTTCGCGAGGACCAGGGATATGTAATGGTGCTAGTAACGAAAGTTGGCGAGACAGACATCCCGCTGAGCGTGCTGTAAGTATAAAACAATGATGCACGGGAAAAAATTATTTTCAATCTTCATCAATTTTGATTTTGGTTTTCACTGGAAACTGATTTTTGCTGCAATTTTTGTCGCGCGAGTCCCGGCGATTTTTCTCGCACTCACGCGTCAACTCAAAATCACTAATAGTAAACTAGGTGTGCAACTCGGTGCGGTCTGCCGCGATTTTTGTCGCGTGATGTCGCGGAGATTTCTAATATGTTCGAAACTCTTTGCAACTTGATGCAAGAAGAAAGGAGAGCACAGAAATCGCACCGGATTTCACAAGAGATTTGGAATTGTAACTCGCTCGAGAAAAATCGCCGCGACAAATGCAACAAGAATCGCTATAGTGTAGACCTGGCTTTTAAATGACCTCGTGTGAGCTGTGATTACAATCAGCGAAAATATCATGTTAAAATATTATTTACTAGTGTACGTTGTTATTTTTATAACTATAGTGTGTTATATTAAAAACAATTAGAAAATAACACCTATGTTGTATTGTGAATGTGCGCATTCTGATTGGTTAAAAAGCGTGTTTGTACGAGACCTGAGAAACACGATTGTCACGCAACGCTGTCGCGCGTGTGTATGTTATTTTCTAAAAGCAATAAAAATACTTTCTGCGTGCTCTCTGGTTTCTTACAAACACTCGGGGAATGTTGGTCGAACTGATAAAACTTGAAGTACACTCGCCTTCGGCTCGTGTCTTTCAAGTTTTGATCTGTTCTCCCAACATCCCCCTTGTGTTTGTAAGAAAGCAGAGAGCACGCGGAAAGTACTTTTATTGCTTAATTGATGTTTTCGTTGACCATGTCCCTTTAACTCAGGTGAGTTAAGGCATGGGTCCATGCGGCCACGCCCTTAAAAACATTCAATCAGGCCTTAATTTGGTTGAATTAAAGATAGGCTTCTTGTGTTGATATAATGTCATAGAAATCGTCATTCTTGTTAACTTGAGTTGTTGTTGTTGCCATGGGAACCAAATCCTAACCTTTGACCTCCACTTAAAGAAATGAAACTTCAGAGCCTCCGCAGGTTCAGAAAATTCGCACCACTCTTAAAACCACCAGATGGAAATGGTAGGGAATAAGGTAGTATTTATCACTCCAATTTCTGATCTTGCACAACATTTTTAATTTCGAAGTTATTAAAGGGTATCAAGTTTCAAGATGTCCTAAAATAGGATTCCTAATGAAATGGTCACGTTTTCAAATTGGATCAGATATACCTGTGATGGCCTTAAACACATCACATTGTTAAATCTTCAGAGTTTGAAACTTTTCCCGACCTGCCGAGGGCTTTTTTGAAAATTGCTTTAAGGTAAGGTTCAAAGGTCACATTCCATGTTTCCATGGAAACAAAACACAACATTTACTTGTTTCATGACCGTTAACAACCTTAACCATGTTTGACCTTGGAAGTAGCAAAGCCACTGAAGATAGACCACCCCTAACGTTTTTGATCCGCCATTTTGAATGCAAATGAGACCCAGGCCTTAACTCTCCTGAGAAAGGCCGGTTTACACTTGCGATTTTTGTTCCATTTGTCGCGGCGATTTTTCTCGCGCGGAGTTGCAATTCCAATCTCTTTTGTAAACGAGATGCAAATCCGGTGCGATTTCTGCGGTCTCTTTTCTTCAAATCGAATCAAGTTGCAAAGAGTTTCGAACGTGTTTGACATCTCCGCGACATCACGCGACAAAAATCGCGGCAGATGGCGCCGAGTTGCACATAGTTTACATTAGTGATTTTGAGTTGACGCGTACTTGCGAGAAAAATCGTCGCGGGTCGCGCGACAAAAATTGCAGCAAAAATTGCAAGTGTAAACGGGCCTGAACTAAGTATGTATTTTCAGGGTGACAACGCGGGACAGCAGCGCTCTTCAGGCCTCAGACTACACTGGCAAGGTCAATGAGAGTGTTACGTTCGCTCGTAACGAGTCTTCAAGAATGATCAATTTTACTTTGGAGGTCGATGATGTCGTGGAACATAGCGACGTCTTTAGAGCTTATTTGTCCACTGAAAATCCTTCAGTTTTACTGGGAAGGAAGGAAGCTAGTATTAACATCATCAACGACGACGCAGGTAAAAATGCTACCTCTTTTACAATTAGAGCGGTTTTCACATGACTGTCGTGAGTTATTACAAATTACTCAGTAATTGCGATTGCGTCGGGTTGTGATTGGTCGAGAGCATGATCTTTGATCTTTCAGCAAAAGATCGCGTAGAGAAAAAATTAGAGTACTTGTTATTACTTCGCTCGCGAAAAGGAGAGATTGCGACCTCGCTTTGGTTTGTTGTTGAATTACTATCGCATTTGTCGATTGGATAGTGAATTACTCATGAATTGCGTTCACGACAGTCATGTGAAAACAACTCTATCTAATCTAGTTGTGTTTTCCTTAAAGGCATATCAACCAGGAGCCTTTGCGCCCCGTTTTCTTTTGTTTTCAAATGGATCCATTGTATTTCGGCTGCTCTGATTGGCTAATAGATCGTAAAGGCTCTCGGCATGAGTCTCGATCACTCGCGTCCATTTGATCAGCGTAGCAACACACCGAGTCAGAAAACGCATCCATTGTCATCGGCTGATTTAGGGAATAAGTGACGGTGAAGATTTTTGGGTATAGAATGGCCAACCATGCAAAATCAACTTTCTCTCGTAGTTACCATCGAATTTCAAGTCCCTCACAAAAGAGTTGTTGGTGCAGGAGAGAAAATATCAGTGACACTGGTTATCACAAGTGGGAACCATGGGATACCTATTCCTATCAAGTGAGTATTTTGCATCAGGTCAGCATTGCGGAAACGGGATTTCTATGAACTGTTAATAACTGCGACCTTCTAGCGCTGTTCACGCTGACGTCATCCATTGTTATTAATGTGCCAACGAGATCGATTGGTTCACAGAACAAAGGGCGCTATTCAATCTACGGTGGGCACATTAGCATTAGAATGGCAATGTCGATAAACAGTGAATAGCGCTATATAGGCCAAAGACAGAATTCCAAATTTTGCTGGAATTTTGAGGAGTATGGTCTTTAGATATTAAAGGCCTTGCATGGGAAGATAAAAACGTTTTTCTACAAAAATGTTTGAGAAATGGCTGCAGCAGAATGCAATTGTAAAGAAAACAGATTAATTCATCAAAGCAAAAGCACGGGGGGTGTTGATTTTTCAGAATTTCGACTATAATTTGATGCAAGCGTGCTTTTTGTCATAAACAGGATACGAAAATTAGAGATTTTCTGTCATAAACAGGGCCATATTTTGCGAGCTCGGGCGACACCCTCTATTAACTCTATTCTAAACACCTATTCCTCATATTTTTCTCTCTGGTGCCCACGCCATTGCCATATAGTCACGCATTGTTTTTTTATTACTTTCAGTATCACTGTGGATCAAGGTGGATCTCTGCCTAAATATCTCTCATTTTATGAATCATTGGCTTTTCCTGTCGGGACGAAAACCATCAGTTCTTCAGTAAATGTTTCCAGTGACATTGATTTAAGAAAGAACGTCACTCTCACCATGACACTGGTCAGTCCCGACACGTCCTATATTCTCATTGGAAGCAGCAAGACTATTACATTTAAAATAAATAAAGCCAAAGGTAAGGCGATACAGTTATGAATTGTATGATAGATAGATGACGTTCAAGAAATATTACAATGGTTACATGATAATGTACGCGTGGTCCTGGAAGAAACCAAGGATAAAAACAAATCAAAAGCTATTTACAGAACGATAACACGATTCCAGGCAACGTTACTCTGATTGCGATCATTTTCTCTTGGGGGGTACCCACTGGATAGTAGTTCATAGTAGACACATTAATTTATATATTATATTTTCTACGTTATAGGAAAGAAGAACAAACAACAGCAGGACCAACTTTGTACGTTGTTTAGCAAGATTATCAGTGTTAAGTTGTTTCAGTTTTGAGTATATCAAACGAGCCCCAGTTAACACCCCTCAGTAACAGACCCACCGAACTGTAGTTTCCCGGATAAATTCATTGGGTTAGACAAATTTTCGCTCGGTCAGTTCACGCGCGCGTGTTTACCAGTCTTTTCATATAATGGAAGCATGGACTCAAACACACAGGGTACCCAAATTTCGCATTGGGTTAGGAAAAAATTGCCCGGGTCAAATTAAAAAATCGCTGGCTCTTGGGTAGGCTAAAAACTCACTGGGTAGAGCCAGAATTTCCACTGGGTCAGGTTTCGGCGTTTTGTCAGCCTAATGTACGTGGAATATTTTCGACTGATCGAACTTGGTTAATCAAATATAAATGTGTGATTTTAGATGGGTATTTCCGCTACACGTAAAAACGATAACAAGGGCAGGCGCTCTTTGAGTGTTTGTTGAAGAACTACTGCAGATGGGTTGGACTCTCATATCAACCTCTTCCCGTAGATAGCCCATTTCACTAGGTTGTAGTGGATACGATAGGGCCCTCTCGCTCCTGCAACCGTTTCATCTTGGGCTTCAGTGACTAATTTACCCATTGACACGAGGATGCTTATGACAGTTTTGCGTTTAGTTATCAATGTTAGCCCAAAACTGTATAGGTGAAAGAGAAATTTCAGAATAAAGAAAATCAACTAAAACTAAAAATCTTACGCAATACTTTTTTCTTGCCAATTTCTTCTTATTTTTCAGTCACCGATTTCCAGTTTGATCAACTGACCATCATGTTATCCGCTGCCAGCGGCCTGACCGTCTTGTTCCTTTTGACTGCCATCACATTCTCCTGCTTGGTCACCAAATCGTAAGTAGAGCCTGCTCAACCTGCCTATAATGCACTGTTTGACACCGTTTGTGATGCCAACAAAATGGCGGCTTTGACAAAAATCTCAAACACACCTAAAAGATAGCAAAGATAACCGCATTTTTCGGTGAGAGCCCCCACACAAACACAATCGTTCACCACATACGGGAATACGAATTCAAAGTACTTCAATTTTTGCCATAAAAACGAGAGCAAGGCTCGTACATCGCACAGTCAGAGCTTCTGAAGCAATGCAAACAAACAAAACAAAACAAAACAAACAAACTTTGTTTTAACTCGAATTTATAGAATAGCTTTTAACAGTTGATGTACAGCCATTACAGCTAATTTCTCCGAGTATTATACATAAACAACACATATAAGAACCCCAACTGGTCGGGAGGCAAACCAGTCGGCTATGTACAAAGAATGGTCGAGGAGTAATGCGTCATGGGCGATGGACCTAATGCTTTCCATTTCAGATCTCGTGGCATTCCTCTGACTATTCTCTATATTATGCGCAAAAGATATTTAACAATTATTCCTCGAGCCCGTGCTATTGACTCAATGTTATAAGGTCACGCAAATTACAATACCCACAATACCGTTCGGTCAAAGCTATTTTGAAAGCCCATATGAATATGATGGAAGCATTCCAAACAAAGAATGATGCATTTTAGGAAGGACGCATGTTCTAAAATGGGGAAAATTTACACTCAAGCTGAAGATCGAGGTGTGATTGTTTTTAGGTATGACATAGGTGCTCGGCTGCGTTTCATGAGCTGGGGGAAACATTTGTTATTCTTGATACTTTTCTATAACAGATTCGCTACAGCAGCAAAGGTGCCAGCATTGCAAAGCGTCAAGAGAAGCTAAAATGGGCCACAAGAAAAGTACTAAAAGAAAATGAGCATTGTAATGCTTGAGTATCTACAACAGAAACCGGAATTGTAATATGAAATATGAAAATTAAATATCGTTATGCATTGAGTCATACTCATTTTATCTAGGGATATCACATTCATTCTCCTACCCAGAGTTCCCCGGCTCGTCACAGGGGCGTAGGGAGAATTTCTATAGGGTGGGGAGGTCCAAATTGGGTTCAAAATAAAAAAAGGTTGCTCTCAAATATCGGACAGATGTGAAAGGGTATTCAACAAACCTACAATGGTAATTTGGTTATTCCGAGCGATTTTAACTGTTTTCTTTAAGTGTGCCCATTAATGTATTGGATTGTTTTATTAGCTGTTCATTTTGATCAGAGTTACAATCCTGGAGTAAATGACCTGCGCCTGTCGTTTATAGTAGGAACAACCTGATAGATAAGGCTTATATATTAATTAAAGACTTTTACTTAATTACCATACACGGTATATATCTGGCAAGAAATAATAACTGACCTTTCCAAGAAAGGCGGTTTGGGTGCAGATCAAACTGAGGGGTGCGAGACCTTATACCATTGCATTTGAATCTCTTGCTGCTTCTATTTATATCAAGAAATCTGCGGTCTGGCTGTGGTGTTTTGAACATCGTTTCCAGAATCTTTGGCCGAGAAAAAACAATATAGCGACTAATTCTTTCTTTAGTTTTTCACTATAGACATCCTAGAGAAAGTAATGATGGGAATTTCCTAATAAGATTTCGAAACAACGGTAAGTCGAAAGTGGCGAAACTTGACATCGCGTCGACGAACCTTTTTCGCGTGCACCCCACACTTTGATCTTCTCTCGAGTACCGAAAATGTATTTCGAAGAGAATCCCTTATATCATATGAAAAACAGAACTAAAATATAATGGATGTTCCTACATGGCATAACGACACATTAATATTTCTTTGGTACCATAAATCATTTTTTTTTTTCAAAATAAATACAAATAATTATTAACTCCATCAGTGTTTTATACACTGAATATTCCAGCACTGGCATTTCATAAATAAAAAAAACCGATATACCATTATATATCAAGATGGGCGGGTTTTCCCATACATACTGTGTTTAATAATTATTCCTCAAGCACGAATGGGCTCTGACTCAGAGGCCATGAGGGCGAGAGACTAGAATAGTTTTAGTCAAATCACACTAGGTCAATTTGTATGAGCCAAGGAAGGTTTTTTGTCTGGTCATTTGCAAGTTTCTGGCTTTCAAATCCGCCACTTTTCGCTGCTAGTAGGCTATAATTTACAGCCTACTAGTAGCTCAACCAATCAGAACGCAGCATTGACAATAGACCACTAGTATGATTTGACTGATGTTGCAAAACGTGCCAGAATTGTACCGGTATAACTGTATTAACAGGCAGTACCGTACCAGAATTGTACCGGTCCGGTTTTGTACCGGTCTCATGTGACCGGGGTCTTAAACTCAATTGTGTCACTGCACTGAATTGCGTTATTCACAAGAAAATCCGGAATTTCATTGGCTAGCAGTCATGTAAGATCTGCTTCTCTTCAGTATTAAACACAGCTATGGAATGATTAGTTCGTATAAGAAAACCAAGACTGAAATACTCTAATTATAATATTGTATAGTTAATAGCTAATCACGAACAGTCCTAGACTGCTGTGGATATTTCAGATAACTGCTCTTGTAACTTCTTTCTGTAAAGTTCATACCTAAATGTAAGCAAAAAATACGTTTAGTAGGTTTTGAGGCAAGCAAAATGGCACATGGAAAAGGGAAGCAGGCGCAATAGTTTGGCTTGGTACCTTTGATAACAAAATAGGAATTCCTTTTCATCGTAGAAAAATTAAAAGTCCACGCCATAAATAAGGTTAAATTAACTGCAGTGTGCGGTGTCAGACTTTTGTTGGCACGTGAGAATATATTAAAAAAAAAACAGGTTTTCTCAGTGGTACACCTTTTAGGGGGTGTTCACATGAGAGAGGGTTTCCCTACCTAGTAGGGTTTCCCTTCTCCTTTGTATTACACGGTTTGGTTCACATGCGAGATAGGGTGCCCCTAGGGGTAGGGTTTCCCTACCTATCGGGTAGGGAAACCCTAGCTAGTGGGGTCAACTTTTGTTTACATAAGCCCATGTGAACGCACCGAGTAGGGATAACCCTAGCTAGGAGGGCTAAGTTTGAGGGTTCTCGGGTTACATTGTGAGCGGAAAATACAGCATGGCCGCTTTATGCTATAAATCCGGGGAATATTTCCGTAAACATCAACTGGAAAAGGTGATAAATCCTGAATCTGAGGATTCTAGTCCACCGGAGAGTCCTGGCGAGTTCTCAGAGGCCTTGATTCATTTGATTCCAGAATCGCCGCTAACAATCGACAGAATAGAAGATTCTGTTGTGACCAAAATTCCTCCTCGAGGAAAACAAGCAAACGAAAAGCGCCACCCTCAAATTCAGTGTAAAGAAGGCATAGAATTCTCCTGGGCATCGGAAAAAGTCGAGGATCTTTTAAAGGACCTAAGGGAATTAGAGTTAGCCCTCCCTGCTAGGGACAACAACTCGCATGTGAACCGGCGCTATCTTTTGACCCTATCAGGTAGCGTGCCCCTATCAAACGAAAATAGTCCATGTGAACCGGCGGTTTCTTTAACCCTACTAGGTAGGGTGCCCCTAGCCCCTAGGGACACTATTTTCATGTGAACAGCCCCTTAGTTATTAGACTTTCTCAAAGCCCTTTGAAGCAACTTAATTCCCCGTTCCTCATTTCCCGACTCACAAAAGCTCGCTTCTGGTCGCTCGCTTTTAAACTTACCATTCTTTTATTCTATTGATATCTTTCTCTTCCTCTTCGTCATATTTTTTAAGAAAAGCTTCAAGTACAGGTTCAGCAAAGTGGATATACTGAGCAACCTATAAGAAAAAAAATCAAAACTGCAGATGACAGAATGAAGAATACAACAGAGCACTAGTTTTTACCGGTTTGCCTCAATGGGGAGTTTGAAGGTGTTGCGTGACATTTTTAATCTTGATCCTAACAAAATGCAAATACCATATTTGAAAAGAGCTTGCCGGAATTAGAAAAAGCCGAAAATTTGAGTTGATTTGGATAAATATTAGCAAAGTTATTGGCGCCCGAAGTAGGCTCTTTCTCTATACGTTTAATGTTGTGGTGGGCAACTGTTGCCCACCACAACATTAAACCTATAGGAAAACAACCAACTTCCGACGCTCATAACTTCTGTGTTATTTGTCGAAATCACCTCAAATTTGAGGATCTCACACATTTCGGTGAGCTCTTTTCAAATATGGTGTTTTTATTTTGCTACGATCAAAATTCAAAATGTCACGCAACACCTGCAAACTCCCCATTTCGACAGTGTGATGCAGATCAGGTCTGCCATCTTTTCCATCGCGCCGATCGCAGTTCATCACGAAGTGGAAAAAGCCAACAGTAGAGAAAAGGAGGCGATAGACGCAAAGATTCTTAATTTAATATCAAGAAAATTTCGCCAAAAACTGTCAAATTGCCAACGTTGCAAAACTTCCTTATTAGGAAATCACCCTTACCTTATTTGGAGGGTCTGTAAGTATTTTCCTGATATCTTAGTAAATGTAGCAGGAAAATTCACCAAAACTTGCAGATGTTCGAGAAACATCGTTCTCTTGATCGCCATTTTGTTTTTCCTCGGCCGAAGGGCCTGGATCGAGATTTTAATAATTCCACAGGCAACTCGAGCGGATTCGTAAAAAACGACAGGACTTTTGTGGACTATTGTGTGTCAACGGTTGACTCCACTGTAATTCAATTCTCACTGCCAATGTGGTTTAATAAACTTTTACTATTACTACCATTGCTACTGTATGAAGATCCAAAGACGCGAGCCAACTCACCTCATGCGTGATATTATTTTCTTCCTTGTTTTCCATTATATATATTTTCGCTGCATACTGAATGAGAAAAACGTTTGGTAATTAAGGTGGCTCCCGAGTATTTATTTCAGAAATAGACCTCAACTTCTAGCGTACGTTTGACCCTGAAAAAATCTTCCGATTTCCATAATTGTTCTCACAGAGCTTAAGCAACCTCTGCACTACCAAATGGTGTAGTTCATTTGATATATTAAGCTCGTCTGTCTTGGGTATTTTAAATTTTCCAAAGGAGGTGTTTTTAGAATAATTGTTATAACTTGAAAATTCGAGCGTGAATGCTCTTATTACCAGCTAAAATCGCATCCATAGTAATAAGGGTTTACTCATGGAAATGCCCAGGTCAGCTTTTACCATGCGATTTAAGTTGTTAACGATGTAATAATTTTGCCTCTAAAAATGTCTTATTCTGCTTCTGTTTAATGTGCCGAGCGCGGATATCAGAAAAGTAGGAGAGCTCTTCAGGATTATATCGGCTAATGTTCACTCTTAATTATATAAAAGAGAAAATAGAATCGAGTATCTACAGAAAGCGATATTTAATAAACGAATGAGAGCAGCTTCTTGTCCAGAATGTGCTGTTGCTATAATATTCAATTCGAGCTCGAAACAACTAAATTGCTGAATTGTTTCGTAAGTTTCTTTCGTGAGAGGTAGAGTACAACCAACTGAGAAGACTTACCAAGTTTGGGCTCGTCTTTCCTATACTATGTTGAGAAACATTATCCAAAAGGAGTCAGTGTTTCGCCACTCCAACACAACGCCAAGAAAACCCATATGTTTATCAACTCAGCGTTCTCGTCTCAGTGCACATGGTGCTAAATACTTCACGTGCGACGCTTTCTCGACCCGCGGGATCGGAAAAGCTACCGGATATTAACTTGTCTTACTTCGGGACTAGGAAGCGTCGCACGTGAAGAATTTAGCGAAGTGCACTGAGGCGAGAACACTGCGCTCATAATATATGGGTTTTCTTGGCGTTTGTGTTGAAGCAACGAAACACTGACTCCTTTTGGATAATGTTTCTCAACATAGTATTGGAAAGACGAGCCCAAACTTGGTAAGTCTTCTCAGTTAGTTGTACTCTACCTCTCACGAAAGAAACTTACGAAACAATTCCAGCAATTTAGTTGTTTCGAGCTCGAATTGAATATTATAGCAACAGCACATTCTGGACAAGAAGCTGCTCTCATTCGTTTATTAAATATCGCTTTCTGTAGATACTCGATTCTATTTTCTCTTTTATATATTAATTAAGAGTGAACATTAGCCGATATAATCCCGAAGAGCTCTCCTACTTTTCTGATATCCGCGCTCGGCACATTAAACAGAAGCGGAATAAGACATTTTTAGAGGCAAAATTATTACATCGTTTACAACTTAAATCGCATGGTAAAAGCTGACCTGGGCATTTCTCCGAGTAAACTCTTATTACTATGGATGCGATTTTAGCTGGTAATAAGAGCATTCACGCTCGAATGTTCAAGTTATAACAATTATTCTAAAACCACCTCCTTTGGAAAATTTAAAATACCCAAGACAGACGAGCTTAATATATCAAATGAACTACACCATTTGGTAGTGCAGAGGTTGCTTAAGCTCTGTGAAAACAATTATGGAAATCGGAAGATTTTTTCAGGGTCAAACGTACGCTAGAAGTTGAGGTCTATTTCTGAAATAAATACTCGGGAGCCACCTTAATTTCAGCATATTTAGAGGGGCTGACTCACACTGTCCATAATGCATGGGTACGAGTCTAATGTTTACAGAATAAATTGAAGTCTTTTATGTAATTAACGTCTCACCTCGCTGGGGCCTAGTAGAAGCCGACAATGAAGAGCACTTTCACCGTCACACAAAACTCTGGTAGCTACAAACACATTGCAAACAAATGTTAGATTCTGTGAAAGATTCTTATTAAAAATTGTAAGAAACGGTGATACGTCCACCGTCTCCATGGCAACTACTTTTCTCTCAAATTTTCCGCATCACCATCATCATCATCATATCACCATCATCGCATCATCATCGTGAAAATCAAGTAAAAGCTAGTGAACTTACATCCATTTTCATAAACAACATAAAGGTTGAACTTCTTTGGGTTGCTTGTGATCTGCGTGGGGAGAAAAGAGTAACTAAATGATTTCATCTTTCATAAACCAACATAAATTCATAACAACATTAATTAATAATCTAAATATGTTGTAGTTATGGCTATCATACCTGGAACTTGGAAAACAGAAGTTTGATAACTTCCCTCGTCTTTGTCCTGCTAGTCAGTCGAAGGTTTGTCGAGGTACCATGTGGAGGTGTGAACATTGTCTTTGGCTGTGGCGTCTACAAGAGACAAAGATGTCACCCAATGGTATAACTAGAGCTCAGACGCAACAGGTCAAGCATAGCGCAAGTTTATGGCACTTTCGCAACTGGCTATATAAACTCCTATTTTCGCTGAATGCCTTTACATTTTCAAGTCTAATAATTGGTCCCATTTTTTCCGACCTCCACGCTTTGTTTAAGCTTGATGAATTATTAATGAGAAATATTTATACCCTTTATGTTGTTATCCGATTTATAATACTGCTTTTAATCACACAATAGTAACTGAAACGTCGAGGTGACTAAAGGTGAATAGTTGTTTTGTATTTTAAACTATAGTACGCTTTTATTCGGCTCTAAATGTTCAATTTTAATGTCTATCAATGTCATAATCAAATCCAGGTGATTATGTAACATTTAACTACATTTCGACAAATTTAGCGAACCGATTTTTTTTTATATTCACTTGAGCGATTACCCTAATTACTTTATATTAAAAGTAGGTGAGTTTAATATTGAACATGTCATTAGGGACTTTATCTAGAAAGTCTGCTCTGGGCTAAAAATCCGTAAAAATCAACGAATTTTTCCCTCAATATAGGGCGCGGTACTTGAGATAAGAAATACTATGGAGGTAGATTACGTCCTCGTGTCAGATAACTTGCACCCCAATTGGCGATATTTCCTGCAATTCTCCCGGGAGAATATAGTAAATGTATGGCAGTCGTCTTAAATTTTCTCCCGGGAGACCAAGCGAAAAATCTTGAGACTCCCGGCAAAACCGGGTGAGTTGACGTCCCTGCACTCACTAGGTAATAATGCACCAGTCAACTGACAGCCCCGCACCCCCCATTCGCGCATTAGCGGGGTACTAGCGGGGCTTTCGTACATAATTCACACTACATTACTGCCCCGTTGGTCGGGAGATGCACTTTCTTTCACGACTTCCACACAGTACATCGAGCGGGGAGTCACTCTCTTCCCCGGGACACAACACAACAGAAACCAGCCCGCTTTCCGGGCTGCTCACCTCCATATGAACACCCCTTTACTTCACAAAAGACACGACAAATACAGATTTTTGTTACTTGAATTACACGTATTAAATTTTAATCTACACTAGCGAAAGTACATGCAAGTAGAAAAATATGGTTTTATTGCGCTTTGCGATCGGCTGCGGCTGCATTGAAAACTGGGCACCATTGACATGACTCTTTTCAGTGAGTAAAAATCCTTTGTGTTATCTTCTAAATTCATTGGGCAAGGAGCGCATTCACTCTTAATTATTACCCTGGGGACGGTGCATTCACCTCTCAGATTGTCCCCGCAAACCGAGGCGCTCACTGCCTTTCATTTGCCAAAAAGTGAATGCCCCGCTAATGCGCGAATGGGAGGGTGCGGGGCTGTCAATTGACTGGTGCATAACGCGCACCAAATGGACGAAACAATGCAGCGCTGATTTGTACGGATTTCTAGCCCAAAATAGAAGCCTGGCTCACAGTCTAAATTTTCTCATAGTCTTAATAGTTGGCCATTTATTTATAGCAGTGAAGTGTGAAACTTCCCCTGTTTATAGTATATTTTAACAAGTTTCTTACATAAGAATCAGACGACGAGGTTATTTCTTTCAACCAGCCGATATTATTAGTGAAGAAGGGTTCAGGGCAAGACAAACGATCCTCGCTCTAGAAATAGGACAAGTACACAAGAAAGTCAATGGAAATGTTACGTAGATTGGTATATGCATCCTTTATAGTCCGACTTTACGTAAGGGTGTTACTCAGCAGAGAAATTTAGAGTAAGCAATACTAAAGGAACACACAAGAGGGGAAATTACTGATTTTTCCTTGAAAATTAACACGCGTTATCTGTAAGGAAGACATATGTATGGTCTGCGGTGATGAAGATGTCAGGCTACAAAAGATAAATGATTCCAGAACTCCCTTGATTCCGGATTCTATGACTGTTTTGGAATCCGGATTTCAAGACAAAGATCGATGACTGGAGACAGAGACGATATATTCTGGATTTCGGAGACTGGGCGAACTGGTGAACACATAGCAGGTTTTGAAGGTCTTACACACCTTAGAGGACGTATAATAACTGGACGGGAATCGTTCCGGTTTCTTTTCTCCACTGGCCTCCTCCTTGATGTGTCTGTTTGTGATGGACCGCCTTCGAGCGAGGATTCTCTCAAGAGTTGTTGTCCTTGGTCTCTGTGGAAAGTAAAAAAGAATAGCATGTTTAGAGTATTATGTTCCCTACCCTTTTCATCCCTCATGTAAGTATCTCGCGATTCTGTATTTTTTTTTTTGGTAATTTTATCTGCAGAGGGGATTTTCATTTTGAAGGCGTCAAGAAACTGCAAAGACGCAGCACAGTTGTCAATTTGTTGGATTTCGCACTTTATTGTTACGGCGATTATTTTATTGACAAACGAAATCGGCCCTGTGACAAACACAACAACAAACAAACGCGAAAAAAAAAAAGCGATGAATAATTTTAAAGTACAACTTTGATTTCATGAATTACAGATTTTACACAAAGGGCCGAAAATGATCCCTTGAGGGATCCCATTGAGATAGGTCGAAGGACCAGGTTTTCCCCTGGGTACAAGTTGTAAAGCGGGGACGACGAACCCGCCTCCGCGAAGTTCACTTCACTAATTTTTCGGCTTGTCACTGTGAGAAAGTCGTGAATGTTATCTGTAGTGTCCAGCCTATTAATTTATTATTTATCACACATACCATATCGTTTTCCTTTACTTCTTTCAGCTCCTTCACAACAGCTTGTTTCTTGCTATTGACTGGTATTGGAGTCTGTTCTCCTATCGTACGTTTCCGTCTCCAGTCAGCCATGCTTTGACTAGCTAATACCACAGGGTTCCTGAGGCCCCAGTAGACGCGCAGGACACCCTCGAGGATAAGGTGGCCATTCGCCTAAGGAAAGAATCGGAAATTATAAGCCACGAAATGCGTTGATAAAAAAGGGAAGAAAAAAATCAATAAAAAATAAAAAATGAATACACTGAACAATTAGTTGCACTCCACTCAAGATAATTTCGCCAAAATCTGTTGGGCTTGCCGGCGTTGCAAAGGCTTCCTTTACCGTTTTTATTTATAATCCACTCTTGATTTATGTATTTTTCCTTGGGTGGCTCCAGCGTAAAAGCAGGAAATTTCACCAAAACTTGCAGATACTCGAGAAACATCGTCCTCTTTGGTCGCCATTTTGTCATATCGAGATAGCGTTGTCGTTTTCTGTGAATACGCGCGGGCTACCTGTGTTTTGCCCCAGGCCCTTTGGCGGAGACAAAAACAACATGGCGGCCATGAGAACGATGTTCTTCGAATACCTGCAAGTTTTGGTGGATTTCTCTGCTTTTTTCGCTAAAATATGAGGAAAAGTACTTACAGACCTTCCAAATAAGGTAAGGGGGAATTCCTAATAAGGAAAGCGGCAAGTCGACAAGGTTAGGCTACAAACGTCTTGATATGTTGTTCTCGGCCGAGGGGCCTGAGACGAGATTAAGAAACCACAGGCAGCCCACGCGGATTTGTATATCTTCATGTGTTGGCGCCACACTCGTTACGAACCACGTTAATGAGGAAACTTAGTTCGATTCTGCGCACTACGTTCAAGCACCAATTTAATTGATTCAGTAGACAAATTAGTATTCAACTTGAGAAGGGAGACTTAAACGAAACATAGCAACACGAGTGGGAGCATTTGTTTTTCCCTTTATATTTCACTGTAAGGGAAAGAACGACGCCCTCTTATTAGTCAGACATTATGATCAAAGTTGACAATATCCCATGCAGTGGACGGTTTAAGGATCGAGTATTCGTAGGAATGAATAATTTTGCCTCAAAGCGTTGCTATGCAATCGGGGTTATCTTGAAAACCTTCAACGCGCGTGCAAACTTCTCCCGCAATTTATGACTAACTCGGCATTTTCCCAACGAAACGAAGCCTCACACAATTTGTAACAATGTTTCCTTGAGATAATGTGCTATAACGAATTTTAATCCGGTACGGTTTTAACATATTATTCCACAAGTTTTGATACCCACTTTGTCTCAAATTTCCACATGAATAGGCTCATTTCCGTGTTGTTGCTCCATAACATTGCTTTATAAATTTGAAAACATTATTATGTTTGCCTCTAAAAAACATGTATCTAGCTGGAAATATAATCAGAAAGTAACCTGCATATTTGTGCTCGGGATTTGGGGTTTCTTTTGTAATATTTACACTGCAAATGCGGCACTTCGGTCGAGAATCCTATACGCGCGCCTTGATTCAATTGAACATACACAATTAAACATAAACATTCAAAATGCGCACTCCATTCAGATATTATAAATCTATTCAGATATGGACAATAAATTCAATTTGAAAATAATTTTACATTTAAAAAGTAATCTTGCTCAATAATTCTAAAGAATGAAAACAGTCTATTTGCTTAAACCTAAATTATGAAATAATGATAATAATAAGAATGATAACTATAACCAGCAAAGCTAGCTAACGTAGTAAAACTAGATTCGTTGTTGTTTTCTATATAAAAAGTATAACAATTAATAAGGGATATTTGAAAGATTGTCTCCGAGGCGATGGCGATGAAATTAGTTTTTGAGTTGTTTATGTTATATACCACAAGACCTACCAGTCCCTCTACCATTTTCTACGCCTGCCATTCGTGTCAGTGGCAGTTGAATTTTCCCAAAGAACATGCCCAATGACTCAGAATAGAAAGTACATGGCCACGATAAAGACGGCAAGTTGTATTGTGCATCCAAGTTTTTTGAGGTGCGAATTTTGCCGCTGAGTCTAGAGGGGAAACCAGTTCTACAGAATCTGTGAAAATCACCCATATCCTGGTCTGGTTAAAAAACATAAATATCGCCACATGGTTGCAAAGAAATCTGTGAAAAATAATACGCACAAATCTATTCCCTTTCCTGATGTGGGAAATGACCTAACCCCCACCCCAAACATAGGCTTCATACTCTCGTCTTCTACGTCGGTCCACATGGGAATTCGCGGCAGTCGAACTTTACCAAAGAACAGACCCAATAAACTAATAAACTAACTAGGAACTTCAAATTCTTGCATCACATCCTTATAAAATAATTTTAAACAAAACTTTGTCATTCCCAGTTTTTTTCTCTGTTCCATGATAACTGAAAAGAGGAGAGGAAAGAAAAAAACTAAAAAGAAGCTTTTTCGTGTCAATACCTAAATGGTCGTTCATCTTCCTACGGCAGGGGGCGACTAGAGAAAGACTCCGGGTATATTAAGTTGGGAACCCCAAGCCCTTCAAATCGGATTAATCTTAATGCTTGCAGCCTATGAGGAACAACTACAGAATGTAGGATAGAGGGGATGGAAACGTAGCACTCCAACTCAGCAGGTCATGATAGAAACTATAGGTACTAATCACGCTAGCTAGCTACCATTAGAGCTGGGCCGCCCGCCATCTCTGGGGGGCTGTCTTGCCCCGATAACCGTGTCCCACATACTTGGAAGGCCCAAAGTCCTAGTCAAAAACACCTTTCAGGCTGAGAGGGGTTGGGGTGGAGAATAGATACCCAGTAGACAAGTGGATCTCAGGAGCCAGTTTGGCGAGTTGCATGCCATCTCCCCCAATCGAAGAAAGGGCTAAGGCTGTCCACACCAGGAGTGAATCTTGGACTTACTGGTTGTAGGAAATGGCTGATTGCATTTTCTTTGCGCACCGGGGAATTCGAGGAAATCCAGGGAAAGCGGTTTATCTAAACCCTGGAATTTCCAAGGGGAGGAGGTGTCGAACACCCCTGGTAGGGGTCTGTGTCGAAAAGGTTGGTGCTTAGGTAACCTCGAAATTCAAAGGGAGGGGTTGACCAAATTCTAGGGGACGGGGTGTTCAGGGCCCCTGAAAATTGATATTGAAGCACACGTTGCTGGCTTGCATGGTACACATGTTTAACTGGAAGAATCATGTCTTAACTACAAATTGCAAAACTATCGACATCTATACCAAATGGGGTTTCATCAGTCCAACTACTCTCAGGCTATATTCGCTATGTAATGCTTCCTTGTGTACATTGCTCAGCAGCTCACAATTACACAGCATGTACACATGTGATGTAAGAACCAAACCAATAACTATTTTTAAACTCTTATCCTGTAAAATGGCCTCTTAGTACAATCACCAGGGGCATAGCTACCAATACACAAAGTACGCAATTGCGTACTATTAACATTTTCACTTTGATATGCTACTCTCTTGCTACGCCCCAGACGACCAAGATCCGGAAAACGTGTGTGCACTACAAAACGCCATGGCATTGTGGACAGGGCTGTATTCCTGTATCTTTGGTTGGAGACAAACCAATTCAACAATCGACATGGCTGACTCAACAAATGATGAATGAAGTTGAATCAGATCAGTGCTCAAACGGTTTTGCCCCAGCCTTATCCACCTTTTTTGTGTGTTTCCATGGTGATCGTCTTGAATTCTTTTCCGAAGCCATGTAAAGAGGAAAATAACGCATTTTATCTCCATTTAGAGAATTGAATTCTTAGTGCGGATTTTAAAGATTTCGAAACGGCGAAATAGGAACGTTGAGGGGTTTTCTGAGAACACAAAATTTGAGATAAAATTATACTAGCAGCGCAGCTGTTCGCACATGATACCGTTGACTGTGCTGTGCTTAGTTTACCAGGCCAATAACAGTAGCTAGCGAAATGAAATAAAACGATATAAATTGTGTGATATTGGCAGTTTGCCCATATCTGAATGGATTTATTTAGAGCGCGCATTTTGAGTGTTATGTTTATTGTGTATGTAATTGTGTTGTACCAAGAGTGCCGCATTTGCAATTTAAATATTACAAAAGAACCCCCAAATCCCGAGCACAAATAAGCAGGTTACTTTCTGATTATATTTCCAGCTAGATACATGTTTTTTAGAGGCAAACATAATAATGTTTTCAAATTTATAAAGCAATGTTATGGAGCAACAACACGGCAATGAGCCTATTCATGTGGAAATTTGAGACAAAGTGGGTATCAAAACTTGTGGAATATTATGTTAAAACCGTACCGGATTAAAATTCGTTATAGCACATTATCTCAAGGAAACATTGTTACAAATTGTGTGAGGCTTCGTTTCGTTGGGAAATGCCGAGTTAGTCATAATTGCGGGAGAAGTTTGCACGCGCGTTGAAGGTTTTCAAGATAACCCGATTTGCATAGCAACGCTTTGAGGCAAAATTATTCATTCCTACGAATACTCGATCCTTAAACCGTCCACTGCATGGGATATTGTCAACTTTGATCATAATGTCTGACTAATAAGAGGGCGTCGTTCTTTCCCTTACAGTGAAATATAAAGGAAAAACAAATGCTCCCACTCGTGTTGCTATGTTTCGTTTAAGCCCTGCGTTCAGTCCAGGCAAGAAAATCTATGGGTCCCGACCAAATACCTAACGTTGTGCTCAAGATATTCGCTCCGGAGCTCGCCCCAGTCCTCGCCGATATGTACAACGCGTCCCTCCGCGAAGGGTACTTGCCAGCCCTGCTCAAGAGTGCGATTGGCCGTCCACTACCTAAACAGACCCCTGCCAAGACCATAGAAGATGACATCCGGCCCGTCTCTCTCACCTGCCAGACGGCAAAACTGATGGAAGGATTTACGCTAGTGAGAATGTTACCTGATATACTGTGCGATCTCGACCCAAAGCATTTGCTGTTGCTGGCAAATCAACCTGTCATGCAATTAGCTATCTCCTTCACCTCACGCTTGAGGCACTTGACAACGGCAACTGCTGGGTCAGATTATTTTTCGCAGATTTCCGCAAGGCTTTTGACCTTATAGACCATAACATCTTACTAAACAAGCTTAAGTCCTTTAATGTACACCCATGTTTACTGAGATGGGTCGCTGCATTTCTGCTAGATAGGTCCCAGTGCATCAAGATCGCGCTTTCAACATCCCCACTTTTGCCCCTTAGTGGTGGCATCCCTCAAGGGACCAAGCTCAGCCCCATCTTATTTGCAATTATGGTCAACGACTTGGTAAAGGGGTGGGGTCCCAGAGTAAAATATGTAGACGATCTTACAGTTATGGAGATAGTGCCTCGCAACTCCCCCTCCATATTGGATAGTATTGTCAACGATATTCAATGCTTTGCTTCAAGGAATAACATGCGCTTAAATCCAAAAAAGTGCAAAACAATGGCGGTGGATTTCTTGAAGTATAACAGTTTCGTCTGTCCCCCCCTTTCCATCGGCGGTGCAGTAATTGAATGCGTCAAGTCGTTCAAGTTCCTGGGTATATATATATCAAACGACTTGTCTTGGGGGAGCAGACGGACTATATAATCAAGAAAGCCAACCGAAGAATGTATGCTCTTAGAACGCTAAAGCGATCAGGTGTCTCGAAAACAGATTTGGTGAAGGTGTACTGCACGCTCATCCGACCTCTTCTGGAGTATGCTACTCCTGCGTATGCCAATCTGCCCCAGTATCTATCGCATGCTATAGAAAAGGTACAGAAACGCGCGTTGGCCATGGTCTTTCCAGACCTAGCGTATTCAGAGGCTCTCTCTGCCGCCAATATCGCCACGCTAGCTAATAGGCGCGATGAAGCGTGCAGCCATTTCATAGAATCATTAACACCAGCGAATCCATTGTACTGTTTAGTTAGAAGCCGCTTGGAATATAAGAACAACCCATACAACTTGAGAAATACTACAAAAACTACCATCAAACGTACAAATACGGACCGTTTTGGGAAATTCACTACGAGCTACTTTGCTTATTATCTTAATTATGTATAATTATTGTCGTCATATATTACCTATAATTCAGTGTTCTACACTGCGAGAGGTACTATTTAATAAACGAATTATCTATCTATCTATCTTCTCAAGTTAAATACTAATTTGTCTACTGAATCAATTAAATTGGTGCTTGAACGTAGTGCGCAGAATCGAACTAAGTTTCCTCATTAACGTGGTTCGTAACGAGTGTGGGCGCGCGAACGTTGTTGCCACCGAGCAATAAAAGTACTTTCCGCGTGCTCTCTGCTTTCTTACAAACACGAGGGGGATGTTGTGAGAACTGATCAAACTTGAAATTTCAAGTTTTATCAGTTCGACCAACATTCCCCGAGTGTAGAAAGTATTTTTATTGCTTTTAGAAAATAACGTACACGCGCGAAATCGTTGCGTGACAATCGTGTTTCTCAGGTCTCTTACAAACACGCCTTTTAACCAATCAGATTGCGCACATTCACAATATAAAATAGGTGTTATTTTTGAAATTGTTATAACACTGATTGATTGCCAATGTGTGATAAAATGCATAAATTTTGGTTTGAAATGGCTGAAATGAATGATCACGTAGCGCGATATGCAGCGCTGTGATAGGCTAATAAAAAAAAAGATGAACCAATGAACCAATGAATGAACCAATCAAATGCGAATCCTAGTGGATCACGTGTCATAAGGCGCGAGCAGCCCGAGTGGTCGTCCGAGTAGAAATGTCCGAACTCTTCGCTTCTTTACAAGAATTCGAGAAGAAAAGAGCTTTTTCAAGCAGCCATATGTTTGTAACCCCCATAACAGACACACAAAGATGTTTCTAAAGCCTAAAAAAGAGTTAGGGGGCAGTTAGGATCGATAAGGACAGAGTTGGGATGCTTTGTAAAGAGAGAAAATATGGTCGTACGAAACGGCATCCAGACGACTGGTGTAGGTCAGTGTTTCAACTTTACTAGCTATTTAATGCCTATCATCCGCGCAGTTACTGTTCCACAATTCCAAAATACTAAAAAAAGATTTTGTTATTTAATGTTTACCACTGTATGTATTGCTACGCGACCTCAAAATTCACTGTTGCGATGGGTGACTTATGCCTTCTCATTCCAACTGAAATAACTTAACCTGGACATTTTCTCTTGCCGTGGAATATTGACAGGAAGAGGGACAAAATATTCAACCTCAGCTACCAAAATGTATCTTTTGAAACGGCAGGGTATGTTAGTTTTTAGTTTTTCGAGTTCTGTAGTTCTTATATTAGTCATTGTTTTATTGCATGGATAAAGTTTTTGCTTTCGTTGACGTTGTCGTTGTCTTATGAAAGACAAAAACTGAAACCACCCATAGACTAGTCAAAATTTATCTGTGGAATGCATCTATCTGCCCGTATTTCTGTTTGTCTGTATTAAAAGCCAACTACTAGGTATTAATTAAGCAATAAAAGTACTTTCCGCGTGCTCTTTGCTTTCTTACAAACACGAGGGGGATGTTGGGAGAACTGATCAAAACTTGAAAGACACGAGCCGAAGGCGAGTGTCTTTCAAGTTTTATCAGTTCGACCAACATTACCCGAGTGTTTGTAAGAAACCAGAGAGCACGCAGAAAGTATTTTTATTGCTTTTAGAAAATAACATACACACGCGCGACAGCGTTGCGTGACAATCGTGTTTCTCAGGTCTCTTACAAACACGCTTTTTAACCAATCAGAATGCGCACATTCACAATACAACATAGGTGTTATTTTCTAATACAATTTAGCATGCCCTTACATACCTCCCTGCAAGCCATTTGCAAGGCCTTGCGATTCTCAAAGTAGGTATTGTAGTCTTTCAATCTGGGAATGATCTCATTCCTGTATTGAACAATAGGGGGCATATACAGTTAAATCCAAAAAAACAATTAATAATGACAATAATAACATTAATAATAAACTTTATTACAGCTGTTTGCAGAAAACTTTTCCATGCCAGGTTGTGAAGATGGCTTACAGTATTCCAACTAAGATTCCCAAGTGCAGATATGAAGCGGTAATACACAGCAAAAGCTGTATTACATGGTTGAAAGCTGTATTTTGGCCTTACGTTTTCTAGTAAATCTTGAAAATCAAAGAAAATATTTTTGTTCGTTTTATAATAAACAACTCACTAGATGTTTTTTTTCATGTAATATGGCCGAAAATTTTACTCGTTGCTCGCATTTTTCCTCACCCCTGCGGGGCTCGAAAAAATATGTCCACAACTCAAAAAATATCCGCCCGTATTGCACGAAAGAATGTCTAATAAGATATATGTATTATTAATTTGTACCTAATAGCCTCCTGTTCCACTTGTGAGAGTTTCTCTTCCCCCAAATGTTTGTGTGACTCTGTACCTCCATGACCGTAGCCACCAGGGCCAAACAAGAGGCTATAACATGGCAGATTGCAGTAGGGGATGCCACGGTGCTGTAGATGAAAAACAAAACATTGTATCACATCAACCAAGGCTTAGACTATATAAACAATTAGAAAACTTTTCTCTTTTAAGACCACACAAGGGGTATCAAATAGTCAAATCCGAACTTTTCGAACAGGCAAACACCTTGTTTTGGAATGAGTGAATGATGTGTTTATTACTTCCCAATCTCAGCTCTATATATAAGAATGAATTACTGGGTTCTGGAAAAAAGGGAAAATTGCAAATATGGAAATGTTACTTAGAACATCAACTTTTTATACAGCAAATCTGACCCCACTCTTTATAAGGTTAGAAACTCATCAATTCCAAGATTCCGAGCAGCAAACAGTACTTTCTACAAATTCGAACATTGAACGTTGGTTTTTGAAAGAGTGAGCATTTAATTCTAACATCGACAGAAATTTGCAAACATCAAGCTTTTTTTTCAAGAGATTTTTTTAGAGAAGCACCCTCCTATTATTTTATATTTTGGCATTCCTTTAGAAAATCATACAAAACAAGTCTCCCCACCCCTTTGATTCCTATCTCCTTCTGTGATTATGGTGTAATGATTATTTTTCTGCAATGTGTGTTTCCAAAAAAATATCCATACCCCCCACGGAAGGGTGTTGAGAAATGACCCCCCACCCCACCCCTCTGGAATTTCTGAAGAAAATTACAGTATTTGTATGGAAATGGAAAATATCAGGTAAATTGACCCCCACCCCTCTGGAATTTCCAATCCCTTCCGTAGGGGGGGGGGGATATTTGTTGGAAACACAGGAACAGAAGTAACAGATAGAGAAACACAGCGAGCACAAATCTATACATCTGCTTTTTAACATAAAATCACTGCAGAGATACTGCAACTCAGAAAGAGGCTTGAGTCCTAGTATTATATAATGTTATAAAACTTTGCAGTTGCTAAAAAAGACACATCAAACATTGTCTGGAAATCCAACATCTATAATTGTACATACTTAGTTTATATAAACAATGCAACAAAAGCACATGGCAATAAAATCATCAGCCAAAGTGCATGCAAATGTAGCTCAACATTAGATAGTCAGTCAAACAGAGGGTAGCAGTATTTGAATAAAAGGTAGACAGCATAATCAAAATTCCCATGGGCTAGCTAAAGTCATTAACAAATGACAGAATAATATGTCAGTGCATGAAATGTAGTACTCTTTTTGTGAGGGTGGCAAATCAATACACCAGAAAACCTGTTAATGTCAAGTGAAAAACCACAATGCCATGTGGCTAGTTCCCCTTAAGAACTACGTATTGTGCAATTTTGAAGCCAAAGAGGAAAAAAATGAAAATTTGGATTTTTTTGGGTCAAATATGGTATAAAACCATATCCCTGGCAATTGCAAATCTCTTTGAAAATGTTTTACAAACAATTAACAATATTCAATCAGATTATGTTATGTTTCATGTGCTTGCAAGAAATATTTTGGTGGTACAACATCTCTCCATCTATAAAATTGTGTATTAAATATCTGAAAAGGAAAAGAGAAGAATAGCATGAAGACAGTCCACTGCAGTCCTGCATACTGCAATTTTCTATGTCTATAATATCCTTCCCTTCAAAAAAATACCTCACTAGTTTGTAGTTTTTTTTAACAAGAAAGCTGCCACTTTGTCAATGTGATGATGGCTGGAGCATCAACTTCAAAACATCATTTAATCTGAATCTTTAAAACTTAAATACTGAAAATCAGCATAACCAGCCTTAAATAAAATACTAGAAATGTTAGTTACCATCCACGTTGCTAAGACATGAGGAACAGACTTTTGAAGAAGAAGAAAAACATCTGTTTCCATTTGTGTTCCTTACTGAATATAAAATGACATTGCATGTCTGATATACCATACTGTATGAGCACATGGTCCTTAAAATTAACATGACAAAAAGGCTAAATAGCAGCTTCCATCAAAACAATTATTCCCTGTGCACTTAAGGGGTGTCAGTAGAGATAATTACACCAAAGAATTTAAACAAAACTAATAGTGTTGCTGGTAGCCAGATGGGGCATATAGCCAGGAATTTTAATAAGGGGGGCCCAAGATACTGCCCTTTTTAAGACATTTTCTCATATTTTAAATTATGTCCCATACATTTACTGTAATTTTGTTTGCAAAAAAATTGGTGGAGGGCAGCCCCTTGGGCCCTCTTCCAGCTACGCCCTGGTCAGATCCCAACTCTCTTAGTTCACTATATCATCTATGGCAACCAACAAAATTGTAATTAATTGAACCTACCTCCCATGTTTTTCATTTCTATGGCTGGCTAATGTATGAATATTATCCACCGCTAGGTAAGTACACAACGTGTAATTATCAAAAAAGATCCATACTCCAAATGGAGGGAATTTGTCTAAGGAGTCCCCAACCCTTTGGAACTTCCAAAAATAAGAGCGTAACTGGGGTGCTTACCATTGGTAAAGGAAAACCGGTTGGTTTGATCAGCGTCGAATGGTACAAAATCTTCCGGTTGGGATGAAATACCGAGTGGAATGGCGCTTACCATTCGCTTGTTCGCATTTCGGTTGGGATCGGCTACCTTATTTGGTCATAAAACCGGTTGGAGTGCCAATGGTACAAACCATTCCGATCGGTTTGTTCCAACTGGAACGGCGAGACAACCTCTGAAGCTGAACCTCTCGTACCAACCGAAATGACCGAAACATCGACTGTACCATTGGAATCCCAACCGAAATTACCGGTTTTTCGTGACCAATGGTAAGCACCCCCAGAGACACCACATCACAGAACTCTCTAATACTAAAATTATAAGACCCCACTGAAATACTGGATAACACATATTTTCTCTAAAAATACAAAATACAAATTATGTTTAGTGACAGACACTCCACTCAAACTGAAACCAAACATCTAAGATATGAACACAACATATTAAGACTCCCAAATGGCAGAGAGGCAACCAGTTGGCTCAAGCGTGGCAGAGAAGTCAATCCTGGCATTGCAATTTACAACCTGACCTCTAACAGGATTTCTTCTTGGTACCAAGAAAGAAATCCTGTTAGAGGTCAGCGAGTGGGACTTGAACTCGGATCACTGGATTGCAAGTTTGACGTGCTGACCAGTCGGCCACACTGCCTCCCTAAATGGACAATTCTAGCTATAAGCCTGTGCATTGAATCGCCCATTGAATCGCCCATTCAATGTTGACATTTTTGCAATTTTATTTCAAATAATGTTCCATTCGCTCATTGATATTCATTTATGATGTGTTATGCTAATGAGATAAAAATGTAAACAAAAAATACTATTATCAGATACCGGCATGAAAAGAAAAGTTCCATGTTAAATCATTTCTAAATTTCTGTGCAACATCCCGTTGGAGGTGTAAATATTTATCACAACTGCTGTTGTGATTTAAATACATATTTACTATTATTTTGTTTGCCAGCAGGGGAGATTGTAGATATTTATTATAGAGAAGTATGAAATTTACATAAATTCTAAAGATAATATTTTAAACTATGTGTTAGATAAAACAAAATGCTATAGCCAATATTATTTTTATTTCAAGGACCCCTTATTAGAATCTAAAAGAAAACAAGTTCCTGTAATAAAATTAATTTCAAAATACAGATGTGATTGAATACTAAATAACATCATAATATTTACTCGACTTGGCATACCAATAAATTTGTGTTTGCTGGAGATGAGTGGGTTTATGAAAAGCATATCGCTTGTTTACATTTGATTCCTCAAGTCACAACTATTATGTATGTACATGTACTAGAAGTAGAGAAGCTCGTGGCTGATCGTTCGAAACGTTCTGTTTCACGGATCAAAACAATGGCACTTCGTGGGATATTGAATTGCATATAAAAAAGTCTATACATTTATTATTATTGTTCTACAAAAATATAGAAAGGGGCACACATTAAGATAAGTACAAGAAAGAAAATGTAAAGTAAAAGTCAATTTGAGTACTCACTTCCGAGTGCTGTCCGGGGTTTAGTCTTTTCCCGCATTCTTCGCATCTCAAGCAACCGGGATGCCAGACTTTCCCAAGAGAATTACGTTGCTCAGCTAAAAAATAAATTCAAATAACACATAAGGATTAACAATATTTGATTCAAACGCAATTTGATGGGATTAAAACGCAACCGCGATGGGCAATTCGCGTGATGTTTGTAAAGTATAGCAAGCCGTTGAGCTCTGAAGGAGCCCGCTGCAGTTCGCGGTTACAAAATGAAATAAAACTTGAGTTGTACGCTTAATTTCGAAGAATCACTCACCAAAGTACACTAATTTGCAACATTTATGACATTCCGTCATTCCTAAGTGAAGGAATTAAGCGAAAATTGGGTAATTCAGTAACGAAAAGCCGAAAACAACATTGTCACAACTAAAGCCAGTCAGTGTATGGAAAATGGAATACTCCGCGTGACGTCATAAAAATCGATTACAGACTAGGGAGGGGTGGGCCGTGGGCCCTGCTCAGGGGCCCTGCCTTAGCACAACTTGGCGCATCGTAAAAACATAAAAATGTTTTTTTTTTGCGATCCACGCCAAACTTTGTTCTTTTCAAGCAATTTGGAAAAGTTGCCCTGTTCTATCAGTTCTATATTTATTCTTCATTTTTTGGTGGTGTGAGATACAGTATAGGAAAGTGCGGTCGATGGTTAGCCACGTTGCTTGATTTTGCGGTCACAGTTTCATGTCAGATAATCACGAAATTTGAGCAAAGCAATAACAGCGCTGTAAAAACGTCGGAAATCATCTTTTCAATCCTGGTAACAAAGACTATTTCTCTTGGTTTTCACCTTAGCTGATTACATACAGGCGGGACGTTCCCTGTGTTTTTACACGTCCTATGAATCATCGGCCGAGTTATTCATGCAATTAGGGTTTTAGAATACTAGCCTTTGGCGAGCAGCGCGATATTTTGCGACACGGGGCACTTTTGTATTTGCGACGGCGATCAGCGAGAGTTTTTTGCAGGCGCGCCTAAGATGACAGTGCGCGCAGCATTCGAGCAGTAACTAAAAACTGCCACCACATCCGAATTTTGAGGGACCATTTATAACCCTTAAATTGCCGAAGTGTCCGAAATATCCATCGCATATCAATCTAAAAGTTATCAGCAACCTGTGAAAGGTATCTGATCAACTTTGTTCAATATCGACGCAGCTATAAGGGCCAATAATGCATGAGGGAAGACCACGCATTATAAAATTAAAATGTTTGATAGCTTGAGAAAAGCACATTTTCTCGCGTGCCACCCAAATTGTGGAAAACTTCCCATCGATTAGTTTTTTTAACCAGGGAAGTTCACGTTTTAGAAATAGTCAAACTAAATTGCAAAATAGGCTTTTTCCACTGGCAGATTCTTATGATCGTCGTGGAGTGTTCTTTAACTTTATATGGTATAATTGCCAAGTATTAGTTACCATCCAAGTTGCTAAGACATAGTGAGGAACAGACTAGGAACAGATGATCAGCCAATGGAGTTCGATTGGCAACAGGACTAACAACTAATATAAGAGTTTCTGCTTTGATTCTCTGTATATTGCAATCCCGAGAATCCGGAGCGACAGGCGCTCTGCACTTTATCGTGAGGTCTGCGAGATTTTGTTCTTCGATAACTAATTGCCGAAAAAGTGTTTGGACTTGTAAAATGTAACCAAATTTGATACTACAAGTACTGCTTTCCTACTTTATCCTATATTAGTGACAAGCGCTGTTAGTGCTAGTCGATGGTATTTACTTAAAAATAGACAACTATAATGATAATGCAGAGTCCATAGTCAAAATAAACTTACTTCTTGACTGGAATGACTTGCTGCGTGTAACTTTGGCTGTCTTCGAGCCTTGAATTTCTTTCGCTTTTTCCCGTCGCTTCTCGCCTTGCAGTGTAAATGCTCTAGTGAGCCTTGGAGAACGGGACAGCCTAGGGGATCGGGAATTAGAGGTTTTCTTTCGAAACACGGTGAATTTGGCGCGCTTCTAGATTTGAAGAGTCTCGCGTCCGGTGGTGGCATGTAGTCATTGCTCTTGGGCCCCGGTTTGCTGCAATGTTCATGGTATATAGAAGGCATTTTGCTGTGGAAATAAAAATAATTCATTGAAATTTGTTTAGAACCGGACGTTTTGTGTAGCTTATAAATGAGTGATACTGTGGCTGCCGAGGGTGTCTAGAGAACTGGTCACGTGGTGTGTCTCCAGTCACCCGCGTGGTAAGACCTGTAAATCGGTCGGTTGTTATGCACAGATTGTTAGCAGGAGGGCGAAACGTACTGCGCATGCCTTTTCCGCTTTCCACAAGCGGATCATAGTAATTGTTTACACATTGCTATCATTATTGCTGGATTTTAGGTGCGCCAGTTTCTGTGCTACTTATACCCCATCAAAACCATGTTTAGTTAAACAAGGTTTTTCTTCGCCTCACATCATGGCAAGTTTATTACTGCGATAACTCTTACTAGCTAAATGATCACTTAGTAACATGTAAAGTACAGTCTATTCGGTTTTGTCCTTGGAACTGTCTCCTCTTTGGAGATAAGGATTTAAACCAGTTTAATTAAACTACCTTTAAACTGGTTTAAGCGCCGGTGTGAATGGGGTATTACTTTGAAGTAAAACCATCACAACACGCAATGCACTGTGGGTACTTGTTGTTCGACTGAAAAATTCAAAATGTGCGTCTTTTCAAGAAAGTTACAAAACCTATTTAACCTATTTTGCCAAAAAAAAAGCTTACTTATACCAAGAGTGGATTACCAAGAGTTTCCATATTTACTATGTACGCCCGAATCATAGTCAGAAAAGTGTCTGTTTTTAGAACTAGGATGCCCGCGTAAATTCGTCATCCACAGGGTTCCCACTTTCTCGCCACGCGAACAGTTGTGAGATCCAGCCTAAAATTAAATCGCAGATCAATGGAAAAACCGTTAAAATCGCAAAGATAAGGTAGGATATTCTCTATTTTGTTTGTGTATTGGGTATACGAGCATTCGAGCGTGAGCATTCGAATACTTTCGCGCGCGAAACTCAATCTAAAAATAGACACTTTTCTGACTGTGATGTGGACAAATACAGTAGGGAAAGATTCTAACTCTTGTTAATCCACTCTTGCTTATACAGAATACAACGGCTTTCTCGTAACGATAATAAAATGGACGATTACAGCATTTAATGAATGCGCGTGCTGGATGTCGGTAGTTGCGTTACATTTCACGAAGTACGTGACTTGCATGCGCGCGTTGCATCCTGGTAGTTTTGTTACATTCGAAAGGCATTTCTGAAGAGAAGAGAGCGCGCGCTTGTGGCTGGAATCGTCCATAAGTGTAGCACGTTAAATTCTGATCAATAAAGCAGTTCCATATGTCATTCAATATTCTTATAACAAGTACACAAATGTCTTTTAAATAGCTTAATTTAATAACAGCATATAGATATTTGTAAATAGATTTTGTAACTTTCTCGTCATGGAATAGTGGTATAATAAGGCCCATACACAGGCTCAATATTTAGTGGTCGACTATTTTTGTGATAGACAACTTGAACCAGCCAATTTCCAAAATCAAACCATTTAGTCATATAAGTTGACGATAGCTACAAAAGTGATCGACTTCGGGATTTTAGTAGTGCTAAAATATGTAATTAGTTAATCAATTACTAGTCCTTAATGATTTCAATTGTGATAAACTGAAAATTGCGGATCTTAATATTAATCATATTTCCCACATCATCCCACGCACTCAAAAGCCTCTCTCAAATTTGCACGGTCAGCACGATCTAATAACGCAAATACGGGCGTGAATCATTCATAATGTGAAATGCAGCCAGAATGTTCTAATGACAAAGGTCAACATTACACTGCAATTTTTCCTTCACGACTTAAATTGCTACTGTACATTCATTCCAATAGTAGTATTCATTGTAATCCATGAAAATCTATGTTATGAATTGTACAAAAAATGGAGACATTTTTGCAGAATTTTGTTTCTTATCTAAAAAAACAAAATAAATGCATAATAAAGCTCGTTAATAGCATAACTAAGGCGTATATTGTAGATTTAATTATTCTAGCTATTGTAGGTTTACTGAGAAAAATCTACAATTTCTAATCAATAGATATTACAGATCAGAAGGTAGTTTTCTTATTTGGTTCATTTTTTTAACAATGCAATTGGCCATTTATAGAAAATATAGTGTTTTCTGGGAACATTTTGATGTAATTACCAAAAGTGTTTCACAGAAGTCACATTATAATAAAGATATTCTTCATTTAGGGAGGTTAAAGAGATATATCAAATGGTCACGTTTTGCATCTGACTTCTAGCACGAATACCCGCAGGAAATTTACAGTTATACATATTAAATAAGATACCGCTTTAAGATAAAATACGAGGCTTTTTGAAGAATAAGAATCGGAAACTAGAAGCAAAAACCAGGGTTTGTCTTCGAAATATTTAGAGAGAATTACATAGGATTCGGGCAATGACAAAAAGAATGGAATGATCTTATCATTATTGTGTTAGAAGGTGGTGAAATGATGGGAAGTCAGTTTCTGTTTTAAATAGAACAGCATGTTTTGACTGTGCATGCAATAAACGAAAACATGCAACGAATGGCTTCTCACGCGAGCAAATGATTTATTATTTTCTTCATCTAAAAATGTCCTTTTTTAACTAAAATTTCGCACACTTATCTGGAACAGACAGGTTATTTGTTTTTGTTGAGATAAATATAACATTAAAATATCGATACACATTTTGGTCAGCTTTTAAATATAAATGTGACATAGCATGAAATGTTCCTAAACAAAAACTACAACAATATAAGAGAAAGAAGAGATGGAATTATATTATCCCACAATTGCAACAAAATATCATGTCAAGGCACACTCTTTAAAATTTTGAAATAATAAAACAAAATGGACTAACATTTCCTTGCAATTTTATTTTAGAACAATAGCAGAGAAGGGAAGATTTGAATTCTATTTCGCAGAATTGAAATGTATATTTTATATCAGCATACACTTTCAGGATGATTTTCTACATTAGAAAAAATAAAAGATAAATAAATATAGATATATACCAAAGATAAACGTTTTTTTCGACAGAACTGAAGAAAGGTGTTGTGGGAAAAAATAGAAAATTATTTAAATACAAAGAGAAAAGGTTCAGCTTCGGAATTGAAAAGGAAACGAGTGAAATTCATTGTCAGACACAATACTATCTCATATATCACCTGTACTCAGCTATTTTTCCCGACTAACCATTTTTAGAAGACATCTATAATAATGTGGAAGCTATAATTTTCACTGAGCTAAAAGCAAAAGAAAAGTCTAAGGAGTAACTTGAATACAAAAATGAGAAGAGAAAAATGAAAATGTAAACACACTATCAGAAATGCCTCTGAACAAACGAATGAATCACGATGAACAGAGAGCATATAATACTTTAGCTACATACTTGCTGGAGTTCGACTGTAGGAACGATTTCACTGCTCTTAATATATCCAACATCTTGGTGAATTTTTCCTGATTTCTTGGCTAAATTGGTATAATTTTTCGGTTCTTTTAGCTGAGGGATTCGCCTTCTCTCGAAGGCAGATTTTTAAAGGAATTCTTGACGCGTCGCGCGCGCATTGACAACTGTATATGGCTTGATGAATGAAAACAGAATTGACAGCTGAAATGAATTATGGGAGAATATAAACACAATAATAATTCACGGACTTTTGTCTGTTAAGAAGATGGAAATATACGACGCGCCAATTATACACCGGAAAAAATCGCAATCCCAGACTGCATGATTCGTATTTTATGTAAATGTGGTGAATATAAAGCGATATGAGAGACATTTCAAGTATTACACCGTTCGTATTTCGATCACGCGGTATTGTTTATAAACTCGTGCTGTGTATTATCGCAAAAAGCCTATCGTTCTATCTATCAAGCTTCATAACAGTGCTTGCTATTGACTTTTTGAAAGACTACCATGGCAACTCAGTTAAACATGTTTCTTGAAAACCGAGGCTACAAAAGGAGGACGCCCGACATATTTTAAAACTTGTAAGCACTAAATGTTTCTGACACTATCTTTTGGCGCCAAATGCTGTGGCTTTCTAATAAAGCGCGCGAAAACGCCGCGTCGCGTCTCCGCAGTCGATCACGGCGTCTGCTCGTTTGAATAATTTTTTCACTTCCTGGATCCGAGCGAGAACTGTAGGATGTTCATGCCGAGATCACATAGACAATTTATTACTTGATTCTAGTATATTACAAGTCAGTGACAATTTTATTTTCTCTGGAAAGATGAAATTAGGATAAAGGCCGGACTCGATAGCGAGTGTTATTCATAATTATTTTTTCTTTGGAATGAGACTCCGTTTATTTTTTGCCACCTGCAGGTGCTTGAATGTGAGAGATCTTTCTGCAACAGGTGTTTGGAAATAAGACAACAACCAATCTAAAAACTCAAGAGCGAATTGAAAGAAGATGGGAGCTTAGATCTTTGGAAAAAACATACGTATTATGAAACCTGATAATCAGCAATGACAATATGCTTGTCGTATATGAACGTCGAAGACAACTAGGGCAACGGAAAAGCGGTTTCAAGTTAAATGAAAACTGAAGAAATTAATCTGGGCCCGTTAAATCGAAATTCATTTTTTATCTTAAGTTGAATCACACTTCAAAAAAGCGGCAATCGAAAGATGACTTAGTTAAGATTATAAGAAGAAATAAAAAAACAAAATCACAAACGCAAATTCTGTTATGAACAGGGCCCGTACATTCATTCATGAACAAATATCTGGACTGTTTATCATCGAAATTCATTAGATTTTATCTGAATATGCTCGGTTTCCAGCCTTGGCTGTTGAAGGTGAGCCCGCTAAACCGAGCCTATTATGAATCACACTTCAAAAAAGCGGCAAATCGAAAGATGACTTAGTTACTGGCCCGATATCGACAAAAACTATTCTTTAGTCGTTCATAAAGTGTCTGTTTTAAATTTCAAAAATAATCTGGCGAAAGTCGGGCGCCATCTTGGATATTCTGGTCTTGCGGCCTGCGGACGAACCTATCAATGACAATATTGCTTGGTCTCTTCCCGCGAGATGGCGAACTCGCTAAAAACGAGGTTTTCTCGCTAAAAGCACTCCAGTGCCTACAGGTAGGCTAATAAACAAAATAGGCATTTGGTTGTAGCATGATGGGATAGCAAGACCGTGTGTCGAAGTAACATATGCTTTGTTATACAGTATAGTCGTGAGAAGGAATACCGGATGTCACTGACATTTCGACAGCGGAAGTTATATTCAGAGTAAAGTGGTAGGCACAGCAACAACAAAACAATACAATAGAATAATATTATGGTAAAATATTAACCTCCAAACTTGATGTTTATAAACGCCATACAGAGAACGACGGGTAAATAGCGAAATATAAGGTGATAAATCAGCACTGGACTCGACTTTTTTTTTTTCAGGATTTGTAGAGGATAACCTTTATCAAATTCTTATAGCAACCGTTATTAATAGCTCCAAAAGATTAATCCATTTTGCTCTCCCACATAGTAAGCTATACGTGGGACGGCTGTGTTTTCCGGAAGTTCTAATTCCTTCCTTGGGAAGTCACTTGTTTCACAATATATTTTTAGGCAGTACTTTGAATACTTAAGATTCGAGGGGGTACAGCATGTGCAGAAAAAACATGGATATCACTGATTCAAAACAAAAACATTCATTGAGCTGTTTTAACTGAACTGTTAGTACGAGAAAAAGTGGATAAGAAGAAGAAGGAGGAAGCGGTGGAGGTGGAGGCGAAAAAAAAATACACTCAAACGGTACCCGATCATCAACATCTCATAATTTTTATATTAAAGAATCAGATTAGATTAGAAGCACGATTTGGCGCAATGGTGTGGAACGATTTGCCAGTGTCCTTGCGAGAGTTTCCAAGAAGCGTTTCAAAGAAAACTTGCATACCGCCCTAATTGATATTTTATATAGGTATCATGACTACATGGATATCTCTCAAGCCAGGCATGCGCTAAAAAAATCGCAGGCCTTGACTCTCCTTTTTTTCCTTTTGACCAACAATAAGTGATGACCATAAAACTGTGCTTTCCTTTTCTTTTTTTCTGAATAAAATAATAATCAACTTTAAGCTCTTCTTCCATCTGACCATACATTCAGTGAAACCCCTGAACACAATATATATATAAAATACCCTGATATGGCTGGTCCGCCTCGATTAGGTAGTCTATTTGCAGATCAGCCACTCCTGTAAATGTTTCCAAGCCAAAATAAAAAAGTCTGAAGTCTGCGAGGAGGAGGAGGAGGAGGGGAAGAGGAAAAAGTGAGGAGGAAGAAAAGGGAAAGGCGAGGAAAAGGAGGAAGAGGGGGCGAAGGTGGTGGAGGATGAAAAGTTAAGGAATAGGAGGCGGAAAGAAGAAGGGACAGAAAAGGGACGACGAGGAGCAGGGGGAATGGGAGGAATACGTTAGGGGAAGCAACAGGAGAGGAAGAGGGGATGGCGAGGAGAAGAAATAGGACGAAGAGAAGGAGTTAGTGGAGAAGGAGGGGAGGAAAAGGTGAGGAGAAGGAGGAGGGAGAGGAGGAGGAGGAGAAGGAAAAAGAGGAGGAGGAGGAGAAGGAAAAAGAGGAGGAGAGGAGAAGGAAAAAGAGGAGGAGGAGGAGAAGGAAAAAGAGGAGGAGGAGGAGATGGAAAAAGAGGAGAAGGAGAAGGAGAAGGAATAGAGGAGGAGGAGCAGAAGGAAAAAGAGGAGGAGGAGGAAATAGAGGACGTGGAGGAGGAAAAAGAGGAGGAGGAGGAGGAAAACGAGAAGGAGGAAAACGAGGAGAATGAAAAGAGGAGGAGTAGGAGGAAAAGAGGAGGTGAAGGAGGAAGAGGAGAAGGAAGAGTATTGGCTGCTAGAACTAACGTAAGAACTGAAGGAAACCTCTACACAAACAGCAACAACGACCGCGAGATAACACCAAGTGTAACGACAGCAACAAAAAACCCTGTTGCAGAGTGTTGCGTGAATCAGTGACATCCATGTTATTTTTTCTGCGCATGCTATACCCCCTCGAATCCAAAATATTCAAAGTACTGCCTAATAAATATTGTGAAACAAGTATAGTGATTTGTTTGAGGCCATCTATGGCTGGTCGATCAAATGTGGCAACAATGTTAATTCAATTTAAAATAATGATTACAAATTGATTACGTGGCGTTTTCCGTAAGAAGGAAATTCCTTGCGATATTTGTTTGATAAACATAATAATGATATTGGTTCACAAATATAATACTTCAGTAAAATGGCCTTCGTCTGTAAGATTATGAGCACCAGCTGTGTTCGATCTTAAAAACGCTTCCCTTTACAACGTTTTGGGGAAAAAGTCGAACATATTAAATAAGCGTACAAAACGGTTACACCGTTTACCTAAAGCGTACAAACATGCACATTCTAAACGATGATCAAAGTTAACTTTTGATAACATGCGCGATAGACGTCATCATGACTAGATAGTAGCCATGAGAAATATTGACCTGGGAACGTAAAAGACAAACTCCAGTATCACACACACAAAAAATAACTCTATGATTTATTTGTTTGTTTGATTCACAGCCAATTTTGTTAATGTTGTTGATGATGATTGTTGATGATGATTGTTGATGATGATAGCACATGCAATAGACATCACCAAGAGAAATATTGACCTGGGAATTTAAAAGACAAACTCCAGCATCTCACACATTTGACTGTTTATTTTATGAATGATAAAAACAGCATCCGTGTTGTTAGACCTAATAATATCCATCTATACACCATGCCTTCTTATCACCGTATGCATTGCTACGCGACCTCAAAATTCATGTTGGGCGATTGGCGATTTTTACGCAAGAAAATATTGTTGTCAATTTTCTTGAATCTGAAAGTTAAACATTCGAGACAGGGAAGCCAAAGGATAGCTTAAAACCATTTTGGTTGATTTTACAATCAATGTCGGCCCACTGAAGTGGCCGAATCCAGCGTTTTGGTTTGATCGACGGCTAAACATCGCCCATCGCAACATTGAATTTTGAGGTCGCGTAGCAATGCATACAGTGGTAAGCAACCTTTTCCTATTTGCCGCGGAGCTCGTCCCTTCTTCAACACTTTTCGCTTCACTTTGCACTTTATTTGCGTTTCAAGTTTTTTCAATTATTTTTCTTCTCTTTTTTTTCAACTCACTGCCCAAAATACGTCAATTGTAGATTAGTCTAGAACTATCTACGGTGTTTTTATTCAAATATCAATAAAGTTTATATCATATGGTTGAATAAATAAATAGTATAGATAGTATCAATTCAGTCCCCCACATAAGGAATTATATTTGTCTTGATTGCAGTCACAAAGAAATAAAGGTATCCTGCCGCTAAAGAAATCAGACGCAACAATAATAATACATTAAAATAACAATAAATCCTAGGATACTGGGATTCAGCACGTATTCACATGACACGTGATACACGACCCCGGTTATATATAATATACCATAGTTTTATCACAGTTTTAGTTGTAAGGGTCAGATCATTAGATGCCTCCAGGTTTCCTGCAAGCCGGTCCGAGACAGAAGGAGAAGAAAATAACAGCTTCGACTCACAAAAAGAATTTCGGCACTCTAGTCTCTGAGCCAGGAAAAAAATATCCTACACAAGAAAATCATGCAACCTCCCCTGGAAATATCTAATGGTCCGTCCCTAAATATACCATAGTTTTATTACTGTTTTAATTATAAGATCAGCAGAGATCATAATCTGGGAGAGAAAAAAAAAACAGGGAGGCCTGATATCCACATGATAGAGCTTTGTTATCGTGATCTGATAAGCACGCGCTGAAAGCCTGTTTACCCGAATGGTCTGTATTCGAGCTCTAGCAGATTTTTCTCAACGATAATGACTCGAAGCATATATCTTCTTCTGTGCTTGGCAATAAATTTGCAAAAGTATCTAAAAATGCAGTGAAGCTTTTCACCTTCAGTATGTCAGTACGATGTATATCAGTGAGGACAATTAAATATAGACTGCTTGCAGCCCCTTCTTTGGCGAACGTCCGTAAATCGAGAATAGAGTCCTAGTCCTACATTGTAGTTTGTTTGCGCGCTCGTATTTCCAGCTCACGAGAGAGTCATAACAATACCTAAATATGTAATTAGTAGAAATTCCTGCGCAAGGCTATATCAAATCGAACAAATTCTATACCTCTGGGCTAATAATTAGTGAGTGACTAAGCGACCTCTTAAGATCTTTTAAATTTAAAATGTTCAATTATTCGCCGCTGCAATAAAGTATATCAAAGATTAAACCATGCGATTGTAGCCGTAGCGGAGCTGTAGTTTAAAGAGTATACTTTCAGTTAGCTGAGTTGCGCACTCATGCCATCAAAATCAATTACTTTAGTCCTATGCTCGAAGATTTTAGCTATGATGTATGTATTCTTCATTCATTCTACTTTGCAAAAGAAAAATATAACTCCTGCCCATGAACAAATTAATAGTTATAGACCCATTTGATACATATAACACTACAACATCGTTAACGCTCTTCTCATGTAATTACCAAAAGGTTACCTTCTAAAAAGCATGCTCCAGTTCTTGAAACAGTTGAAAGCGAAACCACGACGTATATGAAGTGGCTAATCAACAGACCTCTCTTTCAAATAAACAAGTTGCTGCCTCACGCCAATTGTTCCAGTTCCTCAGCAAACAATCTTCAATTCGAGGACTCTGTTTTCGAGATCAGTTCCAAATCAAATGTTGACCCTTTATAGAAATTCTTTCGTCTCCTGCTTGGGGCTTTGTATGGATAATTATGTGTAGTTATGCTGTTTGTTACGGCCGGCAGCGTGTTAAGACGTCAAGGCATTATAGGACTCACTGTCGGTTTATGGGCCACAATTGAATGAACAGCCAAGTGTCGGCTGGAGGTGAGTCAACTCAACCGGAAACCACGTCACATCACAACAGATGACTGATGATCTCGTTATAGATTTAGATCAATTCAGGGAAATAAACTATGTGAATTGCGGATATTTGGCAATGGTCAAATAGGAAGTATCTTTTACTGTACGAGGCTTGTAAGAGATTCCTCAAGGATTTTTTACCATCCTCGGTGTGAGGCGAAAACGAGAGAAGGGTACTAAGTGCACCCTGTGAATTGCGGATATTTGACTATGGTCGTTATTTTTATTGAGGAAGTATCTTTTTAACTGTACGGGTCCTCTAATTTGTAAAAGATTCCTGATTGTTTGTATCCCGTTCCACGGTTATCAGCGCCAGGAGGCGATTGACGGAGACGAAGCACACATCAGGCCCGCGAAAAAGGGTAGCACCTGTGAATGCGGGCTATGGTCGTCAGGAAGTATCTTTTGGAGCGTACTGTGGGTCTTCCTTGTAAGAGATTCCCGGAGACTATTCACGCTTTCTACCGCGACCCACCCCACGGTGACCAGTCCCCAGGAAGTGATAGACGAAGCACGGCATCAGACAGGAGGCCCGCGAAAACTCCCATGAAAAGGGTATACACCCCGTGGGTGAATTGCGGATATTTGGCGATTCGTAATCATTTTAATTGAGGAAGTCTTTTTAGCCGTACGGGGTGTCCTCTAATTTATAAGATATTTCTCATTGGCTTTGCCATTAGTCTGTGATCAACCTCAGGATCAACGAAGCACGACAGCAGGGGCGCACGCGAAAACTAAATCACGAAAAAAGGTACTGAGAAGCAAGGGACATTCTTTTTATTTAATTTTTCATGTAAGTAATAAAAATCATCATTCCAAACCTGCAACTACAACAGCAGTCAAGGAAATATATTTTCTAATGTTCGTTATAATTTCCAGTGGCTTCCACGCAAACTCAATTCTTCGTCCGTCATCAGAGGAATCGCTAGCGCGTTTCGAGTTACGCAAAAACAGTCACGTATTTCAAGGATTAGGAGAAATTCCTGCGTGCTGGTTTGCTAATTTCGATTTCTTCACGGGCGAACATGTACTGTAGGTAGGTTAATATATCGTTATTAACATCAATTAATTCAAGTTGCCTCGCTTGGACATAACACCAGAACTGGGGCTGCCTCATTGCTCACTGTAAAGCAACTACTGCAGTTGCAAATTCCCGCACGCTCTGTCTCGACTGATCCTGGGCGTGGCCAGTCGGGGCCCAGAGCATCACGCCATTGCTCGGCTATTTGCGGATTCAGTATTAATGTAAAATGTACAGTCATTAATAAATGTCACGTTCAAGTAACTTAACATGGCAATTCTCATCAATGGTGACATTTTCCACATAGCCACGGAGCTCGGTTATTCAGTAGCCAAAATGGCATTTTCCAACAGACAATTTATGAATTGCTCCCAGGAGACAAGTAAATGCACGTCATGATGGGAAGGTTGAGTAAAATACCGCCGAATATAAACATTCCTGCATTCTGATTGGTTCTATTTTCTGTGGCATGGTATAAAATACGCGAGCAAGCGCCTGCAACATAAAAACCTTGCGCGAGTTGCGCGCGAGCAGCAACCGATTTTTTTCGGCGTTTATCACACGTTCTGTGGCTAAATTTATTAACTAGCAGCTTTTTTTCTCTATACTTATACATTGAAGCTTTATATGCTGTAAAAAAGACTAAATTTTTCAAAGATAATGTTTAACACAACAAAAAGAAAAGCAGGGGCAAGAAACGTGCAAGGTGCACAAGTGCATGATTTATCACGTGCCCTTGAATCGATAAACCTTCGCTATTTTACCCGATAGACTTTCGGCAGACATTCGTGATGGTTTTTCTGACAGAAAAAGACGACTTCTATCATCCCTAATGCGTCTTTCCCAGTTTTTTTTTTCTTACAACCTCCAGCCATCAACCTCACGCGGCGTTGTGCCGCGGCAAAAGATTCGTGAGAATTCTTCCCCACTTCAGCGATTGCGCAAAAGAGGGCTTGTTGGTGTTACTGACACACGTGCTCAATTGACAATTTGTAATGTAAATTTATAATAACCGCTCTCTGTCATTCTCTATAAACATTTGATGAGGAGCTTATTTAGATTTGATAGATTACTTTGTCGCTAAACGCGCCCCAGGTCTAGGCAAATTCAACTAACTTGCCAGTCGACACGGAAGAAGAATCCTGTGGTGATCAACACATCAAAACTGTACCCCGAAGTTAATTGGAGAAAGGTGTCTATCATGTTGCAGAGCAAGGTTTCTAGTAGGGATATCCAGCAGCAGCGGAATCTTGTAGAGCAGCTGCGAAGAGAAGTCAAGCTCGAGCGACTGAAGGTTTCTCAGTGCGTCGGCGAGATGGTGCAGTTTTGTGAGCAACAAGAGGCGCAGGACGCTCTTGTGAACTCTAAACATGACAATCCATTTAGAGCTACTAACAAGGGATGCGCGATTCTGTGAACTTATATCACCAGGAGTTAAAGATTAGAAAGATTATAGACATTTACAGAAGCATAATGGGATCACAGTTGAGAAGAGTTCAGCAAAGTTTGATGCATTGTTTAGATCCTGTAGGTCCTCGATCTCAGGCAGTTAATAGTCCGGGACATTGCAAAATGTTTGGCCTTTTTCCTAGAAACACATAATTCTTTGGCATCTCCGAGCGCAGGCGGCTGATTAGCGTGAAACCTTTGTGGTAATACAGTTATTTGGACTTCACAGATCAAGGAACTAAGACAATCTCATTTCTTGTTCAAGGATAGGGATCTAGAGGGACATTGCTGCTGTAAGACTTGACTATGACAAAACTATGACTCATGCAATTTAGATATTCGACGGCGGTACTCAGCCCTTAGAAAAGTTGTTTAGAAGGTAATACGATTCGTTAACAAGTTGCGGTTCTTTTTAATCTTACTAGCTCGAGTCATCATTATGGTAAATGCAGAAATGGCTATACAGAAATTGTGAAAGATAACACGTTATTCCAGAAATGGTTGTCCTTGAAAGGATTACATGTCCATACATTCACAAGTAACCCTGGTAATTTATTTGTATCCTAGAATTGCTTTCAAAAAAGTAGTTGTAAGTTATCTTGAAATTTCTTCTCTATTACAAGTAATCTAGTATTCAGTCGGGGTCACTTAGATTTGTTTAGTTTCAAAACTATGCAACGTATCAAACACGAAGGGGATACTGTTTGTTTAATTCGTCAAAATTTACAAAGAGCGTGGCACAAAATTAAGCTTCAGCAAACAATTGGGTAATGATTTGTAATCCTGCTTAGAGAATATATAAAGATTTTTACATTTTCTTCCCTCGTCTTAATTATATATAAGTTAAGGTGGCTCGGCCACGGACTGTTTCCTAGTGATGACCCATATCCGTTTCCATTGTTATCAATCAGGTGAAATGCGACAAAACTGTTGCATTGCACTCATTGGCATTGCCGTTTCCATAGATATCTGATCAGGGAAGTCTGTTCATAAGTTTCCATCTTCGATTCCTGAAATAAGGGAAATAATTTGCCGCTTGTTTTGAGCTGCAATTATTAGCCCTTACCTTTCTTTGCACTCTCTGTATTTGGTGTTTGCGATAGGAAATCAATCACAGTTGTAATTTTCGCGCGCGCGCAATGTCTGTCTCTTTTCGCAAGCCAGGAAAATTAGTTCCTTTTGGAAGGACGAAACTATGCCTGCCTCAGGTTAGCGACAAGTAGATTAGAGTTGTAGTCTCTGTTCAATAAGGTAGCTGTTGATTATGCGACGCTGTTATTTCCTGACACAATGAATGATTCAAACTACAAGCGCGCGCGCTCTCGTTTCTTTAGAAATACCTTTGGAATGCAACACATCTACCAGGATACAACGCGCGCATTCATTATACCTGGAATCGTCCATTTCGCGCACGCCCAACAAGTCACATCATTTCTGACGTCATAAATAAAGTTAACATCTCAGTGTGGGCCGAAACGCGCACACTTTTCTCTTGCTGCGATGAACTGATTGAGACGCATGCTCGCGTTTGTCAAATGTACGGAGTGGATGGGGAATTCCCTACGAGCCCTCGCGATGTAAGTATTTTTTCGTGTTGCGCCTATTGCGTTATAATATAACGCTTGTGAAATTAACGCATTTTTATATCGTTGGATGCCTGGGCGAATTGCGAAACACCAATAATTAGGACAACTTATTTTACACCCTACCAAGAACCTTACCATGTCCACAGATGGGGGCGGGGGTTCTGCTTCCTTTTGCTGAGTAGAATATCTCGCCATTTATGCTCGTAATAGGCCACGTGCACTAACTGGGTCACGTGACTCATATCCAATACATTCTGAATAAAATTTTGGAAATTCCACTCGCTGCCATTTGCTCCAGGTTAGAGGTTTCATGCTGAAACTCATTTGTTTTTGACTAATTTCTGGAACTGATGTTGAAGGTAGTTGGGGTCACGTGACCCACTTAGTGCAAGTGGCCTATTACTATACTGTAGCGCGCCGAAATGTTGTCAGAAGGATAAAGTTATTGATTTGTTAATTTTGACAAGATTGGCGGCCTGTCTGACAAATGAGCGGACGCAGATTATTGGACGATTCCAGCAAGCGCACACGCTCTTCTATTATTCAGAAATGCCCACAGATTGGTCGACAAATCTTTCACATTTACCAACATGCAGCGCGCGCGTGCGTTATAGCTGGAATCGTTTCATTGAAACTGCGGGGCACATGTTCTGTTCACTAATTGGTCAGACGGGCCAACAATCTTGTCAAAAAATAATCAAAAACTTTATCCTTCTTAGGGACGTGTCATTATTTACCGGGGGGGGAGGCTCCCATTTGTTTCAAACAAGGCTAAAAAAAATTAGGACCCTCCCCTTGAACATAACCAAAAAAAAACGACCCTCCCCCAGTCGTAGGTAAAAAAATTGGGACCCTCCCCCATGCAATTTTTTTCTGAAAAACCTGTTAGATAGACTATTGTCCAAGTGACTTCTGTCATGCACCAGTCAATTGACATCGCGGCCCCCCGATTTAACATTCACTAAGTGTTAAATGTTACTTTTTTCCGGTCACCAGGGACATGGTCGTTGTTAAAGCTCCAGGCCCCGGGGACACTTTTGCAACATGGCGAAACGCGCCTTTATTTTGATAAACGCATTTCATCAAGCCTCCAGTGAAAAGATAAACGTTTTATTTTCTGCGTGTAGTAAAAAAGCCTGTTGGTTTTATTCTTCACGCGCTACAAATTATTATTATCCATGTGCGTGAAGCGCAGCCCAAAAACGAATTTCTATGCAGCTTGTATTAAACGTCGAACTCACTTCTTTCGAACATATAGACTGCCAACCAGGCGTATCACTGGAGGGCTTTTTGGGATTTTCATTTGTCCTTGCCAAGATAGACATGCTTGTAACGACATCCGTACGCATTCCATTTAAGCGCCACAAGCGTATTTTCTTTGGGCAACTCTAAAACTAGATTAGATGTCATTCCTTATGCACGCGAAGCGCGCCGAAATTTTCAACATAATGAGTAAAATAAAACTAGAAAATGATATAGAACTCGTTGCTGGAGTCTCCCTTTCAAGGCTTCAGGTTTCGAGAGATCCTCCCCTTTCACTCGCCCAAAATGAGTGATCCCTCCCAAAATCCTCCGACCTCGGTCCTTAAACCAATACATTTTCGCACGATAATCGAACTTCTGGTTCAGCGTTAATTCCCCGCTGAATATCCCCGCTATAGAAGGTCCGTGTTAAATTCCCTGCCCTTCCGTAGATAATAATGTGTTAAATCCCCGGCCTGACCGCGTTACTTTCCCGCCCTGTTCCGGGGGTGGGGGCCGGGGTGTCAATTGACTGTGCATAAGGAACCGCGGTTATTATTCATCGCCTCGATTATTACGTGAGAATGTTTGGTAATATACGGGTAAAATGCAGTGATCCTCCCTCCAAGTACAATGATTAACGTAATCCCACATCTCCCGTTCCCTGTTTGACCTAGTACTGGAGACATTTTACAGAAAAACGGGCTCGCATATCCTTCGTTGGGCGCGAAACGCGCCCAAATTTTGATAAACGTTTGTTTGCTTGTTCATCGTTTTTTTGTTTGTTCATCGCATTTCATCAAGCCTCAGAGAAAGGTAGATGAACATGTTTTGTGTACGGCATAGTAAACAAAGCCTGTCAGGAGATCAGGAAGTACACTACCTCAACTATATAGGTTAGGTTATATTATTCATGCGCACAACTGCGCTCCGCAAATGACGAAGTTATTAATATTCATGTGCGCGAAGCGCGGCCCAACGGACGAATTTCTATGCTTGTAACGTCGAAAACTCACGCTTATCTAAGGGGTCTTCTTTCAAACATATAGTGACATGCCCTCCAGGCCTATCATTTGCAGGGAAATTTTGGGAGAGTTTGATTTTTTCTCGTCAAGATAGCTTGTTCTTGTCAACGGTAGTATCTATCATTATTGCTCAAAGAGTATGTGAGATGTCATTGTTTATGCGCGCGAAGCGCGCCGAAATTTTTATGGAGAGTTGCTGAAATAACCACTATCGCTATTTGTTTTACCCTCTTCATCGTCCAAATGATGCTGAAAAAAATTATGACCCTCCCCCAAACAGGAGTGAAAAAATTTGGACCCTCCCTTTAGACACGCGAAAAAAATTAGGACCCTCCCCACAAAAATAGGAGCCCTCCCCCCCCCCCCCCCCCCCGCTAAATAATGACACGTCCCTTACAGCGGTTCGGCACACTATTCTGTAATCACGCCGTGGACTAGAGACTGCAGTTCCGTAATCACTGGCATAATGGTCATATTGTTCACTATTCTTATTTATGTTGGCATAAATCACATACAGTAAAAACCCGCGTACAAGAACCTGGATTTTTAAATTTAGCCTAAACAGGTTCTTATAATGGAACTTAAAGCAAATTTAGGCTACCAAGGTTCTTAAAATAGGTTCTTACATTTTCATATGAATTTCATTTAAATATATCATAAATAAATTTGAGGAATTATTTGCATGGTAAACACAATAGACATTCAACACAGTATTCAAGCTTGAAAGAAAAAAATATTGTGTCAAGTTATTTTTAAATTTAATCAGATGACGATTTTAATTCAGCGTTTGTACCTAATCCTAATACACCTTTACAGCAACTCCACTGGTAAGAACCTAACTTAAAACTTTATCCTTAATAGGTTCTTATGTGGAGGGGGCTTAAAATGAAAATTTTAGCCTAGGGAAGTGGTCAAACATCTGTACTCGAATGGGACCCGATGGGTGGTGTATGCCGCAACCAACCTTCCTTTAGGAAAAAATGGCCATTTTTAACTGCAAATATCTCGTAAAATAATAAATGAATACAAACGATAGGCTCAGCACCGTCTTCTTTATAGTGCGAGCAACACATCCATGCATTAAAAACCAACACCCCTTACTCGTGAACAGAGAAAATGGGCATTGAAAAACGGGTGGTAGGTCCCGGGTTGTACCTACCACCTCCCGTTATAAAATCGGGTCCCGCTCGAGTACAATGTTTTGACCGCTTCCCCTAGGTTCTTAAAATCCCGTTCTTATACGCGGGTTTTTACTATATTCTATCCTTGAATTAACCGAAACCTACTGTAACATGTTTATGATAGTTCCATTTTCAGTGACTCGCAAGCAATCCCGTCACCACCCCCTCCCCTAAAGAAAAGTCACGTGACAAACACACCTCACAGGAATCCCGTCGAAGAAACGACGCAAGAGCCGATTGGATGAGATCCGAAAAGTGCAAGGCAGGGAGATGGAACACGCAGGGGACCCTCCTCGGGAAAAAGGGTTAGAAGAGATCGACCTGGGGCAGTAAGAGAGAAGACTGGGGAGAGAGGTGCGCGGCGTAGACCAAGACCTGAACAAGAGGCGGTTCGACTGGCGCAGACCTGCAGAATAAAGAAACACAGGTAGCCATTAATTATAGGGTTATCGAGTAAGAGAGATGACGTAGGAAAAAAAAATTGAACTGAGCAACACCCGCTTGCGGGCTGAAGGCGTATATATGAATGGCTCCCTGAAAATCTAGAGTCTCGAATTCCTCTTGCCTGGACGTCAGAAAACCAGCTTTAAATGCTCTGTGTGTTCTAGTTTCTCTTTACTTATTGTAATTGCAATTTACATACTTTTTGCTCCTGCCTCAAAGGCCTCCGTATTATTGCAAGAGAGCAATTACGCGACAGTCAAGACTATTCCACAGCCGTATTGTGCACGTGGAAAAAATAAATTTAACAATTGTCGTCCTTGTCATAAGGAACATTATAATGTTTTGAATGGATGTGTCTAAACCCGGGGTCTAGACCTTTGGTGTGTCTAGGCTTTGAAAGCTCAGCTAGCGGCAGATTACACTTTGGAGTGTGACTATTACAAAGGGCGCAGAGCACACAGGAAACCCGAAACAGGCCTATACTATGCCTTATCTCGCATAAACTCGCGGTGAGATAAGGCCCCCAGGGTAGGCAAACTAACCAAGCAATGAACCACACATAAAACAATGAAAATGTTACTAAAAATAGACACTGTTCGTGCTGATGGAACAACACGATTCTACTCTTAGTAATGGACTCTTGATGACTGAAATCTGTCAATCACACGATTGTAACGTCACTCAATTACCACTTATGGACGATTCCAGCTACAACCATGACAACGCACGCGCGCCGCTGCATGTCGGTAGATGTGGCACACGGCTTGGACACTGAATAAAGAAGAGCGCGCGCGCTGATAGCTAGCTGGAATCGTCCATTAGAACTTGTATCATTCGGCCTTTCCTCTAAATAAACAACGAGTTCAGTCTAATCGAATCCTGCCGAAACTTGATTCAAAGCATGTTTTCTGCTTTATTGTCAGAAAAGTTACTTCACCATCAAAGCACCAACCCTGCCCTCTCTCTACCACGTGTTCAAGAAACCAAAGCGCACTGGCGCGTCCAAGCCCTCTCGGAAATATCTACCGAGGCTTTGCGAGGCAGCATTTTGAGCCTGGACCAGGATGAGCAGGGATGGGTTCAACTGATGAGGGATCTAGTACAGAGTAGCTTTTAATATACCCGCATTCTACAAGATAAAGGAAAGGAATAATATTTCTGTTGTTTTTCTGCAAGGGACAGCAGTTTCTTATGAATTGACTCGCGGTGCATTTAAGCAGCTTCGGATTTGCTGTATGTATCTCATGATCACGTGACCCGAGTTTACTGTAGTCGGTAATAAACGAGGATTTACAGTAACAGCAGCGCTTCGATGCGATTTACAGTTGTCTACGTTGCACGTCTGGCTTGCAGCTGCAGTCTGGCTTGCAGCGTTTTCCATGGGTTTCAAACGCGAATGAATAGAAACCGCGCTCTTTCGTATTTTTTTTCTGATCCTGAAACTCCAAGGAAAACATTGCTCGAATGGCTATTTTTTATTATTTAACATTTTAGAATTTCATGGAACACATTTACCATAACTTTCTAACGAGTAGAACGAAAAAAGTTGTAAAAATGCTATAGCACATGCAGCGAACACTCATTACTGCGGTTTTCATAATTCTGCGAACTCTCGCTAACGATTTCCAACCGTCAAACCGCCTTCTGGCTTCCGTCAATCAAACTAGAACTCCTGAGTCTTTCGTCGTTACTCTTTGTGCTTTTTGATTGGCAGCACGTAACGTTGCTGTCGCGACAGGAAGCCATTTTTAGCACTGCTTAGGCGCTGGCCAATCAAAAAGCACAAGAGTAACGACGAAAAGACTCGGGAGTTTGATTGACGGAAGCCAGAAGGCGGTTTTACGGTTGGAAATCAATAGCGAGAGTTCGCAGAATTACGAAACCGCAGTAACCCGACATACTTTAAGACAATATGAGGGGAAATGTTGCCAACAAATTGTTGGTAAAGCTATTGCACATACCCTGACTCTGAAACGCATTCTGATTCAGTGAATATTATCTTTTTGTTGAAAAATTTTCTGAAATAAACCATCCGAAATATTCATGATTAAACAAAAAAGCCAACAACCTCCAACTTTGAGCAAACAAACAAACAAAAAACAGACCATACTTCCAGACAAAAGCTGAAGCGTCGTATGGCGACCGTGGGTACAGTTCTTACGACCACGCCAGAGATTTGCAGCCCTGACAGTTGTGCTCTGGTGATTGCTCAGTAGCGAAGGACTTGGCAACTATGAGGGAACGTCTGGCCACCATACCATTAAATAGACGTTCTTGTAATGAGTAGTGAACAATTAACAGTTCCTATACAATACTCAATGTATATATAGGTCTAGAATGTGATTGTGGTACTGGCCATGTGGGACGTTTTAGCGAGTTCATGATTGCGCGTAAAACTTAATCACCTAGTAAACTTATTTATGATTGCGCGTAAAACTTAATCACCTAGTAAACTTATTCATTCTACAATCTTTGTGGATCATTGTCTGGTGCTTTTTTAAGCAAAAATCTATATAAGGTGTTCAGTTATTTAGCCTTTAGTATCTATAATTTTACGCGTGCGCAATCGGTTCACAAGTAACTCACGCGATTCGTTGTGATTTTACCTTCGAATTGATTGTAGTTTAATTAATTCTTATTTCGAAGACTGTGCGCAGGCTTGTCTGCCACAACCCTTTGTAGAAATGTGTCTTAACCCCATTTACACCACAGAAATGTTTGGCACTGCTCGGATAAAAATGGTTCTTGGACTACCTCGCCACGTAGTCCCAGCACGGATGAAATTTCGGTCCGGCTCTGACAAATGTAGTACAGCAAAAACCATTTGCACAGCGGAAATGTACCCGAGCCGTGACATTAAAGTTGGTATCCGTACCACTTATTATCCGAGCCGTGCCAGAAAATCCCTTTTACACGACAGGGATTTTTTGGCACGGCTCGGATAAAAAGCAGTACGGGTACCAATTTAATGGCACGGCTCGGGTATATTTCAGCTGTGTAAATGGCTTTGCCGTACTGAATTTTCACAGAGCCCGACCGAAATTTCACCCGTGCCGGGACTACGTGGCGAGGTAGTCCAAGAACCATTTATCCGAGCCGTGCCAAATATTTCTATCGTTTTAAATGGGGCTTTAGATGTTCCATTATTAATTAAATGTGATATTAAGAACTAATGTAGTATAATAGAAAACAAAGAAACAAATATGTGGGGAATTTCCTTCCTGTTTATCTCCTTCAAGCCTTCTAGACGACCTTTTTCACAAGGCACAGGGACGATGATGTGCCCTACTGATCTTGCAAAGTACTGCAGATCTAGCGGAAGTGCCGTAAAGTACGAGGGGGTGAGAATTGGGGGGAGGGGCGTTCCCATTATGCGGAGGTTGGGAGTGGTGGGTCTTGCTCGTCATATCGATCGCTTAGTTAATCGTCACTATATGAGCCCCGCCAAGCGAAAAGGGCCCCACAATGGAAATGTGCGGCCTATATCCACTCGTACCCATGTAGTATTTGGAGACAAACAGACAAACGAACACGTTGTGTGCCCATGCAAGAACTATTTTAATGAAGAGTCAATTAATTGTACTCGACTGGTACCCATTTTTTTCAGGGGAGGTGGTGGTACCGGCAGTGACGATTGAACTATAATGGTATACTAGAAAAAAAAAATAATCAAACAGAAATATGTGGTGAATTTCCTTCCCTGTTTAGGGACGTGTCATTATTTACCGGGGGGGAGGGCTCCCATTTTTTTCAAACAAGCTAAAAAAATTAGGACCCTCCCCTTGAACATAACAAAAAAATGTGACCCTCCCCCAGTCATAGGTAAAAAAATTTGGACCTCCCCCATGCATTTATTTCTGAAAAAACCTGTTAGGTAGACTATTGTCCAAGTGATGTAATGTCTCTTCTTCTTTCTCTAAAACAGAACTACTTTTTTCTTACTTCTGTCATGCACCAGTCAATTGACATCACGGCCCCCTAATTTAACATTCACTAAGTGTTAAAAATGTTACTATTTTTCCCGGTCACCAGGAAATGGTCGTTGTTAAGCTCCAGGCCCCCGGGGACACTTTGCAACATGGCGAAACGCGCCTTTATTTTTGATAAACGCATTTCAGCAAGCCTCCAGAGAAAGATAAACGTTTTATTTTCTGCGTGTAGTAAAAAAGCCTGTTATTTATTCTTCACGCGCTACAAATTATTATGATTCATGTGCGTGAAAGCGCAGCCCAAAACGAATTTCTATGCAGCTTGTAACGTCGAACTCACTTCTTTGGAACATATTGACTGCCAACCAGGCGTATCACTGGAGGGCTTTTGGGGGTTTTCATTTGTCCTTGCCAAGATACACATGCGTGTAACGACATTCGTACGCATTCCATTTAGCGCCACAAGCGTATTGTTTTCTTGGGCAAGTTCTCTAAAACTAGATTAGCCACGGCGATTGCGTTATATGACCTTATGTGAAATGCGAGATCTTTTACATGCCGAATCTCTCAAATTTGGCTAATAAATAACCCGTTCAGCAGTTTCGATCACAAATAGCATGCGCTGTTTTTTACAGTAACTTATTAAATATAGCAGTTCGATAGAGAATTTATTGAGCTTGCCGTAGGTACCACGTGGTGTATTCGATAATGTTTTTTGTAGTTTTGTGGAATCTCCGCAAGGGATCCACTAGTGCGGTATCGTGCGGTACAAAGGGATCCGGGCTAAATCTAATAAGAAAACGGCTTTTGAAGACAGCTTGAAAAGACTTGAATTTTGAAGGCTGCTGGTATGATGTCTGCAAAACATTTAGGTAAGAAGCTGTATCAATTGAACATATTAGAGGAGGAAAATTTTCAATTTTTAGATGGCTTGCGTGTTTTCCCCTCACGGACTATAATGCATTCTGGTGCAACGAAGCATGACGACCGCGCTGTACACACAAAATATCCATATTTTTGCCTCGTTTCATTTCTTTAGGAGGCTAACAAGGATTTGCTTCCTTGATATAATTAAATGTTGCAGAAAATTGTGATATCTTTTTTGTTTTCGGGGGTATTATGAACATTTGAGCCTAACAGCAATTTGCAAGGGCTTCTGGTCTATTAGGCTGGGGTCTAAATCGCCGTGTAGATGTCATTCCTTATGCGCGCGAAGCGCGCAGAAATTTTCAACATAATGAGTGAAACCAAACTAGAAAATGATATAGAACTCGCTGGAATCTCTCTTTCAGGCTTCAGGTTTCGAGGGATCCTTTCACTTGCCCAAAAATGAAGTGATCCCTCCAAAATCATCCGACCTCGGTCCTTAAACCAATATATTTTCGCACGATAATCGAACTTCTGGCTCAGCGTTAATTTCCCGTTAATGCCCCCTGAATATTCCCGCTATAGAAGGTCCGTGTTAAATTCCCTGCCCTTCCGTAGATTAATGTGTTAAATCCCCGGCCTGACCGCGTTACTTTCCCGCCCTGTCCCGGGGTGGGGGCCGGGGTGTCAATTGACTGGTGCTATATTATTCATCGCCTCGATTATTTACGTGGGATGTTTTATAATACACAGGTAAAATACAGTGATCCTCCCGTCCCCTGTTTGACCTAGTATTGTAGACGTTTTACAGAAAAACGGGCTCGCATATCCTTCGTTGCGCGCGAAGCGTGCCCAAATTTTGATAAACGTTTGTTTGTTTGTTCACATCGTTTTTCTGGTTGTTCATCGTTTTTTTGTTTGTTCCATCGCATTTCATCAAGCCTCAGAGAAAGGGTAGATGAACATGTTTTTGTGTATGGCATAGTAACAAAGCCTGTCAGAAAGTACACTACCTCAACTATATAGGTTAGGTTTATATTATTCATGCGCACAACTGCGCTCCGCAAATGACGAAGTTATTATATTCATGTGCGCGAAGCGCGGCCCAACCGAACGATTTATATGCTTGTAACGTTAAAACTCAAGCTTACCTAATGGGTCTTCTTTCAACATATAGTGACTTGCCCTCCAGTCCTATCATTGCAGGGAAATTCTGGGAAAGTTGATTTTTCCTTGTCAAGATAACTTGTTGTTGTCAACGGTAGTGTCCTCATAGCTAAAGAGTATATTATGTCATTGTTTATGCGCGCGAAGCGCGCCGAAATTTTTATGGAGAAGTTGCTGAAATAACCACTATCGCCATTTGTTTTAACCCTCTTCATCGTCCAAATGTTGCTGAAAAAAAATATTGACCCTCCCCCAAATAGGAGTGAAAAAAATTTGGACCTCCCTTTAGACACGCGAAAAAATTAGTACCCTCCCCCACAAAATAGGAGCCCTCCCCCCCCCCCGCTAATAATGACACGTCCCTTATCTCCCACAAGCCTTCAAGGCGACCTCTCTCGTATTGCACAGTGGACGTAATATGCCTACTGTATATCGCATTGCAAGTTTAGTTATAGCGGAAGTGTAAAGTACAGGGGGATGAGAATAGGGGTGCGCTCCTATATTAAAGGGGTGGGGGAGGGGGATGTCGTCATATTGTTTAGGTATGTACCATGAAGCCTCTATTTATTGGTAATTGGTCATGTACACCACTTTGTATAAGCCGCTAATAAATGGAATTGAATCTGAATCTGAATCTTAGGTTATAATCGTGATCATATAATATCTATCAGGGTGTATTAAAAAACCGCGCATATCAAAAATACCCTGATCAAAACCGTCGTTTTTGAAACACTCACGGCCAAAACCTTATTTGGAAGTATTTACCTTATTTGGAAGTGACGGTAGATCCCCTTCTGATAAGATTTTGGCGACATTTGCCAGAAAAACACTGAATTTTAAGCGAAAACATCCAGCATTTTAGCGACTCGATATTTCAAAACATCCTCCATGTTGGATCTAGGTTGCAGCCAGCCTGATCTATTTTGAGCATCCACAGGGAACCCGCGTAGCTCGCCCCAGTCCCCTTACAGACATTTTGCAAAAACGACGGCTTATTTTTGATATGCCTTGTTTAGCATCTTCTTATTTTAAGTCATCCACACTTTCTAAAGCCTCGTTTACCAAAACCGCCTCTCGAAAAGAAACGCGGTCACATTTCTACGTCTCAAACGTTTTCCTTGGGTAAGGGTATGGTAATGTGGACCCCAACCCCCCCCCCCCCCCCCCCACCACCCCACCCGAAAAACCCGAAAAAATCCCGAAGACGCCTCTGATTTGGTCGAGAGATTCATCATGTATTACTGATGTGATACTGCATTCATTGCCTCAAGTGCCGTTTGCACTTGGATGGCTTCCGAGCAGACTTGCACTTGGATGGCTTCCGAGCAGATATAACGGAAGCGTACTCTAACAGCTGTAAGACCCTAATTACCAATACGCTGAAACGATGTACATATAAGCGCCAAAACGTCCAAAATTGTTATAGAATCAGCTGAGCTTTTCACCTACACGACTCAGTCCAGCGAATTTTTCAAAGCAGCGAGCTGCAAGTACAAGTCGGCGAGAAGATTTAATTCCTAAAATGCAGAGCTGATCATTTTCGCCCTTGCAGTCTGCCTACTTGCCGTGTTTGTTGGAAGAAGGTATGAACAACAACTGTGCATCTTTTAAGGTTTAAATCCTTTTTACTTTAAATTCATGTTAGGGTCTAGGTGTAAATGCTAAAACTAGTAGTGTATTTATTTGCGTATAATATATTTGGTTCTGTCTTGACAAGGGGCGATTTCTGGTGTAAGTTTCACCTCATTTGGCTTTGGCTCTATAATAGTACCGTGACACCCTGGCAGATGCTTTGGGGATGTTTTTCCCTTAGTATTTAACTCATGCTTTGTTCCTAGTCTTACCCGTTTTCCCCTTTTGTGTTGTTTTCTTCGATGAAGAACCGAAACAACTACGTCAAGACATAACACGCGAGAAGTTCGTCTTTGATGTAAAAAGACTAACAGAAACAGTGCCGTAGCTAGCGGAGGGCAGTTTGCCCCCAGCGAAGCAAACATTTTTTAGTGTCACACTGTGGGTAAAAGCCTGCTTGCCCCCCCCCCCCCCCCCCCCCCCCCAGCAAATACAAAGAATGACCAAGGCCTCCCCCCCCCTCCCCCCAGACAAAAATATGTAGCTACGTCATTGAGAAAAAGGGTATCGCTCTGAGGGTTTCACTATCTGGGGGCTACTTGAACCGCGACGAGACATGAAGGCAATTCAATGCACGGGTGGTGGAAGGGGGTGGTCACCTGATTTTGTTTTCCAAATTATTGTCTGCCAAGTAGGATGTGCTGGAACTTTTAACGCCGTTCCACGTCAGATTTTCCATCTACAGCTGATATTGCCTTTCACTGCAGACGAGATTTTGAGCCAAAATCTTGAGCAACAAATTTGATGCATCTCTGGCCGTCAAAGGGCTGGACTAAAAAAAAAAGATGGATACAGCATATGTTGCTTCCGCACACAGCCACACGCAACGAGGATTTGATAATATCTTTTAAAATCACTTGCTTTAAAGGGGGCACTCGCACGCTTGTCTGACAAGCACATATTTCAAATCGCAATCCAATTCAATCCTCTTGACATGCTTGATAATAGATAAAAACTCTATAGATTTGTATTGATTTAAAAGTTAAAAAGAGGTAATTTAACAAACCTGGACTGTTATTTTTGTTATTCCCGATAAACTTTGATGTATTTTGGTGATTAGAATTATACTTTTTTTTGACAAGCGTGCGAGTTCCCCTTAAAGAACAGGAATGCAACTGTGGTTTATACTGGTAAAAGGGAAGGTTGGTGGGATGAATGCTCGAGGATGGGAGGGGGGTCTCCATTGAATCCATTGAAAAGACTAGGCATGCAATTTGATAGTGGGCTTGTTTTATTCCTTTCCAGTGACGCCTGGTGGGGTGGTGGTGACTCCAGTTCGTCGTCCAGTTCCAGTTCCAGTTCCAGTTCAAAGTCCAGTTCCAATTCCAGTTCCCGCTCCCGTTCAAGTGGTCGTAGATCAGGTGTCGGTAGAAAAGCGCGGAATGTTGGAGGGCTCCTTGGAGTAGCAGCGGATGACGATAAGAGAAAGAAGCGAAGCGCCTTGTACGGAGGCGTAGATATTGATGTAAGTACTTTTCAATCCAGCCTCGTTTAGTGACCAGCCATCTTGAAAAAAATTACCCAAAAAGGTTGTTTTCAATCTCCTTTCCAGAGCCTACACCACTCTGTTAGTTGTTGTTTCTCGTTTGACGATTCTGATTGGTCGATTTTCACGTTCACCATTTTGAAATTCGACTCAAACCATACCTGCCAACTCTCCAGGTTTCACCTGGAGTCTCCATGTTTTTTAACAAATCTCCCGGGTCTCCGGGTTAAAGCATCAACTCCATGTTGAAGCTAGTTCAACATATTATGATTAATAGTCAGACACAAAAAATTCAACTGAAGTCCGCCATCGGCAAAGATTCGGAGAGAGTTCGGACGGTTTTCGGAAGGGATTCGGAAATGGAAGACTGCTTGCAGCCCCTTCTTCGGCGAACGTCCGTAAATCGAGGGAAATGTTTTTTACCCGGCGGCTTCGATTTAGCAGTCTAAGACTCTGGAAAACGAGATGGTTCCGGCGAATTCTCCAGGTTTCAGAATGTCTGGGGTTGACAGGTTCGATAATCGACAATGACGGTGACCACATAAGAACATAAGGAAAAGCTGGATATCCTACAATTATTCTTTCTGCCAGAGCCTCCGGACAGCGAGCCAGCATGACCGAGAGGCTCGGGAATTAACGAGTTGAGCTCTGCTTGTGTGTATTTAGTCACTAAAAATGATTGCTTCTTTAATTGACATGTTCATATAGCCTTTTGCTCTCTATGAAACCATCGAAGAACAGTTAAACCACCTGATGGAAGGCGTGACAAACGTGATAAATGACGTCATTCCAGTGAACATGCCGCACAAGACTGGTGACGAGTACAGCGTCGCGTCACTTTCCTGGGACATCAGCTGTCTACTGCGACAACTGAGTTTCGTGTTCACGGAGATCGACAAATACGTAAGTGGAATCTGATTCCGTGATGATCATAGAGCGGTTTTCCCATGTGTCGTGAAAACAATTGCAATTTCAGCAATCACTAGCCAATCAGAATCGAGAGAAATCACGACTTGCTCCTAAATGGCTTTTTTCTCAGCCAATTGCAAGCCGAACCAATTACTAAGTAAATTACACAATTATATTTACAACAGAATTTGATTGGCTGAGAAAAACGAGTAGCCAATGAGAACGCAAAGCAATCGCAATTACATAACAAGTTTTGACAGTCATGTGAAATCCGCTCTATCAAAATGTTTTATTTCCAACAACTAGTGTCAACTTTGGCCGACAATTTCTGACTTATTTGGAAGGTCTGTAAGTATCTGCGAAAAAGGCAGAGAAATACTCGCAGATGTCCAAGAAACATCCTTCTCTTGCTTGTTTTTTTTTTCGGCAATTGGGCTTTTAGCTCAGTGCAGCATGCAAATTGTTGAGTTTATTGTACTGACAACTAGTGCGTGTAAACAACCATGCACTTTTATACTAAAATATACAATCAGACATCACTAAAGGTATACTGAAATGGTTCCCCAGTGGCTCATTAAAAATAAAAAAGTTGTTCGGCTGAGTGAAAATAGAAGAACTTCGAAGCTATTTTCGTGTGGTCATCAACTTCTGAAACTCTTGGCGTGCTCATGGATGTACTCGAAGTCATTTTGTCCATTCAGATGCGCGCTTTATGTCGCTATTCACATTATCCACTTAACCAATGGGGTGCGAGGATTTCGTCCAGTGAACGAAAATTGTATATTAACTATAGCCATGCTCAGGTGAACTGCAATTTTCTTTCCGTTTGTAGATTGCAAAAGCCCTGGCTCAATATCGCATTGACGAGTTGCCTCTTCCTCCTGATACAGGATGCCCGGTAAGAAAAATCGTTTATGAGGATTTTTTTTCATGTTCTGCGCGCTGTTACGGGAGGAAAAAAACGACTATACGCCCACTTCCAAAAACGTGCCCAGTAATTTCTTAGATGTTATCCTGGTTCGACCATGTTTTATTACCACTGAGGAATCCTAACAGTTGATTGTTTATGACGTCATCATCTCATTTCTAATTATGATTTTAAGACAGTAATAGACCTCCTCGGCTTGGACGCTATGTTCTCTCCCATTTCATATCGCGTGGCATTCCCCTCTGAGTATTCTGTACGTCTTTCTTTTTCTGCTACGCATTGAAGGATATACGAATATGGATGCACCCCAAATGAAAGAAAGAAAGATTAATGTACAAATGAATGGCATATGATTTGAAATGGGAAATCATTACGCCCAAGCCGAGGGGGTTATTGCTCTTGTGATTCACAGGATTTTGAGAATGGATAATTGATTTGGTCCAATTTTCGCCGGTGACAAGCGAGCGACACCTAACGGCAGATTCATGGTATAGCCCACATATTTCAATCTGCGGCTTTATTTTCCAGATTGACGCTGTTGGTTCCGCCAGCTCGCGTGCTATGCCAATAAAGAGTCGCAAGCAGTTTCGGCTCTTTATCGACGAGCTCGTGCTGTTATTGGCTGATCTGCGAAACGCTGACGTAAAGCAACTGAAATCAAAGGCATGGCCGCTCTGAAACACATCCTGACTAATCAACATTAAAAGTTGTAGCGAGGAGTGAGATTTTAACAGTGAAATGTCATTGGTAGTTTGGTTTGTAGAATTAATAAAAAAATGACCCGGGACATTATAAAAGATCGACGTTTGCTACATTGTCATCCCATTGAAGACACTGTGTCCGATGAGTGTGACAAAGTGATCTCTTTGTTGTGTTTATCTATGCGGGAAGAAACTTTCAAAATAACATCATAAGTTTGCTGTTCTTGACTTCATATCCCGTAAGCTAGCAGTTTTAGTCGAAAGGATGGATACAAATTTCATAAGATTTGGGACGGATTGAGTTCACTTCTTTTACAGCCGTCTTTTGAGTTGCGCTAGACATCACGCCCATCGGACAAAGGGTTTTTAAAAATGGGAGAGAGAGGTTTATTATCTACTCAGTTGCTGCAAAAAGCTGGATTATTGAGGAGAGAGCTACAAAGAAGCGTTTACCGTAACATATCACAGGCATACTTTACAGTTATAAAAGTATTCATACGGTCCGTTCGACCTTCCAAGCGTCTCACACTGGGAACTGAGCGTAAACTATACCGGGTCACCTCAGAGGGTAGGATCCTGTTTTACTTACTGTGGTTGTCATGATTTTGCGAATTCTAAAAAAATGGACAATTGGCAGTTTTCACGATGTTGCGCACGCAGCATCAATGGGATGAGAACAGTGCTTGCCCATTCTCGTACCCAGAGCTCCCCAGCTGGATAGCTCGTCTGCTCGCAGGGGAGGCTCTGGGGACACCATTTGAGGGCCGTCGCTGATTGGCTAATTTTGAGCGTGGAGCATGCGCTGAAACGTATTTCTCTCAGCGGCTCCGTATTAAATCTCGCGCATGCGTCAGTGACTGTCACCAGAGCCTCCCCCGCGAGGTTACGAGCCGGGGAGCTCTGGGTTCGAGAATGGTGCTTGCCTGTTTTCTATAACAAAAAAACATCTTCACCAGGAGTTGGAACGGCTCAAGGGTATTGTTCCCACAACATCGTGAAGACGGTCAATTGTAACCACCCAATCATCACATGATCTGAATAGGATAGCAAAAGAATGTAAACACCGTTAGCCGATCCTATTGTGGCTGCAACGGCGAGCCTCTGGAACAGAGGTTTGATTTTGTTGGCGGAGACCTCAGTACCCACCCCTCTCTGATTAACATGCTCTCGTCCAGGACCTAATCCTTCCAATAATAGGGAGAGGGGCTCCGCCTTTGGGACTTACGTTTTTGATCGATAGGGATAGCCTAAGAGAATCCTTCACGTCTGAGATGGAAGGATTCTCTTAGGCTCGCTCTTCTGATTGGCAAACTTCTTACAAGATGGCACAGTGCTATTCGCAGTGATCCATTCCTTTGACCGTACAATAAACACTTAGCTACCACGAACATCACTGAGAGTTTTGCAAAAGCTGCCGGGTTGTTTAGATATTTGATTCTGGAAACGCTTTGAAAACACAATCAGTTGGGAAAAGGGTATGGGCTGTTCCATTTTATATCTGTTACCCCCAAGAGAAACCAGAAATTTTCACAGGGATCATTGTTTGACCCTTTCCAATGGATTTTCTTTTTACCCAAGAATTTGCAACTGTAGAATTTCCACAGGGGCCACAAGAGATTGGAAATTTCCTCACGGGTTACTCCAAATTTTTAGGGGTTGTACAGGAGCATGAAATTTCCACGTCCGGGGAGTGCAATGTTAAGTAATTTGATACGGGGGGGGGGGGGGGGGGGGGGGTAGTAGTTATTGAACAGAACTCCATAGTAAGTCATAGTAGGGTTTATTGGTCATCAATGCCACAATGATCGGGCATGTTTCCTTTACACGACAGCGGTTGATTGCTCGTCATTCCATTAATAAAATCAAACTACAATACTAAACATACAGCCATTGACTAATCACATTTTGGCAACATCGGCTTAAAAGTCTGGCCGGGTATCTGCACTATGGCTTTATTATTTGCGATAAGTGACAATGTCAGGAAAAGGGCAAGACTTTTCAACTTTCACTGAAACTTGCTGAAATAATTGTGCCTACCAAGATATAATTAGAAGCATAGAAAAGAGCCAGGTTGGAGATCATCACAGGTTTAAAATGGTGCTTGGAGTTTGAATAGGGATCTTGTGCAGTTTGTTCAAAGATGGGTTAAATTTGTGCCAGATTGAGATCTGATCTGCACTAAACCACCAAGTTATCATGGTGATTAATCCTGGATTAGTGTTATCCACTTGAATGGGCAGTTGGAATCCGAATTCCAGGGTGGTTAGTTATCAAAAAGCACTGAAAATCCAGGGTACTCTGGTACTGGAGCAAAATTCCAGTGTTGGGTATCCCAAAAATACGAATATCCAGGGTGGGTTAACAACATAATTCCAGCATGGTCATGAGCAAATTCACAACCTAAAATTTCCAGGGTGGGTAGAAGAACCTGGGGGTGTGGGGACTATTTCTGGGACTGCCAAATCCTACTATATTTGGTACAATCTATTTATTGGCCAATCAAACAAAAAAGGACAAAAGGATGGACCATTTGACTTTTTTTAATTGGGGGGAGGGGGGAGAGGGAGAAGTGTGTTTTTGTCTGAGTGGGACAATTTTTTTAAGGGTTGTGTATGAATTATTTATCAAATCCCTCCGCAGAAAATTCTGAAATAGGAAGCAAAATCTGAGATATTTCCAAGGGGATTGTGGGGCAAAAGAAAAATGGTAGCATTTTCTCAACTTTTTCCTCAGGGTGATTTGCCCATGGGTAAGCTCCAATACCTTCATTCTTTCAAACTCTACATGCAAAGCTCCAATCTGGCTTATTACTATGGGTTGTATCTTGAAGAGAACAATAATTTCAGCCAGTTTGAGTTTTAGTTGTAAATATCTTGCTAATTTCATGTCATTTTCACTTTAAATGTTGAAGCTAAATCCATGTAAATCAAGTCCTTGGTTATGATTATACCGGTTATCCCTGCTAGGTCCAATACAAAGGGTTATGGGTCCGTAAGTCGCCTTCATGCTTCACATGCTAATTGCTCAAGGTTCACGGACTCCAACAACTTTCTTGTTGCCCTGTAAAATGAGACAATTTGCTTTATTAGTTATTGTTATGACCATCAGGGGCGTAGCCAGGGGGCCGGAGCCCCCTTTCTCGGGAGAGTTTCCCATACATTTACTGTATTTGCTGGAGGAAATTTGAACATTTTCGTCCCATGTTTTCACTATCTGCCCCACCCCCTTTCAGAAATTCGGTTACGCCGCTGACATTGACATCTAAATGCAGGATTTGAAAGAAACAGAAATAAGGAAATCAAATTAATATGCAGCTTGTTTGTTAAAGCAATCACAAATAGCAAAGCCTTGGTCATAGAGGCAGGTTCATATGACTGTGGTGAGACCAATTCCAAAGTGATTACACCAATTCTGAGCAAAACCTATAGGAGTGATTACAATTACAATTACTCAGAACAGCAGGACTGGAAATTAAAAAAACAAAACAGGTCCCATGTTGGACAATAGTTTCAATTTTTAGTCACATTTTGCAGACACAAATTACTCACAAATTTTAGTCACAAATTAGAAACGTTAAGTTCGAAAGGAACTCATACAGCTGCAATTTCCAGCCTTGAACAGTAAACTGAAATCCACTCTAAAGGAATGGTGAACACCAATCATTATTCAGCACATCGATGCACTGCCCAAATATGGTCATTGGAACGCCAATAGCTGTCTTCTGTACATCACAGATATCCTGTGATATCCGTCGTCTGAGGTAAATATGATGTCTTGAGCTTGTAAGTAATACACAGAAGTAATGTTTTCAGGGGTTTTTGTGCTATCAATGTGCTGAATAATAGAACCATTATCCTGCTTGATTTTGCAGAATATCTCACAGGATAACAATCTCACAGGATAACGATTAAATAATTGCAGTCAATATTTGGTACCATAACTTGGAAAGGAAGCTTTGTAACAAGTTTTGTTATCAAGCCCTATTATTTTGGTACTGTAACTGCTGGCCAGGTGATTCATTATATAAACACCAATGAAATACTGGGTGATCTTACACAAAATCTTTATCTTCATGTATGAAAATGACATATTATTTTACAAACACACTTGCCTGTGCTCATGTTTAGGTTTTACTCAAAATTAGAAATTCATTGATGTTTATCAGAAACATAACGTAGTTGAAATGTGTAACAGACGAATGAATCTGATGTGACAACCAGCGAACTTGCAATCACTAAACACCATATTTGGAAAACAATGCCCTTGCCTGCAGCAGATCAAAATTCATATAAAACTTTTCCGTTGGGATTGCACACACATTTGAACTGTTTTCCGTTGGTTTAGAAGCGCGCGTGTGCGTGTTGATGCAAACAGCATTGTCTGCACTGGCAAAATGGCAAATCAGCCAATCTTATTACAAGAGCAGCAAAAGTAATGATAAAAAATCTTTTTGATGGGTTTTGTGAATGGAAGTAAACAGTTATCTGAACTCATTTTGTGCTTCTGTTCTGTTGTGGCATTCGTGTGCGTTATTTTTAGAAAACATGACGAATCAAATCTCCCATTGCTGATTGGCTAAACAAAGAACCTGATGCTTTCCAAATATGGTATTTATTGATCATGAGTTGTTCGCAGGTTGTCGCGCTGCTACATATTACTAAGGACCCTGACGCATGTTTTGAGATTTGAATGTAATGTTACTTTGCTACAACATACCATAATATATTTACTTAACTAATTATTTCATCCCTCAATTGCAGTACTTATTTGAGGGTGATGCTTCTTAAAAACATGGATGCAAAATATTCACTTTATAGTATGCCTTCTACCTAAGTTATGCCATGCATATAAATGAACAACCATTAACACAACTTCTAGGCTGACTTTTTTTAGGTTCAGAAAAGTGAAACATTAAAATCCAGTTGATTTTTCAGAAATTTCGGGCCATCTAAAGTTCCTTCAATTTCAATGTTTTTTTTCAGCATTTATACTTATGCCTGTATCGGGTGCAAATCTAGGCCCTTTGCTTATATACATAGCAAAACGGAAAATGTGATATGACAATACAGGGATACAAAAATGTTATCTTTTGAGTGTTAAAGATTGATCTCATTTGTTCTCTATCACTTCTACCATACTCTAGTCTGTACTTAATTATTACAAGATACATTTTCTGACATCTCTAACTGAAGAAGCCACATAATCATATTTATTATATGGATGCCAGTGTTTTACCGGAAACTAAAACACTCGTATTTTCCATATCTTCACTAGTGAAAATATGAAAAAGTTATGTACCGCATGTCCCGGATGTGCACGTTTGCAGTGTTGTTTTACTCACTTTCGTCTGTAGTGAAATCTCGCTCGCTCAGTCACACGAGTTTTAAGCCACAAAACTAAGTTTTGTTCTAGTTCTAACGAGAAAAACCTTATTTCAACTATGGTAGAGTGCTACAGCAACACAAAAAGGGAAATTAGTTCTTAACGACACTAGGAATCAGAAAGATTGAGGGAGCATTTCACAAATAAACACTTTCGACTTTACCAAGTGAGTTTTATCAATTTGTTATATTTTGCCACTATGTCAATTCTTATCCATATAATAAAAAGAACATTACACGGTGGCTTGAAGATATGGATTTTATTTTCTCGTGTCAAAAGCAATATTTTACTCACTCGCCTTGCCACTCGAAAATAAAATCCATATCGCGCCGTGTAATATCCTCTATATATACCAGTACTTAAAATGCAAGGTGTTTTCTTTCAAAAACTAGCCAGCTAATCATAGTTCAAAACTCAAAGTATCTATTTCTCATGCTTACCTTCTTGAATTCCTCATCCTGCCTCTTCTCATAGTGTGCAAAGTCATCAAATATGGAGGTCTGATGTTTGTAACTGTGAATTATCTTGACAACTTGACGAGCCTTGTCCTGTGGCACCTCTTGGGTGTCACGAGAGTTGGTGACCGGCTTATTATCATTATTCTCCAGGCGGATTTGACGCAGAGCATTATTAGGCACGTCCTTCACATAGTACCATTTCACTTCAAACTTCCCCTTCCATTTGTCTTGTGACCAAATTCCAGTTTCGATATCAATGTCCACATCGGACATCATTTGGGCAATTCCGCAAAAGTGTCCACTGCCATTGACACTGAAAAACAGATAGATTGGATCGTTTTTCTGCTCTTTGAAAGCTTCATTCAAGCGCCTGTTTCCGTGCTCTGTGCTGGTCCAAACAGCATACTTGATCGACCTGTGAATGTCATCTTCACTGTAACTCTTAATAATGAAATAGCGAGCATTAGGCTTGTTCAACAATGGACAATCCTTTGGGTTGTAATTTGTTTTGGATCTCAGCTTGTCCAGCACAGGTACACACTCCCCAGACCCCGAATTCAGTCCTGAATTCCCAATTGCACCCATGTTTCCGGTGCGTGGGCGCTGACCACGCCCAGCAGGAGCTTTGCTTGCTCCAGACTTTGCAACATTACCCCATGATTGACTGTCCTTTCCTGGTCCATTGTTTCCTGGCATTTGTCCTGGTAGTTTTGGTTTTGGTGGTGGTGGTTTGGGTTTAGGTTTAGCAGGCTGGCTCGCAATTGCAGCCCATGATTTGGGTTTGTTATCTGGCACTGGTTGTCCTTTGTTTGAACCCTGAGACAGTCCCTGTGATCCTTTATCCGGTCCATTGTCATGATCAACAGTCAAACTCAAATTTGACAAAGCTTTTTCCATTCCATCGCTGGTGTACTCTTTTCCATTCAATGAATTTATCCCAACTCCAATAGCAGCAAGTGGTTCCGACACTGGTGGGGGAGGTGGCTGGTAAAAGTTTGTCAACAGGGGCCCCCTTGCAGCATTGGGCTGTGTTTGTTCCCCCCAAGAGATATCAGTTGAGCTCCCCGGGAAGTACAAGGCAGGACCACCTTGATTTAGAAACACATTGGTTGAGGTATTCTGTCCCAGATAAGGAGTTGATGACACTGCAACTCCACTGTTGTGACCGAAAACCTGGTCTGCTAACAACTGTTCTCCGCTCCCAACAGTGCTAAATCCAGTGTTTGGAAACAACGTATTGGGTAGTCCGGCGAGGACCATGTGCCGTCACCGATCCCGGTATTTAAATACGGGAACGGCATGGTTGGTATCCCTGTAGTTGAACTAGACGATGGATAAAATGGCGGCAAATAAGTGTCTCCCAATGAGCTGGGCATTTGAACTTCGCGTTGTTGATACTTCCCGTCCACCTTTAGTGGATGCGCCATTAGACGAAGAAGCCACGCACATGTGAAACAAACATGGCAACCATTAGGAGAATTATCCAACACGGAAAACCAATAACTACGAGAAAATCACACAAATTTCACCAAGCAAAGGCGAAATAATGCAAATAATAGCTGTGTATCATCATAATACCTGCTCTTGTGCTGTTTGGAGGTATTTTTCTAGTTCTCCACTCTGGATTTCGCCGTTCTTGCCAACGTAGCCTGCGAAAACGAGTTAAAGTTTCTAATTTAGCGATTTCACGAAAGCAGCTCATAAAAATTTCGTACGCAGACGAGCTGAAAAAAGCCTCAAGTAGAGACAAATCGCGTTGATAATCGAACACAAGTTTTTACCTTTACTGTTATGATCTTTAGGTCGCTGTGTAGAAGTAATTCGTGGAGAAGACGTGCAATTATGCAAGAAATGAAGCGACCATGCATTAGAATCAACTTCGCACTCACTTTTTTAACCACACTTTGACGACTTTCTAGCGCCAATAATTTGCCGAAAACTCATACCTGATCGATAGTCGTGGACATCCCAAGAAAATTCGCAGCAGTTTGAAGGAATTCCCTATGATTCGGCGGCAAAATTGGCAGTTTATTCTCGGCTTTCGAGGCGAAAGCGAAAGGACAAAAGAAAATGGCGGCCTGAGTGTTGAATCGTCGACGTGCGCGCGTTCTTTGCGTGACTGGTGGTCGCCGCCATTACGCAAGCTGTCAATCAAATTTCCTTATATGGAAGTGAGAAAGAGGAAATCACACCAGTACTCAGTCTCTCGCGGGCTGCATAGAAGAGAGGCAAAAGGCGTGTCTAAGAGTTTTGGCAAAACAAACCGCGAAACATCACGTACGGAAATACCAGACAATTTTTTATGTTCTCGTGGTTTGTTTTCCATTTTTTGAGACTCCCTCCATTGACGAGAACCAGTGGCTCTCTGAGAGAACTCGAGAAGTAATGTATTGTTAATCCACTCTTGATTGAATCTCAAAAATAAAAATCCAACGAAGGATGATAATTTGTTTGAATAGAGATTGCTTCTTTATAATGTTTTAAAATATTCATGAAAATTTATAGCAGCCCATAAAAAATGCATATTCCAGCTAAGCTGTTGAAGGAAGTGTTGAACGCAACGCCGCGTCTCTCGTCGCTCTCTGGGATGGCTGTGTCGAGCCTGACAAGATGGTCTGGACACTACAGTTTCTGATCCAAGATGGCGACGGCGCGGATACGGGAAGAAGGCTGAGTGATACCTCACAATAACTTGAGCATCTCTCCTTCTTAATATGGCTTTACTGCAAGTGAGTAATCAGCATTTAGTAATCTACCAATTTTTCAAGTTTTGTTTGGATCACAACTGTATTTTCGATATAATTTTATTTGCAGTGGAGGCGGTTCAACTTTTTTGATAAAGAGCTTTTGAAGGAACCTGGTAGCAACCAACCTTATACAAGATTACAGGTATGCAAGACTGAAGAGGAACTGGAAAATATCATTATTTGTCACAGTAAACAGAATAAAGCAAGTGTTACAAGAATTTCGTGTTGTTGGAACCCTACATAACATTGGAGTAAAAAACGTTTGCATGGGATATGAAGTTATTGGATAAATCAGCAGCATGATTGTGTTAGGGCTGGTTTACACAAGAATGCAAGTGCAAGCACAGGACACAAGTGTAAATCAACGCAATGTATGCTCAAGCTTAAATCAACACTAATTAGTTTGCTTGTGCTTGCATTTGCTTGATTTTCACTCAGACACAAACACAAGGGAACACAACGTTTAGATTTTCTCATCAGTGCTTGCATTCTAGTGTAAACCACATAAGGTAAATGTATGAGTTTGATATCCTTGCACTTGTGCTTGCGGCTGTACCTTATGTGTTCATGTGAAAGCCAGTCCTTAGTGTGGGCAGTACAATTCCGGGGGGTACTCCCTCCTATACCACCCTGGTGGCTAACTTCAGGTCTGTGGTACGGTATAGAGTTTTAACTATAGGTCTATGGTAGGGTATATAAAATAAAATAAAAAATCTGATAGGGTCACAAGGAACAGCCACAGAATGCATTTCAATGGCTCACCCCATAATGCACTGTTTCCCAACCATTTTCACCTTCATTCCAAGAGGGAGAGAATAATTTACCTCCATAACCTATTTTGTTTGTCACAGGACATTGATATTTCTGCATGTTCAAGTGGCAGAGGTCAAATGGTCATTGGAGGTGAGAAATATGGCTGTTAATTTATGAGTTCCTAGGGGAAGCAAAGGGATTGACAGGCATTGGAATTATCAAACAACCTTTGTCCCCTTCCAATACAATGTGTTTAGTACAGGGGCAGACACTGCGACCCTATGGTTACCAATGGGGACTAAATGTGGGGGCTTTGCAACCAAAATTTTAGAGCTAATCGCCAATTGGCACCCCATCTTTCTTAGTCTGAGATCCACGTTTATGTGGCGACTAAATCTTTGCATTTTGGCGACTAAATTTTTTAAATAGTCGCCAATGGCGCCTAGCGAAAAAAGTTAATGTCGGGCCCTGTTAGTACATGTTGTGTTAAGAGCAAAGAGTTCTATAAATATAAGACTTTTTTCACATTGCACACTTCTATGATCCTAGCATATATCTTGCTTGCAGGCATTAGAGAGTAATTTGAGATAAAAATCCTGAGTTTGCTTTTGTGTGGATGCCATCTTGGATTTGGTGACAAAAAGATGATTTGCCATCTTTTGTCACCAAATCCAAAAAGGGGGCCACATGAAAGGAAGCTCAGTTTTTTTTTACTCTCTAATGCCTGTGAGCAGGCTTCCCATCTTATTGCCATGAAGTATTATCTTCTTGAGTACTGCTCATCAATCAAGTTCTTTTGTCACTGCTTGTTTGTTTTTTATTGTCAGATACAAATGGCAACATACATTTTGTTGACCGAGATCTCCAGCTGACATCTTTCAAAGCATTTGAAATAAGAGTATCTCATCTTTACCAGCTAAAGCAACACAATATACTTGTGTCAATTGGAGTAAGTTTAAAGAAAACTTGTTTTAACTGCATTCTTTATTCATTTACTGGTATTTTTTATTTATTGGTACATGTATTATATTATTACCTGGTAGTTTTGTCTTAAATACTGCCTGTTAACCAATGCAAAGCAAGACATTTGCAATGCTTTGATTCTGTGCCTGCCTACTTCTATTATGTTACTAGTCATGATAACTTTCTGTGGTAAAAAAATGGGACATATCCCACGTGGGGAACCTCAATGCCGTAGAACAATGGAGGTTTGCCTAGTTCTTGCATGGATGATTACTTAAAATACATTTTGAAAGCTGAACCCGCAAAATAGCTCAAAAGCTAATCGAGGCGGGAAGCTGTTATATTGAGCTGGTACATGTAGGAGGTTTTCAAATGAATTGTTTGGTCTCACCATTGGTATTCCAATGAGTCACCTCTGATATTTTGCCAAATCAAACCAAATTTGCCTGCAATTATATACAATTTAAAATATATATGACCACAGAGGATCACAGTACAGTAACATGCACAGTACAGTGACATTTGTATATATTATAAATAGGACTCCAGGCTGTCCAATTAAGGAAAAAAATGGATGGTTCAGAGGAACTCCAAAATTTGATGAGCGTACAATTTGGAGTTCCAAGGAATCATCCATTTTTTTTCTTAATTTTAATTGTATTTATAGTTACTTATTAATTATATAGTGAATGATAGAAAGGCAAAAGTGTCCAATTTCAGCATGTGTGATCCAATTTAAAAATAATTGGACAGTTGACAACAATGGATTTCATACTGGCTATATAATTAAACTTGTAACATACTCTTGTGACTGAGGAGTGTCTACTTTTCAACAGGAAGATGAAGCTGGCATCAACCCCCTTGTGAGAGTATGGAATCTGGACAAGGTAGAGAAATTACTTTTCAAAGCTGATAATTAACAAAGAATGTCCTCTGATTTTCCGTGGTGTTTAACAAATGTCCTCTGATTTTCCGTGGTATGTCCTCTTATATACCACGGAATGACGTAATAAAGTGGTCAAAATGTTGTGGACTCACGAGGCGCAGCCGAGTGTGTCCGCAGTACATTATGAGGACATACCACGTATGAGGACATACCACGGAAAAACAGAGGACATTTGTTTTATACCACAACAAAAAGGAAAAAATAAATACAAAAACAGCGTGCGCGCTCGGACAAACGGTGTTTTCGTTGGTTCTTTTTAGCGCGCACGCTGGTGATGGCGCGTTCCGTGGTATATACTTTTATGTACCCATGGCTGAGAGCCAATCAGAATTCGAGAAACGCGCGCGTTGTGGTATAATCTCTTATATACCATGGAATGACGTAACAAAGTGGTCAAAATGTTGTGGACTCATGAGGCACAGGCAAGTGGGTCCTCAGTACACTTTGACTGCTTTATTATGTTATTCCGTCTGTCTGTATGTTATGTCCTTTAATGTACTTATGTTGAGCAAATCTTACTATAGACTGACAAACTTGGTAATCCGGTGTGCTGTCAGATGCTTAGGGCAATTCCTGGGAACAAGCCAGTAGCAGTAAGTGAATTTTTGTCACAAAAGGGAACATCAGATCCACCACATTCCTTTCTGAGAGTAAACATTACAGCTGTGGTAGATGTCATGAGGCTTGCCCTTGCAGTAGATGGTTGCATGGCTAGAAATCTATTAAGTAATTAGTAGTATTGTATTTTGGAACTCATTTTTTGAGGGGTTAAAATTAGATTGTCTTCGTTGGTGGAAATAAAACATCTATTTGCAACAAAAATTTATTATTTCAAACAATGCCAAATAAATATAAATATTTTTGGTCAATTACTTTTTTTTTTTTTTAATCCTCTCCAACCTGTCTATTAGGTGTCATGTCTAGCTGTACTGGAAAATCTTACACAGTTGGCAGTTGGCTTTGTTGATGGTAGCGTCATGGTTTACAGAGGAGACATTACCAGAGACAGGTAATTGACATAGAGCAGATTTTGTATGACTGTGAAAAGTGCTGCAGCAAAGTTGTACCATGCCGCAACCATGACCATGCCACAACTACGTGATTTCAGCAGGCGAGGTTCTGTCCTGCGACAGTGCTGTGCCATGTCGTGGCACTTTTCACAGACATACATTCTGCTCTACTATTACAGTCATCAGCAACTTTCTTTATTTTTTTGCAGCATGTTTTTGTCCAACCTACAAAAGAAGAATGTGACCCTTCCCATGGTCCTTTGCACCAACACAAATCCTTCTTAGAATGCATCCATTAAGCAGATTATGACTTCTGACAGAATAAAATTTTAATTCCTAGCACAAAACAATTAGAATGTGCCCTTGGCTTTGCAGGGAATAAATAAAATGTCATAGCCTGCTTTAATATATACAGGGACACACGTCCCTGATATATACCACTGTTCAGTAATATAATTCATGAAAGTCTCATACCATACTTAATAATTTGATTTTTTTCTAGGCACAGCAAACAACGTTTGTTACATCAGGACAAACACCCCGTAACAGGTGATGCTCACTGTTATGTTGCAGTCACAAAAGGATCTGCACCCCTGTATTCCAGGGTGGGTGCCTTAGTACTGGAGCAAAATTCCAAGGCTGGGCCTTCCCAAAAATATGGAATTCTAGGTTTGGCTATTAAGCATATTTTCCAGGGTGGTTCTGAGAAATTTTCCATGGTGGGTGATTGAAATTGGCAGCCTCATCACAGGGGTGCAGATTTTTTTGCAACTTCCCAATTGTAGTGTGACTGAATAATAGACATACACTCTTTGCAAGTGTATGAAAATCGATTTTGCCCATTTCAAATTCTCATGAGTATGTTTGTGGATTTCTTCAGACCTTTTCAATTTCTGCATGATATGCAACAATTGTGATTAAGAAACTTAAAACTCTGAGCAATGAGCGGCCAAAATCAGGTTACAGAAAAGTATAGACTGAGTCTATTAAAAAGATTTTAGTTTCTTTTAAAACGTCGAGCAATGAGCAGCCAAAAATCATTCTGTAACCTCATTTTTGACTGCTTGTTTACAAAATTGCTCAAACTTCTATGACAAGTCCTCTTAAAGTGCATATCACCCCTGAAAAGAGCGAAATGGGAGAAATTCTACTCATCTCAAGCTTTTAATTGATGTATGTACGTGAGATTTGGATAAAACCCCAGCTCAGTGAGTGCAGTCAAAAGTAGCCGATTTTGCCCTTTTGGTCACCCTTTGGTAAACAGGCTGATAATGGGATTACCGGGTCGAGCTTACTTGTGACGTGCCTGGAGGTATTGTTTTCAGCTGTCACTCAAATGTAGATTCAGAGAGAATTGCACTACAGTATATAATTTTCCACAGATGCACAATTAGAGAAACTTATTTTTGTATGCTTGTCAACATCTATACACGCAAATTATTTCGTATTTTGAATGTTTGAAATGTTTTTTCGCCACTATGGTTTTAACAATACCTCTCGCCACGTCATTCGACCCAGACCCTTTTTAGCGCGGCCTTCTTCGTCGAAGGAAATAATAAAAAAAAAAATCTGTAAAATATTCATTTTTCAATAAAATTAAAAACAGTTTTCGGGAAGTTACCTCTAATGTCCTATACTATTTGTCCCATTTCGCTCTTTTCAAGGGTGATATGCACTTTAAAGGGGCTCTTGCACGCCGCTTAATATTGGTCCACCATGGACATAAAAAGTAAAATTGTTACCACGAAAACTCATGGACATTTGCCCGTAGTAATCAAAAGAGTCCTCCAGATTGATAGAAAAACCTTTCAAGTGTAAGACAAATGCAATTCTAGGTTGTTTTGACCTGTTATCAAGAGGATGGAATTGGATTGTGATTTGAGCCATTTTCTTGTTAGAGAAGTGAACAGAAAGCGTGTGAGAGCCCCTTTAAGTCTTTTGTCTTTTGTAGGACTGGCATATCGACAGACTGCAGGCACCACCATTTTATTTGTTGTCACGTTGGAAACAGTTCTCTCTTATAACTTGTCTGCCAAAGACCACAGGGTATTGTATATAATGGACAATTGAAATACTTTAATGTGTTTATGTGAGCGAGTTTTCAAGATCTGTGTAACAATTAAGGTAATTCCCCTAAAATAAAACTTGTCGTAGAATTTTTTTCTTAATTTGTCTATTTACTATTTAGTATATAAGGAATGAAAATATGAAATAAAAAGAGGGGGTGCCCATGCTCGTTTAGAAACTGTGATGGCGCAAACACACCCCATTTTTAGTGCCTGAGGGCTATTTTGGGAAGGAATACGTGAAACAAGAAAATTGTGATAAAACGCTCACTAATGAAGCAATCCAGTTCGCTTGCAAGTTTGAACAGAACTGTTGGATGCTTCACTACCTAGGACGAACATTGGAATGTTTAATTTTCAATGTGTGTTGACGCTACTCTTGAAAATGTGCAAAAATGTGCGCACCGCTCGTGATTATTTGAGAGTCTTTGGTATCTCATTTTGGGGCTTTTTATGACGATAGCTCAAAAACTTGTTGTGGAAATTTCTTTAAACTTTTTTTATAACAGGGGAATGATAGTTTTATCAAAATGGTAAAATAAAAAATGGGGGTGCCCAATCTTGTTTTCGCGCAATATCCCAAAAAGCGACTTTTCTTGGTGTTTCTCGCTCAAATGGGGATATTTAGATTGCGCGCGCGCACTCGATTGCGTCATTTTCGAACGAATTGATCGCGCGTCCGTGCGCAGAACAGCGTGCGCCGTGCAAAACAGGGGAATAACCTTAAGTTAGTTGCTGTTCAAGGATCATTCCAGCATTAGCCTCTTTGCAGCCACTTGTGTGTCGCTCATTTCACTAGACACACAAGTTGTTGATTATGAGGCTATTTTAGCTTAAGCTACAGGGGAAATTCATGTAGGTTCAATTCACCAGGGGCTCACATTGTACCTGATACCACTGTTCTGTACCATTGCCTGTTGTCTAGAATTATTTCATCAAGTAAAACTTTTTGAGGTAAGAACGTTCCCTCTCCAATTTATATGCTTGACAGATGGGAGTCAGTTTAGGGCCTGAAGCAAACTCATACATGTACATAGAATTATGAATTTAAAGTGAGTTTTTTATATTATGTTATTTTTCCAGGACTTATTAGATACACATGGCTGTTCTCTGCACTGTGCTGTAGTTAGTGATGCATCCCAAGAACAACAATATATTGTTGCAAGAAACGAAGTAAGTATTCTTACAAATGGTCCATGCTTAGCTGTGCCTATATCCAGGTCTGGAAGCACTTGGATAGCTGAGAGAGCATAATGGTTTTCATTAAGTCTTTTTTCTTGTTCTAGGCATTGTATTTTTACCAGCCAGATGGGAGGGGGCCATGCCTAGCATTTGAAGGTAACATGGACCTGTGAGCTTTTTGTACTTTCTCTTGTAATCTGGTCTCTGCCCCAAATGTCCCATACTAGACAATTCTAGAATGAACATATACATTGCTACAGTATTGACTATTTTCAATATTATTTATTATTATATATTGTAGAATTTTTATCACTGCTTTTATGTAAACCAGTGGCTCTTGCTGATAGAACCACCGTGCTTAAATAAAAACTTTACTACTACTACTATTAGTTCAGAACTTAAGTGTGGACTTCCATTGAGGCCATAAGCAGAAATAAGGTTTGGAGTTCATGACAAAGCAGTTTCAGTGGGGTGATAAAAAAAATCGGTCATATATTGCTTGATTCTGCAAAGTGTAAACCCTACATAGCAATATTATTGGATGAGGTTGAGCATGACATTTTGAGTTAGCAAAACCGAGGCCTGTGTTATCTGCCAAAGCTGAAGGCTTCATGCCAAGTTTTGCTCTCGTCAATCAGATTTGCAAAAGTGAGTTCAATAATAATTATTATTACCAGTGTTCGTTTGGTCTTGCCAGATGGATGCTCTTGCCAAAATATGAACCACGCCTTGTCCAATCTTGCCTTGATATTTTACCGAATCTATCCAAATTCGCCCGATTATATCAAATTAGTATCAGTATAGATCAAATGGTGTGTGTACATGTATCCTGTTCTCTCCAGGAGATAAGCAAATGATTTACTGGTTCCGTGGTTACTTGGTAGTTGTCAGTCGAGATACCAAGCTACAAATGACAGCATCTGGGTAAGTACAACACAAAAACATCCATCACTCTATAGTAGTGTGGAATAGCGTAGAAGGGAAGAATACGTGAACTGTTTTGGGGTGATTTCTAGGCCAAAGTTCTTCAGAAGTAATTTGATCCAAACTACTCTTTTTTATTATTGAGTTTCGTCTCGGTCTTGACATTGCGTCTGAGTTAAAAAAATAATATATAACGTCCGTAAATCGAGGGGAATTAATAATATACACACCCTTAGAGCGGATTTCACATGACTGTCAAGACTTGTTATGTAATTGTGATTGCTTTGCGTTCTCATTGGCTACTCGTTTTTCTCAGCCAATCAAATTCTGTAGTAATTACAATTGTGTAATTACTTAGTAATTGGTTCCGCTTGAAATTGGCTGAGAAAAAAGCCATTTAGGAGCAAGTTATGATTTCTCTCGATTCTGATTGGCTAGTGATTGCTCAATTGCAATTGTTTTCACGACAGTCATGTGAAAACAGCTCTATTGTAGTGAGCAATTTGTCAACAGTGTCAAAATCCCAGATGATTGTTGAAAACTAAACGCAAAGTAATATTGCCAAGAGAGAGGATGCAGGCACTCTAAAAAAGTGCAATTTTTTATGTTCTTTTTGTCTGTGACTGTTTATTAGGACAACTTCACAGCCAAAAGTAGCCAACATCATTACAGTGTATGATATACAGAATAAATTTATAGGTGAGTCAGCAGCAGTCAGGCTGTGAAGTAAGTGTGCCGTGAAACAAATTGGGAGCCAGCTCGTTGTCTCCCAGGAGAGGCTCTGGTTCAGCCATTTGAGGGCTTTCGCCGATTGGGTGATTTCAAACACTGTACATCCGCAGAAAGTTCTTTCTCTCAACGGCTCTGAATCAAAACCATTCTAGGACCCAGAGCTCCCAGGCCCATTCTCGTACCCAGAGCTCCCCGGCTCGCTCCTCGCAGGGGAGGCTCTTGTGACATCCATTTGAGGAGGTGCATGCGCTTAAAGGTCTTTCTCTCAACGGCTCTATATCAAATCTCGCGCATGCATCAGTGGCTGTCACCAGAGCCTCCCCCGCGAGAAGACGAGCCGGGGAGCTCTGGGTAAGAAAAAGTCCCAGGCCCATTACATCGCGGGGTGGCTCTGGTGACAGCCATTGACGCATGCGTGAGATTTGATACAGAGCCGTTGAGAGAAACAACTTTCTGTGAATGCCCCAACATTCAAAATCAGCCAATCAACGGAGGCTCTCAAATTAACGGATGTCCCCAGAACCTCTCCTGCGAGCAGACGAGCCGCGATGCTTTGGGTACGAGAGCATATCAAACCTCACGCATTCATGAATGACTGTCACAAGAGTCTAGCCTGCGAGGGAGAGCTCAGGTGAGTGTTGCTTTCCATTACCCTTTCCCTTCTTTATGCACTTGCTTCGCGGGATGGTAACATCATTCAGGGGCGTAGCCAGGGGGGTTCCAGAGGGGGCCGGGCCCCCCCTTTCTCGGAAATTTTCCCTTACATTTACTGTATTTGCTGGAGGAAATTTGAGCATTTTCGTCCCATGTTTTCACTATCCCCCCCCCCCCCCTTCAGAAATTTCTGGCTACGCCGCTTTGGGAGAAAACTTTGTTTTCATTCTTTTGAAATTTAAACCATTTCTTTCTTATGTGTATTGTAGTCATGTCGTTGTTGATACTAATGTATTTCCCGTTTATTTCACTGACAGCCTTCACCGGGACTTTCCCTGGTGTGATAGAAGTCTTGTGCGAATGGGGGAATCTGTTCGTGCTTACAATGGATAAACGGGTTTGTATTGAAGAGTCCCTTTAGTTGCTTCGTAAATACTTGGTGTACCTATGTCCCATGACCCCTGAACCGTTTTCTATGCTAAAGGATGGTGCAATGGGCTATAAGTGCGCGCACTCTCTATTTTTTGAGAAATGCCTTTTGGAATGTAACAACTACCAGGATGCAACGCGCGCATACAAGGCTGTTGATTCGTGAAATGTAACACAAGTACCGACATGCAGCGCGCGCGTTAACTACAGCTGGAACGATTCCAAACAAAACATACAGCCATTTTAATTAACTGTATAACGAAATATTTGATAGCCTGCGAAAGCCGACACCACTTAGCGATCGCCGAAAAGACTGTCATAAAGAAGTCTGGGTCAAAATACGTCATCAGTATGGAATGTTTTGCTTGAGCGCGCAGACGCCTGTTTGCGAGTCTCTTTCGACGAGCGCTAAGTTGTGTATTCTTATACATGTTTGACATAATTCTACGTATTTGAAAAAATAAAAAAATCTTGCATTAATGTATCAGTCAATTCCAGCGCTGACCATGCCCCCCCCGGGCAACCCCCGGGATTTTGGTCATTTCTAAAAATAAAACTGAAAATTCCCCGCCCCCGGGCTAGCAAAAATGCAAAATACCCCACGGCGGGGAACACAAAAAGCGGAAAAATGCCCCGCCCCCGGACGAGAAAAAGACGGTAAGATTCCATCGACTCTGCGTGACAAAGCTTCACAACAAAAACTTCAACTCCATTTATACTGTCCGAGCATTTATAATTCGTTTCAGTAAATGTACTTTAGTTTTCTCGTCTTTGAACGAGTTCTCATTTCACTGAAAGTGAGACAAAATATAAATAAAGAAGTCTAAGGTATTAGTACAATATCGGTAGACATTCCTAGGCGGCCATTCGCCGTTGTAGCCATTTCTGCAAATTGTCTCCGGAATCTCTCAATGCGAAATTTACCTTTTTTCTATTTGCAGAGCAACTATTTCACAGTTATGTTACTTGACTTTTTGCGAAATTGGAACTCTTTTATAGTGTCAATTCATTTTTATGTTTTTCCACTGAGACGAAATTGCGAAATCTGTTTCTTCTCTATAGAAGACGTTAACTGCGAAATGTGCAAATGTGTCTTCCCCAAACGTGGTGTATACGGGCCATGCTCTGCATTATATTTTATGTGGCGTTATTTTCTGTAACTGGGACTTTGTAACTGCCAAACAATAGTTATTGTAACTGGTGTTGTAGTTCGCAAAACCCGACGCGCTTGAGATGAGAAAACCAAAATTCCCCACCCCCCTCCCCCGGGAAAAACAATTCCCGACCCTGGGGCCAGCAAAATTTTCAAAATTCCCCACCCCAGGGAAGGCAGTGGTGCGCAAATGCCCCACGGTGTCCCGGGGGGGGGATGGTCACCGCTGGAATTGACTGATACATAACCGTAACGATAACTTTTGCGCATCTTTGTCTTGTTAGATATTTCAACTGGAGGAGAAAGCCACCCAAACCAAGTTAGAAATCTTGTTCAAGAAGAACTTGTACGCTATGGCAATAAGGTTGGTATGATATGAAGAATAACAAAGTCCCTGAAGTCGACGCCTTCAAGAAAATTATGTTCTAATGTTCCTGGGCTTTCATTCCGAGTTGTGTTCCCAATAGACAAAATCGGCTAACTCGGTGACCTCTGGTCACGTGACCTGAATTGGGTACCAAATCAAAACAAACATGGCGGATTGCTACACGTGCTGAATGTTACAAACACGGATTGTTGCAATTACGTTCGAAATGCCTCATTTCTGCTGCGCAGGACGTTGCGAAAACATTTCTAATGTTCACAAGGATCTCTCCTTTCATGGACTGCCTATCGGAAAGGGCCAGAAGCATTTGCTGAATAAATGGCTGAATCGAATGCATCGCAACAACGACTACTTCAAACCAACCAAGTACTCGAAAATTTGTAGCGCACACTTCTTGCGTAAAGATTTCATTAACCCTGATGCTTCCAAACGACGATTAAAACCTCACGCAGTCCCTTCTCAATTTGCCTGGACGAAAGATACCCCGCAAGATGAAAGTGAAGAAGATGAAGAAGAAGTTCGACCAGCTGTTCGGAAGCTCGAAGCTTTCAGACAAGAACAAGACGAAGCCACCGATACGGCATCGGAGGGTGAAGGTGACTTGATTACTTATTTCGATAAAATACTTATATCGAAAAAAACCCAAACGTTTGATGATGATTTTTGCAGTGAATTACAGGGAAGTCGTGTAAATAGAATGCCCTGTTCGCATAAATTCTCAGTTTCTCATCTGCTGTCGAAATGCACAACACTACAGAAAGAGAAAAAGTTGTTTACACATTTCACTGGTTTCAATTCGCATGAAGAATTTATCAATACCTTGAACTTTATAATGCCTGACTTAGACAGGAAAAGACTGATTTATTGGGACAGTGCGGCAGGAAAATCCCGAGTTATTGACACGGAAAAGCTCTTTGAGCAGGAAGACAACCAAGGCTTGGCCAACGACTCAGGAGGCGAAAGTGCAGACGAAGAAAACCCTGCTGACCCCGCTGCTGACACAAGTAATAAGACTAGACCAACCGCTCATAAACTACCAGTTGAAGATGAATACCTTCTCGTTCTCATGAAACTTCGAATGGGCCTAGCCAATACTGACCTTGCTGAAAGGTTTGGGGTAGCTGAGAGCACAGTAACAAACATTTTTCTCACATGGACAAATTACATTTATATTTTGGTTGGTTCTCTTAAGATGTGGCCACATAGGAGTGTCATTTTGAAAAACAGCCCTAAAGACTTTCTTGAGAAATATCCTAATAATATTATCATTGTGGATGCCACTGAACTCCGGGTTCAAGTGCCAAGTGCCCTACAAAAACACAGTGAGTGTTACAGCAGCTACAAGTCTCACACCACACTGAAGTGTTTAATTGGGGTTGACCCAAATGGAGGTGTCATGTTTGTCTCACACTTGTATGAAGGTTCAATCAGTGATAAACAAATAGTGCAAAGGTCTGGGTTTCTTGCTGTACTTCAAAAGAAACTTTATGTAGGAGACATCAAAGAAGGGGATGCCATAATGGCTGATAAAGGGTTCGATATTTCTAATGAGTTAGAGAACCTCGGTCTGAATCTTAATATTCCCCCATTCCTGAAAGATCAGACTGGTTTTGAGGAAGATGATGTGATTAAGACACAAACTGTAGCTGCACATCGAATACATGTCGAGAGGGCTATCGGCAAGATCAGGCGTTTTCGTATTTTCAGAACAGAAATTCCAGTAACAATGTTTGGAATCATTAATCAGATCTGGTCTGTTGCCTGCTTTCTTTCAAATTTCCAAAATCCTGTGCTATAACACAACTTTATTCAGAAGTTGGTAAAACTGCCATAGTAAAATAATGTGAACATCAAAAGGTGGAGCCACGGCCCTCAATATTCGCTGACATAATCAGAATTGGAGTTCATAATGGTCCATTTCAGTTATAATGCATGTTAGCTGCATGTGTAAATTGAGCATAAAATTGCACACTAGGTGTACACTAGGTAGTTGTGAGACATGAAAAAGCTTACTGATTAACAATATGCATGCACATTTATAGCTGGATTGAACCTAGCAACTACAGATATTGTCATTGGCAAGAGAAGCACACATAACTAGAAACACAGATTTCTTGGATTGTATAATTCACAAAGTTCTTTTTGTGATTTTTGTGTTGAAGCCCCCAAAGGAAAGGGCTAGACTTCAAAATAGGAACAATTCCTGTGGTTTTCATTCCTACAAACTCTTGTAATAAGCAATTTCTAATCATCAAACCGCCTTCTCGCTTCTGTGTGATGTTTGGAAATTTGGCCACTAAGGTCAAAGAATTATGAGCAGTAATATTATATTTGATTTTTAAAAACTCATAAGAACTCTTGTTGTGTCACAGAATTTATGCTCAACTTAATATAGAATGCTGTGTGAGCCACAAAACACAGCAAAATAAAAAAAATATGAGTGTGGAAAGAGTCTGCACATAGATCTGAAACCTTGGGCATTCATTTATCCATATATAGATCAAACGAAAACACATACACAGTGAAACCTAAAACAAAGCTACAGTAAAGAAAAAAAACCATTTACATTTTCAGTTTTAAGTGAACATGAGAGAGCATAAATTGAAATTTTAAGACCACAAGAGTGCATGTACCATAACTTAAGGGAACATAAGCTATGTAAAAAAATGTTTATTTACATTCACTTGCATTCCCTAAAGAAATGTTCACTCGTGTTCACCTTAAGGGGCCGACCATTTAACTCTTGAGGGGGGTGGGCTTTTTTGAAAAAAATTTCCTGCACGGCCCAAAGGGCCGAAAAAAATTTCCTGCACAGCAAAATGATGACTAAAACCCTTCTTTCTGATTGGAAAAAAAATTCTCAGCGTCTAACAGATGTATAAAAAAAACTTGCACCGACAAAAAAGCCCCCCCCCCCCCCCCCTCAAAAGTTAAATGGTCTGCCCCTAAGTCACTTGTTTTCACAATTTCTGGATGCTTAGTTCTTTGCTCTACTGTTAACTTATGTGGGCTATGGTCACTTGTGTTTCTAAAATTTCAAGGAACTGTATCTGAAGGTAGCATTGATGGGCATCAGTCAGACATCCCATCTACTGAACTTTCAGTCAGGAATTTCAAGGCATAGCTCATAAAGAACTCCTCTAACTTTGGAAGCAGCTTTTCTGACCAATATTTGTTGTCAAATTTTATCCTGTTCACACACATTTCGTTAGAAGTAGACAGATAAACACAAAAGTCACACCATGGTAGGCCGGTAAGTGCTAATTGCCCTTGGACCTGGGCGTAGTACCCAGATGAATGTTCCTTCTTAAGGAAATAATGCTCTCCAACTCTCTCCAAATAAAAGCTAGCATCATCAGCAGCTTCTTGTAAAGTGTCTGCACGCTTTGAAAATGGACATTTGATTTCCAGCAAGCCATACTTGTCAGTCCTGCATGAGGGATCAAAAACCTTACCATCCGGGCTTGCCCCAAGATAGGGTAAAGATGGGTGGATAGACAGTCCTGCCTCAAAAACTGAGAAGTTTGGTTGGCCTTTTTGCATTTTCCTGGCATAGATTGTTCTTGCTAAGGCTTCTTTAGACTTGCCATGGGCAATAGCCAGAACTTTAGACAAATTTTTAGATTGAAAAATGTTTCTTACCATAGCTTCTGATGGCTTCTGCTTGCGAAAATAAATTCGGCCAAAGTTTGAAGCTGTGAGTATTTGGTTGTGTTTCCTCTGCCACTCAGTAGAGTCACCCTGGAGTACTGTTCTCTTTTCAAGTGCATGAGCTTCTGGAAGGTCAAGTGAAAGGTTGCCAAAATAATCCTTTGCCACTGCATAATCTACACTTGTGAAGGATTTAAGCCTATTTACATCAAATTGTTTAGCTTGTCCTTGGCAGAATGGAATGTCTGGAAATGAGCTACACTTATCTTTGCATGGGCTATTATTGCTTGGCTGATAATTACTAACAAATAACGTGTGAGGTCTTCCAAAATCCTGAAGTTGATAAGATAAGGGAGCCCCAAGTGGTACATTTCCAAATACAGTGTTCACCATATGGACAGGTTCTTGGTCACAAAGAAGATATGAAAATGGCGGGGGCTTTTCCTTTCCAATAAGGTGATGTGATTTACTTGATCCATAACATGATTATTTCTAAGGCGACCTCTAAAATCACAACCCCTGGCCTCGTATAATTTACACCTCACAGGATCTCTTAACCTCCTACCCTCACGATCAGTCTCAGCACGCGCATAATGGGTGGCCATTACTGGCATTGGACAAATACTCGTAGCCCTTGGAATATGCCATGTCTGTCCAATACTTGTGCAAGTAGCATCAGCTGGAATATCGATAATCTTCCGACAAGTGAAGTCATTCAGCTGATACAACAATCCGAAAACATGGTTACAGTGTCCGCCGCTTCCGGCTTTGCACGAACAGTGCGCTTTATTCACTTGTGCAGTTCCCCCGGCCCAGTGTCTTTAAGTTCCACAAAGAGCTTATGTGGCTCCTCACTCTTTTTCAAGGATCTGCGACAGCGAGCTCTGACAATAAGTATAGATTTGCCTTGCTGTATTTGACAACAAGTAAATTAATCTCCCGCAAATACCTCTCGCAGAAAAATTTATAGCTTTTTTTCCCCGACGTTCTTCTTGCCACCACTTTCTAACCACTTACTCCAAGTTGTTGGAGTGATCTGGGGAAAATTTTTCAATGATTTTGACCATTTATCGGAGAAACTATTGAAGAAACAGACGCAGCAAGATGAATGGAAACTACAACACCTGCACTTGGCCGCCATCTTGAATTGAAATGTAAATACCCATTTCAAGTCACGTGACACATTAGCCGATTTTGTCTATTATCCATTTTAGCTTCACTCGCAGCCTACCAGGGACGGATTTAGGGGGATGGGCGAGGGGTCCCCCCTTTTCGGGATATTTTCCCATACATCTACTGAATTGACTGCAGGAAATTTGCAAAATTTCGGTCCCAATATTTCTCTATCTCCCCCTGCTACCTGTGACCACCGGCGTTATTTACTGTATCGTTGGCATTTTTATTGACAATTCGGTTTCTTTTTCCAACAGTCTCGCCCGTAGTCAGCACTATTCTGACGGTCTGATCGATATTTTCACTCAGTATGGTGATCATCTATATAGGTATGGCTTCTTATTATTATATTCTTCGCATGACAACACACGAGTATACGTAAGCAGGAGCAGATCAACAGGAGCCTCCATCATCTATTGGCAGGCGCCCAATGCAAAGAAGAAGATGAATCTAAGTTTAGATTGTACATTTTAAATCCCGCGAGAACTAGTTGTATGGTTAAAAATTGTCTCCTCTCCCAAAGAAACAACATTTTATGCACGTGTTAAACCGAACATTCTCACGCTCAAAGTACCATTTTTTCATGTTCAAATTCAAAATTCACAGTCTAAAAATAGACTCTTCTACTCCTGTACATATGGCTAGACCTAGTGGAGTAGATGGAGGCTCCTGTTGATGGGCTCCTGATTCTTCTACTCTTGTGCATATGGCTAGACCTAGTGGAGTAGATGGAGGCTCCTGTTGATAGGCTCCTGATTCTTCTACTCCTGTACATATGGCTAGACCTAGTGGAGTAGATGGAGGCTCCTGTTGATGGGCTCCAGATTCTTCTATGCCTATGCATATGGCTAGACCTAGTGGAGTAGATGGAGGCTCCTGTTGATGGGCTCTTGTTTCTTCTACTCCTGTGCATATGGCTAGACCTAGTGGAGTAGATGGAGACTTCTGTTGATTGGCTCCTGATTCTTCTACTCTTGTGCATATGGCTAGACCTAGTGGAGTAGATAGAGGCTCCTGTTGATGGGCTCCAGATTCTTCTATGCCTATGCATATGGCTAGACCTAGTGGAGTAGATGGAGGCTTCTGTTGATGGGCTCCTGATTCTTCTACTCCTGTGCATATTGCTAGACCTAGTGGAGTAGATAGAGGCTTCTGTTGATGGGCTCCTGATTCTTCTACTCCTGTGCATATGGCTAGACCTAGTGGAGTAGATAGAGGCTTCTGTTGATGGGCTCCGGATTGTTCTACTCCTGTGCACATTGCTAGACCTAGTGGAGTAGATAGAGGCTTCTGTTGATGGGCTCCGGATTCTTTTACTTCTGTGCATATGGCTAGACCTCGTGGAGTAGATGGAGACCACTGTTGATGGGCTCCCTGTGCATATGGCTAGACCTAGTGGAGTAGATGGAGGCTCCTGTTGTTGGAGCTTCTGCTATAAGTCAGTAGTGATCCCCGCTTCATAACCACCTATGTTTGTTGTGTCATTCTAACAGTAAAGGAGACCACGATGGAGCTATCCGTGAATACATCAAGACTATTGGACATCTGGAACCATCGTACGTCATTCGAAAGGTACGATGACGTCGCAACAAGAAAATAAGTTATCCAGCAGACAGGGTTCGCGTTTACCTGAATTTTTGGTCGTCGTTTCTCCCTTCAAACCGCTCTTTAGTAACCAACGAGTGGAGAATCGAAGGGAGAACGGAATTCAGGCTGCGTTGCTTGTGTTGATACTGATATATTTCTTTCTTTCAGTTTTTAGACGCACAGCGAATCCACAACCTGACCGCCTACCTTCAGGTACTGTATTTTTTTTCAGGCCATCTTGTCCTGCTTCTCCTTGTGCGCTAGTCTGGCACAAAGCTAGCACTTTAGCGACGTCAGTATTCCATTATTGGGAGCATTTTAGGACACATACACTCGCGTCTTTCAGTATATAGGGATTTGTCGCTGCATTTATATTGTTCTTGCTGGCGACAAGGATTTGATTAAAATTCGCAATTCTTGCTTGTTCATATCTGTCAAACATCAACAAGGCCTATCTAAGGTTGTGTTATACTTTCTAGCATTGCACGAACAAGGTCTAGCTAATGCCGATCACACCACGCTCCTGTTGAATTGCTACACGAAACTTAAGGACGTCACGAAACTTGACGAGTTTATAATGGTAAGACGTAATAAACAACCATTATAATGCCCGCTCTAACTTGTGTAACAATTGGGACACGAAGTCGAGTTGACCATTTGCCGATATTCACGGAGCCATTGGCAACCAATTGTTTTAGCATACTTGCTCAATAAGTGATAAGATTTTAAACCAATTTAGAAAATAACACCTATTTTATATGGTGAATGTGCGCTTTCTGATTGGTTAAAAGGCGTGTTTGTAAGAGACCTGAGAAACACGATTGTCACGCAACGATGTCGCGCGTGTGTATGTTATTTTCTAAAAGCAAAAGAAGTACTTTCCGCGTGCTCTCTGGTTTCTTACAAACACTCGGGGAATGTTGGTCTTTCAAGTTTTGATCAGTTCTGCCAACATCCCCCTCGTGTTTGTAAGAAACCAGAGAGCACGCGGAAAGTACTTTTATTGCTTAATTGGAGTTTACGTTAAAAATGTATTTTTTTGGCACGTGGTAGTGCGCACTGCTTCATAATTAGTGCCAAAGCTAGTACTACGCAAGAAAAGTTGCATTCGCTTTCGTTTCTTCGACGCTAGATAAACCTGCGTAACTCGGTCTTATCGAAACCCCTGTACTTATACATTCAGACGTCAGTGGTATTGATATCTCTTGCGCTTTCTCTTTCCAGTCCGACAAAGAGCTTAACTTTGATGTGGAAACAGCTATCAAGGTTTGTGTATTTGTGGCATATTTGCATTCGATATTAGCACACGTGTTGCGTGTAAAAAAAAAAGAAAAAAGGTGTTTACAGGGTGATTTTATCGCAGAAATCCCGGAGTTCGTAGTCGCGAGTGCCGACGAGCGCCATCTTGGATTTTGGACGTGCGTCCTGGGCCGAGTCACAAAATCCAAAATGGCGCTCGCGACTACGAACTCCGAGATTTTTGCAATAAAAACAGCCTCCAACGCCTCCTGGCAGGTTTCACGGATCGAAATCCTAGTTTTATTATTGGAAACCGAACCACACAACCATGAATCAGCTAATTTGTAAAGGATCTTTTGTATTAAATGTTATGCAAATTCCCAAAAGCGATGTTCCGTGTATAATACGCATCACGTTTTTGAGGCTCATTTGGACTGAAAAAAGTGCGCATTATACACGAGTCAATACGGTAGGATCATGCCCTGCAAATAACAAATCTAGTCAAGGCAGGGTATGTTGAACAATATTTAACTAATAGAAAAAGGGTTTTCTTTCATCATAATAGATTACTGCAATAGTAGTGATACAGCAGTTCTAAAATAAATATACAAAGTACAATATTACTTAAGAAAATTGTAGCACAAAGGAAAGGAAAATACCAACCTTGACATTTGCGGCCTCTAGTCTACCAACGACCAAAACTAAACTGAGTTCTATAAGTTTACGTAATCTTTTACAAAACGGAAAAATATCAACAAAATCAACACAAACAATCATTTTGTTTCTCATCCGAGATTATTTCTTTGTAACAGAGGTCTCTTGTAAGTTGAAGTGAAACATTGTTTACAACTGATGGCTAGTAAATAAATGCAAGGAATGACAAAAAAGTTTTATAGTTGATTTACTGCTTCAGTCAGCCGCCATTTTTTTAGCCTAGCAACATATCATTTACATTTTGTATTTATTGAATATCAGGTCTGTCGCCAAGCAGGATACTACAAACACGCCGTTTATTTGGCACAGAAGTTTGACCAGCATGATTGGTTAGTAAGCAATACTCCACGAAAGGCATTATTATCAAACTTCAGTGAAACTCATACAGGATTCGCATAACTCACGAGACTTTCGCCCTCTAAGAATCAGTGAGATATTGTGCCGGTCCAGACGGTCGTAAAAAATAATTGTCAATTACCTTTAAAACTTTCCGCTAAGAATTCTTCACAATACTGTTTACCTACTTGTGGCCATTATGTCAGCGCTATCTTGTTCAATCTCCAGGTATCTAAAGATCCAGTTGGAGGACTTGCAAGATTACCAGAAGGCGTTGCACTACATTGCCAGACTCGAGTTCTTCGAAGTAAGTTTCCCCTCTGAAGATATAATGGTGAGGGATTTCTAAAGAAAAGAGAGCTCGCGCTGGAGTCATCCGTTAGCATCCCAGAACGTTTAATTCACGACTGTATGTATGGCCATGACACATGCGCAAAATTGGATCAAGTTACACAGCCCCAGGTAGCCTCTCCATTGTTAAATGTAAATGTATAGTTACCGACTCTCCAGACTTGCAACCAGTAAGCTGAATTACGCTGGATCTCACGGCGCCTATGGCTGCGGTCGTAAGCACAGACACTGAGGATGGTCAATCCCCGCGTCCTAGTGGTTCTATAACGTCCCTCTGGTTCAGTTTAATGTAGAGAATGTTAGAGACGGGACCTACGGTTTTACATCCTTATCCGAGAAGACGCGACGGTCAAACCATTTGCAGATGTTGGGACAAAAGCAGCACCTTCCCCTCATTATTTAGAGAAGACCCCGAGTGTTGGTCCGGCTAGGGTTTGAATCCCCTGAACTTTCCACACGATCGCCCGGCGCTTAGACTGCTTGCAGTCCCTTGCTCGGGGAACGTCCGTAATACGAGGTTAAAAGTCTTACTTTGCGCGCATAATAAGAGGTTAAAAGTCTTACTTTTCGCGCGCCTAGTACTGTGCATTTATGCCGGGGCACGTCACGATAAGGGCGCACCACAGGGGGATTCACTCCGTGGTGCGCGCTTATCGTGAGCCCGGCATAAATGCACAGTACTAGGCGCGCGCAAAGTATGACTTTTAACCTCTTATTACGGACGTTCCCCGAGCAAGTGACTGCAAGCAGTCTACCCGGCGCTCTACAGTTAATACCAGTCTACAAAGTGTGATATTTGATTAACCGAATGCGACCAGAAACAATGCTTCCCAAATCAGGCGATGGAAATGGATGCTATTTTCCTGCTACTGACCGAGGCTCTCATTTCTTGTTGTACATTCAGGCCGAGAGTAACATGAAGGCATATGGGAAGAGTCTGGTTAATAACGTTCCTGATCACGCCACGAACTTACTCAAGAAACTCTGCACCAGTTATACACCCAACAGAAGCCACACAGAGACTGGTAAGGAATAGTCAGCTGGTGCCATTGTTATTCATTAAACGCGAGAGTAGTTGTTCACCGAACCTTTAAAGTCTGAAACATTTTCCAGGACAAAACAAGAGATATAGTATTCGCTTTCTATGGGCTTTCCGTCGTGTTTTTGTAGCTCCTATCTCTCTGCGAGCACCCTTTCTTCTTGGAGAAACATCCCGCCTGCACTTCCCAAAGAATAGACGTCTGGGCATGTTAATCATTATGGATTGTTTCTTCAGGTTCTGCTCGAGACCCATCCTCCCTGTTGCGTCCGGTCTGCTTCACTCTTTACCTGGAATGTTAGGTACGCAGCTCACTATGTGCCAAAAGCTGAGAAATACCAATACAAATATCATCAATAGTGTCGCACAGCATTGCGGGCGTTGCAAGGATTGATCGATGTTGTGCGTTTTTCACCCCGAGCTCCAGACTTGAGGGGACTATCAGAGAGAGCTTTGACAGAGCTTTGCATGGAATTTTCACTAGAAGCCTTAGCCTTTCTAGTATCGTTTTCGGCCATATTTTAGAGGCTTATATCTCGTTCCAGCTTCTCTGGTTTCAACTCTACAAATCTTTTTGTAGGTCGTCAAGCGCTATTGCTTTTAATAATTTTCAGGTCAAAAACGATGTATTTGTATGCCTCGTGCATGAGCAGCGGCCATTATGAAGGAGGTGCATATTCTCGCCTCTTTGAAAGGTCAATGGGCGATTCCAGGTGGGCGGGGATGCTCGTCGTACCTTTTTGGGATTAAAATCAGGCCTCTGGTACCTTTTAGGGGGTAAAATTCGAGAACGTGTAATTTTTTCCAGATAGGTAGCTGTCAGAGGTCCGTTCTACCAAATCAAGCAAATCACACTTGTTGGTAGCCTGAATTTCAGACGTATTTTCAGAAAATTACGTGGGAAAATACGTCTTGTTGGTACCTTTTAGGGGTCAAAATCAACTAAGCGACGCCATATTTGGTACCTTTTAGGGGTAAAATCGAAAGTTCCCGACGAGCACCCCCGCCCCATTCGAAAGGTAATCAGAATGAGCGACATTGCGGCCATCATGATAACTCGTTTCTGTGTTTCGCATATTCACAAGCTAAAAATCATGTGATAGGGAATACATTTGTTATCTTCATATTCAGATCCAGTTCAAACCCCTCAAAAGACATACCGCTCACGACCCGAGGAGTTCATCCACATCTTTGTTCACCAAAGGCCAAACTGATAGAATTCCTGGAACACATGACACAGGTAACCCATGCTTGAGAGATCACAGGGCTAGCCGATCTGCATTCTCGTACCCAGAGCTCCCCGGCTCGTCACCTCGCGAGATTTGATACAGAGCCGTTGAGAGAAACAACTTTCTGCGCATTTACAACGTTCAAAATCAGTCAATCCGCGAAGGCCCTCAAATGGATGTCTCCAGAGCCTCCCTGATATTTAACAATTAGACCTCAAGGCCGAATGTGCTATGATGAACAGACCATGAGGCCGAAGGCCGAATTGTCTATTGATATCATAGCACATGAGGACGAGTAGACTTTCTTAAAAGTCGCTTAAAACGATTTTTTAAGTTGGGTTGAGTTTTTTTAAGTTGGTTTGAGTCGCGACTTACGTCGCTCGCTCGCTCTGTCCATTGATGAGAGGACGACTTGGAGCAAGTCTAGAGGACGAGAGGTCTAATTGTTTTAGTATAAACCAACTAGTTGGTCGGTTTTGGCAATGAATTCCATTATTTTATGTTGAAAAAATCAAGTTTTCTTGCAAAGAAAGGTGGTGGTTTTGCCAGGCACGGTCTATCACTAATAGACCATTAGTAGCTCAGCCAATCAGAATGCAGGATTTGTAATAGACGAATAGTTGGTTTATACTAAACTGTGTTATTTCTCATCCTTTCCGTATTTGCATAGGTGTCACCCAAGTGTTCGAGTCTGCTTTATAACACTTTACTCGAGCTTTACTTGAACAACGCAGCGCATGAAACAAATATCCAGGTGAGTTCTTCACGTCCTCTGTTTATAGGAGGAGCACGAATACGAATCTAATGTTTACAGCGAAATGTGTTGTATCGCCCTGCGCTTTAAAAAAAAAAAATATATATTGATTTGGCTTTTGGGATTTAGGTTTTACTGTTCCGCCAGTTAAACTATCTGAGCCAAACAGGTTGATTGCCCTGATCCGCCTCGTGCGGTCGTATGGCTTATGTCGCGACCTATGTCACGCACGACGGAAGCCATTGGACTGCTAGACGAAACAGGGCAATAACCTGATTGGCTCAGAGAGTTTGACTGGCGGTCGGGAATGATCGACGGGAATTTTCAGTTTCATCCCTTAAAGATACCATAAAGGGCGTGGCTCAGATAATTTTTACCCTAAAAGAAATTTGTCATGTTTTGTCACAAATCCAAGATGGCGGCCACGCGAAGGCAAACTCGGTTTTCATGACCTAAAACTACTCTCCAACGTTCAGCTGGTAGAGCATCGGATGTACAATTTTGGAGGTCGTGGGTTCGAATCCCTCTCGGGGTCAGAGATTTTTTCTCTTTCTTCGCTTACTAGGGCTAACGCTCAGAAGCACACATGGGACCATTTCATTAGCACGTTAGCTTTCACACAAGGTTAAAGAGCCTGTGTCAGCCACTCCTTTGTCATTGTTTTCATTCGATATTAGAAGTCGAATGACGTGTAGAAATCTCTAAATAAACATCTAAAAACAAAAGTTCATATTTAATTTACCGAGTTCAATCGAGAGCAATGCCCTACATTCTCTAAATTAGCCGATGAAAATGGATGCTTTTCTTGACTCTGTATGTTGCTAGGCTGACAAAATGGAGGCTGACAGAGGCTCTTTAATTCCTTATCTCTACTCTCCAACGCGTGCGAGCAGGCTATATAGTTTATGACATAATCGTACTCATTTGTTTCAATGCAGGCTTCATTCTCTGTTGCTGTTGTTTTTGTTTCAGGCCAAAGTCGAGCATGAGCGAAAAGCGTTAGATTTGCTGACAAGTATTGAGGTATGCTAGGGAAACCGGCTTTACCTGCTGCAGATTGTTACACTTGACAGACGGACTAGAACTTTCATGACACTACAGAGCTGCCTCGAGAGGGCTAACTTTGCCCTTACGTTACTCTTATTTAAAGGGGCTCGCACGCTTGCTGGCCACTTCTGTGACAAGAAAATAGCTCAAAATCGCAATCCAATTCCATCCTCTTAAGGAGGCTGCCTACAATTTTTTCTGCCCTCGACCACCAAACTTTGTTTGCCTGCCGTTCAAGTACACAAACTTGTACCGGTCTGAGCTTTCACATGTTTACCCTGGAGGGTTTGAACTTTATTGTAATGTGTATTTTGTTGTGATCGGAGTTGCTATAGCAACGTAATAACCACACCCTTGTTTATTATTAGGGCCAGTAGAAGCGTTGCTCGACCTAAACTTTTAAAATGACACCCCTCGCACTAATCCCTGAGTAGCAGACAGTACTCCCAGCAAGTTTGGATAGAATTCATTGGGCCGATTTTATGTTATTCGAGAGGACTTTTTAAGGCTCCAAAATGTCAAAATTATTATGCCGCGAAGGTTTCCTGTAAAAAAAATGGCTGATATTTGCGTAATTAGAAGATCCTTGCCGCCCGAATTATCTACAAACCCAATGCAATATGTCAGCCAAATTTCCCTTCTTTGAATCCTTTCGATTTTGTTTGGCATGTGTTCAAGTATCGACAAGTAAACTGCAAAAGTTGAGAAATTTTAGCCAGAATTCTAAATCTTGAGTTTTTCTCACCTGACAAAAATCCCACATGTTAATTCTTTTGCAACTTCCGTAAATTATTATTGAATATATACCAAAGATAACACCAAAGTCTTGAGTTCATTGAAGTATTTTAAGGCACCGAGAAAAAAATCCAAACTTCATTACTCTTTCGGTTTGCTTGACCCGGTTTTTGTCATTGTACTTTGTTTTTGTCTGTTATAGCTTTCATGTCGGTTTTCCCTAAAGCGAGCCACATTCCAACATGGGAATCGACCACTGCTTCTACGGCTCAGTGAATTCTCCACACAGTACGCTGTCACGCTTCTAAGAAGCAAAGCTGTAAAGACGCTGCATCTGGTCATATATATTTTGAGTTTAACAGAATGTTTCTACTGAATGTTATCAGTCATCTGAAATGAAATATACCACTATGGTGCGAAAAATGAAATTCTATGTTTTGGTATTGTTCATTGCGTGACCTTGTTTGCTACGCTTTGAGAGTCAAATAAATGCGCATTCTATGGCCGCAAAAACTACAACACGCTGGAATGTCGTTCGCTACAGGAAAAATCTACACGAAAGCTACAACAGGCGAAAACAAAGCAAGCAAACCGAAAGAGTAATGAAGTTTGGATTTTTTTTTTTTGCAAAAGAATTAACATATGGGATTTTTGTCAGGTGAGAAAAACGTAAGATTTAGAATTCTGGCTAAAATTTCTCAACTTTTGCAGTTTACTTGTCGATACTTGAACACATGCCAAACAAAATCGAAAGGATTCAAAGAAGGGAAATTTGGCTGACATATTGCATTGGGTTTGTAGATAATTCGGGCGGCAAGGATCTTCTAATTACGCAAATATCAGCCATTTTTTTTACAGGAAATCTTCGCGGCATAATAATTTTGACATTTTGGAGTCTTAAAAAGTCCTCTCGAATAACATAAAATCGGCCCAATGAATTCTATCCAAACTTGCTGGGAGTACTGTCTGCTACTCAGGGATTAGTGCGAGGGGTGTCATTTTAAAAGTTTAGGTCGAGCAACGCTTCTACTGGCCCCTAATAATAAACAAGGGTGTGGTTATTACGTTGCTATAGCAACTCCAATCACAACAAAATACACATTACAATAAAGTTCAAACCCTCCAGGGTAAACATGTGAAAGCTCAGACCGGTACAAGTTTGTGTACTTGAACGGCAGGCAAACAAAGTTTGGTGGTCGAGGGCAGAAAAAATTGTAGGCAGCCTCCTTAATAACAGGTCAAAACAACCTAGAATTGCAGTTGTCTAACACTTGAAAGGTGTTTCTATTAATCTGGAGGATTATTTTAATTAGCACAAGAAAAACGTACATGTGTTTTCACGGTTACAATTTTACTTACTTTATGTCCACGGTGGACGAATATTTAGCGTGCGAGAGACCCTTTAATGTGCCCGAGTTAGGGTGGCAAATGATATAGTATTTTTCGCCAGGCGCATGCGAACAATTTTGCTAGCTAATAAAAGAGGACAGAAAGAAACCTCTGCTAGCAGGGTAACTGTTAAAAATAGCCAAAACAATGCGCTACTCACAGTAATAGATATGTACATTGCTACTCTTCAGGCTGGTTATGATCTTGACCACGCTATGGTGTTGGCGCAGATGCATCACTTCAAGGCGGGAATCTTGTTCCTCTACGAGAAGGCGAAATTGTAAGATCAATAGATGATTCTTGTTTGTTCTCCATCAGAAAAGGACGAATCATAAAGCATCCCTCGCCAACAGCTAAATTTCAACTTTTTAGAGCACAACTTTCTATGACTTTGTCGGCGCAATAGAGCACGCGTGATGTTGGGAGAGACACGAGAACGTTGTAAAATCACGAGCCGCAGACGCCGAGTGATTTTAAAACGTGGTCTATTTGCCGATAAAGTCATAGATGGTTGTGCTCTAATGCTTTTATGATATAGCGGGGGAGAACCAATACTTTATCGGTGTAAGAGAGCATAGATTTCGAGCAATCAGAGCGCGCGTTATATCGTAGCTATATTATGAGGGTTGTCCAATACACTGACAAATTTATGCAAGGCATTGTCTAAAACAATGGAGTGCAATGGAGTGTATTATAGAACGAGGCAATACAATAGAGGACAACAATACCATGCATAAATTTGTCAGAGTATTGGACTAGTATGCATGTTATTCCCGCTTGCTTCAAGACGTGTGTTCTTTTGAAACCCATCCGTGTAGCTCCCAGGCCGAACAATAACACCCAAGTTTGTTTATAGTGTATCAGTCCTAATTTTGAGAATCTACCCTGATGCTCTTTTCCACCAGATATCAGCAGATACTGCACTACCACATGGAGCAGAACGATTATCCCAACGTGATTGACACGTGCAAGAAATATGGGTAAGTACTCAATGGATAGCGACATTGTATAGTTCCCTTCCCTTCCCTTCCCTTCCCTTCCCTTCCCTTCCCTTCCCTTCCCTTCCCTTCCCTTCCCTTCCCTTCCCTTCCCTTCCCTTCCCTTCCCTTCCCTTCCCTTCCCTTCCCTTCCCTTCCCTTCCCTTCCCTTCCCTTCGTCTCGGTGACTATTCGCCGATATTCACGGTCTCGGTGACTATTGGCCGATATTCACACTGCCTTTGGTGCCTAAATGTTTACACATTGTTTCTTTCGTTTCACCTCATGTTACCTCCCTCTTTATTCTTAGCGTACAAGATCCCAGTCTGTGGGTACAAGCTCTGTCATATTTCGCGAGGAAGGAAACAGACTGTAAAGCGCAGATCATAGAAGTTTTATCTCGTATCCTTACACGTTTAGTAAACTTAAAGGCTGGCACAGACTAGGGAACAAGTCCCAGGACCAGTCGCAGGTATACAGCGGGTTTCATATGACTGTAATGAAATCAGTAGACGATTCCAGCTACAAGCGCGCGCGCTCTTCCTTTTAGAAATGCCTTAGCCGTGTCCCACAGCTACCAAAATATCCTACATCTACCGCCATGCAGCGCGCGCGTGCGTTAGAGCTGGAATCGTCAATTGCAAGGTGATTGTAATTGTAACCAATTGTAATAAAAACCTATAGGAATGATTACATACTGAAACCCGCTCTAAGTTCCCTGTTGTGAACTGCTGGGGCAAAACAAGCAGACTTCCCCCGATCGCTGTGCTCCTTCCTGTGCTTCAGTGCACAGCATTTTCTGTTTTGTAAACAAGAAATCATTTTCTATCTTTTGTAAGGCCCAATTTGCGTTTTGTATTTTAGACGGGAGGCCGAACCTGTGAAACATCTCCGTTTACGAAAACACCCGTCGTAGTATGGACTGCGTCCTCGACACGCCTCTCTGCCTTGAAATTTTGTGCCAACACAAACGCTAATAAATGAACTCAGAGAGCGCGATCAGAATTGTCTCGTCTTCCTTACATCAGCAAACCAGATATTAGCAGGGGTAACTTGATGTCCCCACTGCTTGTGTTGCAGACATTGGCGCATAACTCTACCGCTACACTAGCCGTGGTGAAGGTAATTCCAAAATGAACTATTTTTATCAAGTCGCTAACTGGCTCCTAATCGTGATAAAAGTGGTCGCCAAGTTGAAAAAGTTGGTCGCCAGAGTATAATCATAGAGAGATCGTTTAATCCCAGGGCCCGATATTAATAACAAATTCTTTTCGCCAAATAATGAAGTGTTGGCCCGGCCGGGGTTTGAACTTCCAACCTCCCGAACACACGCCCGGCGCTCTACCACTGCGCTAACCGGTCGTCGATTAATTTATTGGCGACTAGTTGACATTTGTGCTCGTCAAACCTACAATCTAGTTGCCGTTGACGGCCATATGGTCGTAATGTGATCGGGCCTTTATCCAAGTAAGTTGCATCGCGAGACACCGCGGCAAAACGCAGTTGACATGCGTCAAGATTCACTGGCCTGTGAAATGAAGACAATTGAAAAAATCTGCATAACAACAGCGAACGATCAATTGTGACTTTAAACCATAATTTTCGCCTTTGGTGCAAGCCTGAAAGTGTGAGGTGCTCTGCAATTTTTGGCCTTAAGTTTTGTGTCTGGAGCTTAATTTTTCGAAGTTTTCGAAGACAGCACGAGATGCTTTTGTTGACGTGTAGATTATTTCTTTTGTTTTCATTTCACAGGAAGTGAATCTTTAGCGCATGGCAAATGCAATTTGCCGCGGTTTTGCATCGCGGCTGAAGATGAAATGTTTGTCGCCAGATAATTTGTTGCGCGTGACTATGTTTCCCGTGCGTCTAAACCGGGAAAAATGAAGGAAACATGTTTCCCCTACAATGTTGCGCGCTACATGAGTCCCAGTACGGACCTTAGATGCCTGACTTGCTGTTCATGCGAATATCAGAAGTCCCGCGGTGATGGGTTTGTAAAGTTTGATTCTTATATTCCTTTTCATATGTCAGGATTACATAATTCAACGTCTACAACAAGAAGATGATCTCATAGCCAAGGTAACCTGCAACAATACTCGACAGATATAGCCTAGGAATAGTTAGAAATTTTAAGCCTTGGATATAACATTAAGGCCAGAAAATCAGCTTTGACTTTTACATGATGAATACTACAATTTGTGTCTCGGGTTTCTGGGAATCACTCTAATTGAAGCGTTAATTTCTTTGAAGCTTTAGGTTCATTGTGTGCGTAAGTTCTTATTGACTTATTTTTTGTTATTTACTGTTTCCATGCGGCTTGTTTGTCTCCTTGTAGGACGAAAGGCTGGTCCGTCAATATAGTGAAGAAACAGAAAAGATGAGAAACCAGATTAAAGAGTTAAAATCAAGGTAGAAAAATCGCAATTTACTTCTTATGTTGGGAATACTGTACGCGATTGCATTTGTTAATTTCACGTTCTCGCCTTAGGTCATAAAGAAGAACTGATCTTTGCCAAGTTGCGAGTACTCTCAACGACTAGCTAACGTTCCTAATTTTACCACTGTATGCATTGCTACGCGACCTCAAAATTCAATGTTGCGATGGGCGATTGGCGATTTTTAGCCGTCAATCAAATCAAAACGCTGGATTCGGCTGCTTTGCTGGATCGATATTGATTGCAAAATCAAACAAAATGGTTTTAAGCTGTCCTTTGGCTTCCTTGCCTAGAATGTTTGACCCTCTGTTCAAGAAAATTGATATTAAACTTTTCTTGCGTAAAGTCGCCAATCGCAACAGTGATTTTTGAAGGTCGCGTAGCAATGCATACAGTGGTAATCACCAAAACCTATACTTGGCGATCAAGAAAACAGGAAGGGCTCTGACTGTAAGCTTAGTTTAGCGGAGCTCAAAACATAGCCACACAATTCTTAAGTATGGTGCTCCTTTCAAATGATGCATCATTGACTTCGATGGCAGTTCGTGGTAATTGTTATGTATAAAAAATACTGGTATCAGCTTCGCTTTAAGGCCCTATAAGACGAGCTCAAATAAAAGCAATCGCGTTATTGGCAACGACTAAAAGCGGAGCTCAATATTAGTAGTCCCCTTTATGGTTTGTTGTATTTCTTCCTAGCGCCACTGTATTCCAAGGAGCCAAGTGCAACATGTGTTCAAGAGCACTGGACTTACCCGCTGTTCACTTCCTGTGCCTGCACTCCTTTCATCAGCTGTAAGTATCAAATGTCAAAAAAAGAATGGAAGCGCTTGCGGCTGACTTCTCCCGCCCTTTGCGCTTGTCACACAGGCTTGACTTCCCTGACCTTCCGCTCAAAGAGCCTGTGTCAGCCGCCATTTTGACAGCATAGCAACATACCAAGAATATAAAGCAGTGTTCTCGATTGAACTCGGTAAATCAAATATGAAACGTTGACCTTAGATGTTTCTACTGTTTCTCCACATTCGTTTGCTCAATCAAAATATGTCTTGTCACCGAACATCCGTTCAGAAACTAGTATATTAGTATAGTATAATTAGTTACTAATTGTCACTAATTGTCATTAGAAAATAACACCTATGTTGTATTGTGAATGTGCGCATTCTGATTGGTTAAAAAGCGTGTTTGTAAGAGACCTGAGAAACACGATTGTCACGCAACGCTGTCGCACGTGTGTATGTTATTTTCTAAAAGCAATAAAAATACTTTCTGCGTGCTCTCTGGTTTCTTACAAACACTCGGGGAATGTTGGTCGAACTGATAAAACTTGAAAGACACTCGCCTTCGGCTCGTGTCTTTCAAGTTTTGATCAGTTCTCCCAACATCCCCCTCGTGTTTGTAAGAAAGCAGAGAGCACGCGGAAAGTACTTTTATTGCTTAATTAGAAAATAACACCTATGTTGTATTGTGAATGTGCGCATTCTGATTGGTTAAAAAGCGTGTTTGTAAGAGACCTGAGAAACACGATTGTCACGCAACGCTGTCGCGCGTGTGTATGTTATTTTCTAAAAGCAATAAAAATACTTTCTGCGTGCTCTCTGGTTTCTTACAAACACTCGGGGAATGTTGGTCGAACTGATAAAACTTGAAAGACACTCGCCTTCGGCTCGTGTCTTTCAAGTTTTGATCAGTTCTCCTAACATCCCCCTCGTGTTTGTAAGAAAGCAGAGAGGAAGCGGAAAGTACTTTTATTGCTTAACTGTTCCATGTTCACGCTTTCCAGGTGTTTTGAAAGCTACGCTGAGAATGATAACGAATGTCCCATTTGTTCTCCAGAGAACAGGTACTTATGTTCATTTATGTCTGGTTATAAAACATTCTACGCGCGCGCGTACTCTTCGCAGTTTGGAATTGCTTCTGACATGCGCCACAGCTACCAAAACCAATCTCGTACCCAACCTCGTACCCAGAGCCCGTCATCTTTTGGCCAGCGGCAAGATTCAGGGCCCTGGGGGAATCCGATTTGTGAGCATGCGTGGTAGGTCAAAAACGTAACGAACTTTCATACAACAATCAAACCGGAAACCCAGAATCTGGGTTTTAAAAAAATCGATTCCCCCAGAGCCCTGAATCTTGCCGCTGGCCAAAAGATGACGGGCTCTGGGTACGAGATTGTCTCGTACCCTGAGTCCGTCCATTCTCGAACCCAGAGCTCCCCGGCTCGTTGCCTCACAGGCTTCCCGGCTCGTTGCCTCGCAGGGGTGGCTCTGGTGACATCCATTTGAGGGCCTTAGCTGATTGGTTGAAATGGCGCCCACGCGTACATAAAAGAAGCTTAATCTCGCTTTATAAAAACGTGTCTGTCAAAATAGCACTGGCATTGGTTTCCTAGTCGTCTGTTCAACCTATGCTTCGACTTGAACGCTCTAAAAGTAATGTGAGACATAAAACCACCATTTTCTTTTGAGCATGCTCCGTCACCAGAGCCTCCCCCGCGAGGTGACGAGCCGGGCAGCTCTGGGTACGAGAATGGAGTCCGTCGTCTTTTGACCTATGTGTGCCTATGCTTGGAAGAAGTTTGATTGGCTGATGTCCATCCCTAAACTCCAGCCACCTTGGCGCGCATGCGCGCGGCACAGGAAGCCCATCACATAAATAATATGCTGTGGAAGAAATTGCTATTCGAGGACCACGAAACTGAATTCACATTCGGGGTCGGACGATTTTGTTGGTGGGATGATCACTCTATTATTGGGTGAGCGAAATGGGGATCTCCCGAAACCTGAAGCCTTGAGATTCAGGGCTCTTGGGGAACGCAACGCATTATTAGTGTACTCTCTGTAAATTTTGTATGTTTGCTCACGACAGCATTTCATCTCCTAAATTCGCACCTTTGCATTTGGTCCTAACACATCTTTCATGGTCCAGTTTGTATGCGCTTTTAGTTTTTTTGTGTGTTTTGAGCAGCCATGAGTATTTCCTGCCGGGACGGCGAATCCAAGTTTACGCTTGCATGTAGCTCTACGAAAACAACCCAAAACTTTGGTTTAAACACAGTATTTTCTCTTTTAGGAAAGTTCTAGACATAATAAGGTCACAAGAACAAGCGAAAGATCTTCATGAACAATTCCACCACCAGGTAGGGACCATCTATAATTCTTAAACGGGTGATTGCATTTTTAAACCGCACCGGGGGGGTGGGGGGGTTGATGACTCCCTTAAAAAGACCCCCTCCCCTGGAATTTCCAGTCGTGAAACATACCCACTCCCCTGGAATTTCCATTTTTTCTGGCAAAATACCCCTGGAAAATCTATTTGGATAAAATGCCCCTGGAAAGTCACCTTTTTAGCCTCCCCCTTGGAATTTCTAGCCTCCAGACACCCCCCTCCCGTGGAAATTCCAGAGTCCAATACACCCCCCTGGAAAAATTGTCGTAGGTCCTCAACCAACCACCCCCGTTTTCGGATTGATCCGTTTTCGGCGTTGTAGCGTGGACGATAGCCGTATCCGGAGCGAAAAGTATCCGTTTTCGTTTGAAAACGTTGTAGTGTGGACGGGGTCTCACAGAGTGACGACCTTGATTGAAATAGAACATACTTACCCCTCCCCCTATGTGGCCTCTCTGTTGACATATGTATTTGACTTATAGCTTGAGCGTGCCTCAGATGGGTTCTCTGTCGTGGCCGACTATTTTGGTCGAGGCGTGTTCAACAAGGTAAACCAAACGAACGTTGCTTTTGGGGAGCCTGAGGCGAGTCGCGCGGGCATCCTGTGTTTGTAAATATATAATGGGCAGGTTACTAAACCGAAACCAAAACGGCGGGTTCTCGCTCTAGATTCCACAAACTATGATATTCTGTGTGTCAGTTTCGTACTTTTTTCTATTGAATTGCGTCATCTCAGTCACATGAGAAATGAGCTCCAAACAGCGCGCTCATTTTCTCTGTTCATCATTCTGTTCAAAATGGTAAACGTCGGAAAAACCGGGCTTATCCATCCAGAGGATTTATTCATATGCAGACTTCAATTTCAGTTACCCTGTTTACCCTGGAATCCTGAACCCCCTTACCCTACCTGAGCTCCCTTACCAGGTCGGCACTTATTACATGCACTTGATCAGGAAGGGGGTGCATTTAAGACCCTGTGCCCGATGGGTGTGACAATGTTATGATTGGTTTGTTATGTTGATCTAATACGGTAGGAAACTTTCAAAATAACACCATTGGATTGTTGTTCTATGACTTCGTATCAAATAAATCAGTTTAAGACCAAAGGATGGATCAAAATTCCGCGAGATTTTAACGGATTGAGTTCACTACTTTTACCGTTACTTCATTAGCATCCCATCGGTCACAGAGTCTTTAAAAATGATAGTGCTCCATCCCTGTGGAGTATTGAAAGTAACCTCAGAGTTGGACAGGGAGACGCCCATTGCTCGCCAACTTCAAACGCCGGAGTGCATTCCTGTGAGAGCAATTGTAAATATGGCGCTACAGTTTCTTCATTTTGGCTGCTCTGCAGGTTACCTTGGTAACGGAAGGACAGGAGCGTGACACACGAGTGCTGAATACACAACAACAGCGTGACAAGTTGATGCAGTAACGCATTCACTAACATTGTCACCTTTATTAATTCATGCTAGTTCTATAGTTAGGGTAATTAGGAATTTCAGACAAATTGTACCAACATGTGAATCATATAAAGAACTTCCAAATTAACATACATGCCAGCCCCCTACGCAGGTGTCTCGGTTGCTTAGTCAATTTCTGGTTTCTTTTGTTGTGTGGTTTGGGCTTCCTGTGGCAGAGTCGAGGCATGGGGCAAGGCTAGTTACACTCGTTCTCAGTCTTTTCTCTCCCTAAATGACACCACAGTGATCCACTTTCTTTATACTAAACGAGATGCCTGCGGGTGAGGCTACAATAGGCTCTTTGCAGCTGAACCTAGTCAGGTGCTTGTTATTGTAATTCGCTACGAGCCTATGAATAGACGTCTATAGATTACCAAGGGTAAATCAAACTGGAGAGCAAATATAGTTTTCAGCTGACTTGTTTACGAAATCGCAAAGAAATTCGATTGAGAGAGTCATGATTCAGTTAATGTTCAATTTTTTGCTCTCCAGTACAACCATGTGACAGACATTTTTCCGCGGAGAAAGCCGAGTTTCATCTTGGATATTTTGGTCGCGCGGCCTGGGGACGAAACAAAAATACTTAGGGTACACTCCCCCCCCCCCCCCCCCCCCCCCACACCCCCACCTCACCCCGCATTGCCACATTTTCTGATCCACTGCAAAATATATAAAGATAAGCGCGATGAGCTAATTCGAAAAATAGAGGAAACAGAAAATGTGAAATTCAACAAATTGTCTGACAAAGTCTACTTTCACTTTTTGATAAATTACTCAGGTAAAAATACGAAAGCACAAAAAGCCATTGCAAAATTTGTACATGAGTGCTTTCCTCCTCCGGAAAGACACTATAATTACAAAGTAATAATTATATCTCTTTTTGAATAAGTTTTGTTTGGAACTACCCATCCATGTACTTTTTGTGTACGATGCCAATTAAAAAAATATCTGTCTGTCTGTCTGTCTTTGAAAATAGCCCCCCCCCCCCCCCCCCCACCCCGCATTGCCACTTCATAAATATCGCTCGCCCCGCTCTCCCGCGTCGCGTTTTCCAAAATGATGGACAAGATGGCGAACTCAGGGTAACCACCAACGCCTACAGGCTAGAGCAACTGCATAACATTAACAATAAAGAGGTTCTCTTAACCGCTCTGGTGGTGTATTTATTTTCAGAATTTAGGTACCGTTCACACTGCAATAGACCGTTTTCGAAACGGAACGGCCGCGTTCACACAAGCACCGAAAATTTGCAGCTGTAGAATTATTATCCTGGATTTTGCAGTTTTATTTTACATGTTTGTGGAGTGGGGTGAAGTGTTCTGAGGTTGCTTTAACTTCACAGAACAATGTTTTTAGATCTAAGGTTGAGATCGCTCATTTACCTTTAACAATAAATCCAAGTAAAACTAAAAGCAAAATGTATATCTTATTTGAGGAAATAATTGTTGTAGCGTTAAAACAGCTCATTGCATCTCTTCCTAGAACCTTCGGCGAAACAGTTCCTGGTACCTCTGTTTTGTTGCAAACAATAATCTCCTTCACTTTCACTCCAAGGATGTTTTTATCCGTTTTTTGAACTCGATCCTTGATTGCTGTAACCTTGCAAACGAAATTCCCACTGTATTCTTCTCTAACGTTGTGTAAAATTAGATACTCCATTGTAGCGCTTGCTTCATCCTTGAATGCCTCTTGTGCACGTGGTGTGATTTTACCGTTATTCGCCAGCTTTATCGTCTTCCTCTCTTCTCCGTCTCTTGAAATTGGCTGATAAAACCACTCAACAGTTACAATTTCTGGTTGTGGAACAAGCAGCAAAACGGACCCAAAAGCCGTACAATTTACCGTCAAATTCACACGCTCACAAATACCAGCATGTTTACACTCAATAACCTTGAGGTACATCAAGTTGTTTGTCTGTTTTAGCCCGATGTCGGCGCGAAGATAAAACCCTTCGTCTTTCCATGTCAGATTGTGTACAAAAAGGCTGCCATTCAGTTGCTCGTACTTTGCAGAACTTGTGCAGATCTGACGCCATTCGAAATTTTCAGATCCAAAATACCAAGTTACGCGGGAAGGCGCTAGCGAACTTCCAAAGCTCAGAGTCGCGCTACGATTGCTACAGAGTAACTCCTGCAATGACCTTGTTTGTTCCGAAGCAGGCAGTGTTTGGCTTAAGCATTGGTTTCCTTGAAGGAAGAAACTAAACAACATCAAACCCAGAGCGAATGACATTATGTATGTTCCCCAGTCGCCGGATTATTTAAGAAACACTGCTGCCCGACGAACCCGAACGATATTTATGCTTTTGGGCATCAACTATCTTTCCGCGGGAAAAACCCTGATCTATTAATGGAAATTTGACACATAGAATAGCTAATTGGGCGTTGGAAAAATCCTAAAGTACTTCTTCCTTTATTTATCTAAAATATTGTAAGAATATATTAAACGCCCACGGGTACGTTATTCAGTATGCCGTAATTCTGGGAATATAAATAATCTATATACTTCTAGCGGAAAGAGATATTTTCTCTGAAAATTGGGCGCATATCAAAAGTAATCTGCATGTTTATAGTAATCGAGTTATTAAGCAAAACTATTGTTTTCGGACGATTTTTTCTGAACCCCGTGGCGTTAGCCAAAGCTGACCTTTTGTATGCTTTGCGTCGTGTCTCGTAACATTTCAGTACGGACACAGAGACCCAAAGTATGTTTTCGTCACCGATCTATACCGTTGCGGCAGAGGTACCCCATAAAAATAGACGGGGGCGCTCTTCGGGAAAATTGATTATAACCCTAAGGGTTAGCAAATTGGGTGTGGCCAACATGCAGTGAATTTTATCCCTGAGAGAACGTTAATTGGATGCGGAAAATCCTAATGTTATTACCACCATTGGTACCAAGTGACAAAGCGGAAATGACCAAAAAATGAAATGTCTAACTTTGCCATATTTCAATATATAAGCTCAAGATTCCGTATACAAAGAGTTTCTATGGCTAAAAGCTTAATTCCAAATTTTAAGAAAATTGAAGAATATGAATTTTAGATATGATTGAGAAAAATTTGCATAATTCCTGAGGCAACAAAGTACTAATTCTCCCATAAAATGGCACAGAAACCAATGTTTAAAGCTTAATATCTCAAAGACGGATCCATTAGAAAAAAGTCATTTTTGATATTTTGTTTTTAATCAGACAAGGAGTCTGTATGCAAAAAATCAAGCTTCTCTGAGCTAACCTGACCTTATTATTTGAAATTTAGTGGTCTAAGCAGGTCATTTCCGCTCTGCCGTACCAAGTTGATAAATGTATTCTGTTGTCGCTGATTTTCTAGGTCACCTTTGGCGTGAGACCCTCTACTATGGATAGCAGCCTCTTTGGACACCCCTAAGAGATAGCGGTTAGGCGAATTTTATACCCCAAGGGATAGGTAGAGCACCCCCGTGTGATTTTATGGGAATCCCCGTAACTGCTTAAAGCCGGACATCCGGCCGGAATAACAAGTGCACAGAATCCGTGCGTAACATCAGGGGCCGACCATTTAACTTTTGAGGGGGGGGGGGGGGCTTTTTTGTCAGTGCAAGATTTTTTTTTATACCTCCGTTATGCGGTGAGAATTTTTTTTCCAATAAAAAAAGAAGGGTTTTAGTCACCATTTTGCTGTGCAGGAAATTTTTTTTCAAAAAAGCCCCCCCCCCTCGTCAAGAGTTAAATGGTCGGCCCCTTAAAGGGTTTAGGAAGCGCATATGGTCGTTTGAAGATGCATGGTCTTCATATAATATTTGTTTTGGTGTGTGAAATGCCAGCGGGGTCAACCTTGGGGGCTGGAGATTTCGTTTCCTCGCCGTTTTGAGTGGGTGATCAAAGCGCTAGTAATTCAAAGTCCTGGGAACACAGGAAACGGGTAATTGAAATGTCATGGAATTTTTCCACCACTATTCATCTCCCCTCGGGGAATAGTTGTTTAATATTTGTGCGAAAGAAGAATTATTACGATGATTAGTTTAATCATTTTTATTACAAGACACTATAAGATTAGCCTCTACGCAGCCTGTGTTTTGTGTCGGTAACGCAACGCTTGAAGCGTTGCGTGACCGACATAACACGGGCTGCGTAGGAGACTACTATAAGATCGTAAAAAAAAAAAAAGTACAACATAAAGAAAAGTCGTCTCGATTCCTGTTCCGAAAATTATTGTACAAAGCGCACCAGGGCGGTTCCAGGAATTTCAGAAAAGGGATGCCGGATAATGAAAATATAAGGACCAGAAACTGCAAATTTCCCTCGAATCGAAATATGGCAGCAAATTTGAATAACTATTCTTGAATTACTACCCTCGTGTTCACTCGTGGAAACACAAAGCATAGAGGCTAGAGTTGGTTAATTTGTGGCCGCTGCGGCATATTTCGATTCGGTGTATTGATGGGGAAATCTATCCAAAAAAAGTGAGACGCGGCCCCCTCCCAAAATCCGCCCTGTGCACCAAGGAATGAAGATTGCGTTAGTTCATGACGTGGCTTCCGCTTTACCTTCATATCACGTGACTACATATGTGTCATCATATGAGAGTAGACTGGAAATGGACCTGGAGGAAGAAAGTAAAAGTCAAGATTTACTGGTAAACTACCTGGTGGGAAAAAGTAGCGCATAGGCTCAGACAAAAATGAGAATTTATGGCGACCATTCATAACGACGATTGACTCGCGCGGGCTGTAAAAGATTAGAGCCCGCAAAAATGTTTATTAGAGCACGGATAATACGCCACCATGCTCGCCATAATAGAGCAGATTTCGTATGACTGTGAAAAGTACCGTGACACGGCGCGGTACTGTCGCGGTGGCGGTACCGAACCTGGCCTGCTGTTTTCTGCTGTAGATACCGAACGAAATCGTGTAGTCGCGGTACGGTCACGGACGCGGCGCGGTACAACTCTTTCGCGGTACTTTTCACAGTCATACGAAATCTGCTCGACTAATATAATAATCACCTTGGGCTTGGCCCGTCGGGCCGTAGCCATAGCTACCGCAGGCGCTATCGGGCGTAGTTGCACAGCTACGGAGGATGGACCAGAACTTGCACATTCACCGTGTATCTGCTGAAGTTGCTGCAACTCATCCACTATCTGCGAACATATTATAGAGCGGATTTCAGATGACTGTCGTGAGTAATTCGCAATTACTTTGTAATTACTCCTATACGTGATTCACTGCAAGCGCTGCAAACTACAATACATAGGTGAAACCAAACGACAATTACGGGAACGTTTCAACGAGCACAGACGCACACTGACTCTGACAGCCAATCTACACCCACTACCGCCGCTCTCCATTTTCATAACACCCTAACCATACATCCGCAGACATGCTACTTATCCCTTTAGAACGACTGACTAACAAAAGAGATTCTGTTAGGAAAGCTAGGGAGGCTTTTTTATCAACAGAGGTCAAACTTTATCCCCCAAAGGTCTCAATACTAGAGACGAAAATTTTAACAATTTCAGCTGTTAGATCTTTATGTATCTATGTATCTTTTTGTGTCTTCCTGTTACGTTTTATCACGTGACACTCCACTGTATGTATCTATTTCACGTTTGAATTTTGACGGTATTTATTTATAGTAGTTACCAATGTAAATATTCATCATTACCTGAAGAAGGTCGGTACTGGCTGACCGAAATATCGTGTAAATGAAAATTATAAGCTGTTAATCAACCATTCAAGTTTTATTATTTTTGACATATATATATCTACTGGTTGATAGGTCCTTTATTGGATCCAGCTTCAGTTTTACTTGTAAGCGGTCCTGCAAATACTTCAAAGTTTATAAGTTTTAGAGCGGTTTTCACATGACTGTCGTGAAAACAATTGCAATTGAGCAATCGATAGCCAATCAGAATCGAGAGAAATCACGACTTGCTCCTAAATGGCTTTTTTCTCAGCCAATTTTTGCAAGCCGAACCAATTGCTGAGTAATTACACAATTGTATTTACTACAGAATTTGATTGGCTGAGAAAAACGAGTAGCCAATGAGAACGCAAAGCAATCGCAATAACATAACAAGTCTTGACAGTCATGTAAAATCCGCTCTATTCAGAATTGGTGTAATTACTTTGCGATTGGTTTCACTACAGTCAGTGAAATTCGATCGATTAACGAATTAATAAATTAATGAATCATTGCCGCTTTTAGTGGGTGGACTGGGTCGAATCCCGTGGGCTAGCTGTGGATTATCTAGCGTGGCTACCAAGCCTATTAATTCCTGCAACTATGTATCGTCGCTTTCGCGTTCATGCGCTTTCGTGCTACTTTCTCCGACATTCTTATGAAAAAGGCCGGGATCTTCTGTTACTTCTTGGTAAGGTAAATGTTAATTTCAATTGTGTTTTTGGCGAGACGATAATTTTCGACGGTGGTATTCATAGAGCTGTCAACTCCCCCACATTATGGCGGCAAATTCAAGTTGCCGGAGCCTAATGGCTCAAGGTTCAACTTGAACCTTGACTTCTTTTACTTTAACTCCTTTATACTTGTATTGCATTTCTCCCGCACAACTTTCTTCGATGTTTCTTATATATTTAAGTACATTTCTTACAGTATTTCTTCTAAACTCTGAGGGTTGACAGCTATGGGCATTGTTTGTACAGAATCATACAAACTTTTACGACTTCCTTTTCTTCATTTTGGAATTAATTCAATGCATGTATTATGAGTGGGTACAAAAATGCATGCACAAGCCATAAGTCACGGCATAGATTTCAGTGTTGTATGTGACTGAGGACACAAGACAAAGCTGTGGTCAGGGAAGCCATTTCAGTGTTGCTCTCGGGCAGCTTATCAAAAACGTTTGTGCAGACAACCCAAACATAATAGTATTAGGGGCTAAACAACCTTTTGAGTTAACTGCAGGTCTTATCTTGTATAAATCTAGCTCAGTGTTTCTTAGGCTTTGTTGATATTGCTTTGCCAGGATCCAAGTGGCAAGCTAGAATGCTGTAAGGGACTTGATCTGTGGTGGGATTCTTGTCTATTCACAGGCATGCCTATAATATTGTACCCGAAAAGGTGAGGCCTGTTGCAGACAATTTTCCTGAATTAGGGCAACCCCTTTCAATGTCCAGAGTGAGAGGTAGCAAGTCCACTGGACTAAGAGGGCTGCATGGCCATTTGAGGTCCACTCAGAATAACTTTACCAGATCCTCTCATTTGTGCACTTTGCTTTACAGGGCTCTGTGCATGCTAGTGCCTGTGCAGAGCCAAACATTATAGAACTACCAACTCACCCAATGCCCTAACTCTGGCTTTCAGCAGTTCAGAACCAAAATGCCTTGACAAGATGAGACTATTTAGCATGAAAGGGGGCTATTATAAACCACGTTTGAGTTAACTGGACTCATAGGTATATAGTTTTCAAATGCAGAGTAAAAAATATAACAAAAAAATACAAAAAAAGTTCTGCAAAAGAGTCTTTCTGGCCTTACCAGTCATCAACAAAAGGGGGTGGGTGGGGCAGTTTTCTGAGGAACTGTTCTGATTGGGCTCTGAGAGTTGTCTGTTAGGTTATGAAATAGTTGTTGTTGTACTTTAATTTGTACTTACCGCAACTATTTGATCATCGTCTGGCACTGCTTGCTCAACCTCTGATTAGAAACCAAACAGCATTCTGTCAATATTGGTTCTTCAGAGCAGTTGCAATTGCAATTGAGCAATCACTTGCCAATCAGAATGGAGAGAAATCAGGACTTGCTCCTAAATGGCTTTTTTCTAAGCCAATTGCAAGCCGAACCCAATAATAAAGTAATTACACAATTGTATTTACTACAGAATAGTAGCCAAATGAGAACGCAAAGCAATCGCAATTACATAAGAAGTCATGGCAGTCACGTGAAATCTGCTCTATGAGGAGTAAATCATTAGGAATGACAATCCTTCACCAAGGACTATCCGCCAACATTGTAGCATTTGTGCTATTTTAGTTTATACAACAACACTTGTGAATGCACGCTCTGATTGGTCAAGAGCCATGTTGCTAAAATAAGAGTACATATACACGTTTGACAAAAATCCCTATTTGTTGTCGTATAAAACAAATAGATCTTGTTTTTGTGCATATGTACTGTAATAGATACACAGAAGATGTCACATAATGTCATGAACAACAGTCATGCAACTCGACTGCGTCTCGTCATCCAGGTTCTGCATCAAAGGTCAAGATGTTTCTCTTTGTGGTGAAACATTTTGTAGAATAGATCAAGATTTTGCAGGTTTTCTATAAGCCATTTCTCGTCACTTGTCTCCAACTTACCATGTGATGGCCAAAACCCTGGATGCCCCCGTCCGCGATCTGTTGATTCAGCAGCATAAGCAGCTCTTTCTTCTCCCTCCATATAACTTAAAGACTAAAACACAAGGAAAGATTAAGCTTCTAACTCAAGGGGGGGGAATAGGGGGGAGGGGGGCACAGGGGACCATGTCCTCCCTTTCTCGGGAGATTTTCCCATACTTTTACTGTATTTTCTGGATGGAAATTTGAACATTTTCGTCCCATGTTTTCACTTTTCGGCCCACCCTTACAAATCCTGACTATGCCCATGTACCTAGAAGCTTCAATCTGGGGGTAGGAAGGTGTAGCAGTGAATTTGAAAATGAAGCAGGTCTGAAGTTATTTTTAGAACAATAGATTTGCTGTTCTGAGTGGATTCCTGTGCTCAGAGATAAACCATGAGGAAGTGCAGGCCTGGGGTGACCTTGAGGGTCCCAGGAAACATCTCCTGTATCTAAACACAAGAAGTGTGTATTGTGTGCTCAGGAACACCCGCAAAGTGAATTTTCATATGACTGGGACGACTGGCTGATTTCCAGTGGTTTCCATATAGTATGAACAAATTTGATATGACTGATACAACTAGAGGATGGCTCACATGACTATTAATTAAAACCAGCCGTAACAAAGTTTCAATACCTTGCATTCATAGTGGCCCCACTGATAGATACCATCAAACTCAACTGTCTCTTGCACGTGCTCGTTCATCTGAAATTTCTCCAATCGTTTGTAATGAAAATCGTCTGTACCTATGTTTGATCAGCAATAAAAAATGAGATTCAGGCAACTAAATATCATACGATGCCAAGAGTTCAATGTTAGGAGTGAGGATCTTTCACATTAGGAGTGTCCGCTGACACTGAAGAAAAAAAAATGTTTTTCTTTTCAACAAAAAATTACGAAGCCTGAGAAGTAGATTGATTTCTATAGAACCATTTTTTTAGTTTAACAATTATTAACAATAACAATAAAGATTGATTTAAAAAAATCCCTTGATTAGAGAATATATTGTTTTCAATACAAAATGAGGATCTATAAATAGAACTTATTGTACTTTGATGGCAGCAAACTTAGTAGCAGATCAACACTCTTAGAAATGTACTCTGACAGGCTTGTGTCTTCATATGGTACAACGTGGACTTTCTCTCACTACTCGTGCGTTCCAACCCTCACTGTCCCTGTTAACCCTTTCAGCCCTATAGCATTTTCCCTAATTTCCTTATTTTATGAGAGATAACAGAAACACCCCTGCCCATTTTTGCATATCAGTGCCGAGTTTCTGGTATTCCTGTCTTTTATTGAGAGGGAGGCTGGGGCTTTCTGTAGAGCTTTACCGCTGACCCATACGTTGCTTTCCAGTGGCGGGAAGCTATCGCACAGATTAGACATCTGATAACTTTGCTTAAAATTTAACCAAAATTCCACTCAGAAGAGGCCATAGGACATCATTAAGTCTATTATGGACAATGCATTTGTGCTGTGCTTCAAGTCAGAAGTATGGCTGAGGGGTTTCATTGACTTTTTCCACTGTTCTTCTGAGAGCTGTTGAAAAATATTGGTCAAAGAAACTCTGGCCCCTCTCTAGTGGAATCTTTTTGCCTGAGCACAGAGTTCTTAGGAATCTGTGTTTTAGACATGAAAAGCAAGCAACTGAGGATGCTTTTGCTTTTAATTGTTGCAGGGCAAAAAGACTTATATAAATCTTTTGTCTAATCTGTCAATACAGGGGGAGAGCGCTGTGAAATGTCATTCGCTTACCACAGGTATCCTGAGCGATAGGGTTTTGCATTGTTTTACTGTGCAGTCGATTCAAAGTTCAAAGCGCCATATTTTCCTTGAATGTAGACTTGGAGAGCTGAAACTTCATGTCAGAGCTAAGGATTAAAGGTACTTTTAAATAATACCTGTAGCTTGTTGATTGTGTTTCATTTAGTGTAGCATTTTATGCGAAAAAATCCATCATCGTGTTCAGTCGAGCGTGTGTTTTTGCATGTCAAAAATTGCGCGATGTTTTGTGAAATTATGTGTCTTTTTCTGCATGAAATCCAAGCCTCTGATCCACACAGCTTTTCTGAACAGTAGACAAATCACTCTTCTATGCAAATAATCAGAGATTAAGTGTCACTTTGCCAGGAGTTTGATGGGAGAGCCTTCTAAGTCTCTGTATGTAAAAATGTGCCATTTGGCACTATTAGGACTGAAAGGGTTAACATGCTGTCTATCCCTGAGAGAGCTTTAGTTTCATGTCCATAAATAAACCCTCCCGTAAATAACATAAATTTCTCTCCAACGGTATTGGACGACTTCTTCCTGCTTGAGCAGCTTGTGTTGCTTATCACTCACTATCTGTCATTTCCTCCGAAGGAATTTAGTTTCAAACACCTCTATAGATAATCTCGTCTCTCCCTAATATGGTATTGGACGACCTCTTACTGCTCTAGCAACTTTCCACTCCTCCCCACCCCTCTTCAATCTTACACTCAGTCCTTTCTTCCGAGTGTCAACTCCAATTACCATGGGGAGGGAGAGGGTTGCTTTGACACACCTCTATATATAAAACTCTCTTCTCGCAATACAGTATTGGACGAGCTCTTACTTCTCTAGTAGCAACAGTTTCCATCCCTCTTCACTCGCACACTCAATCCTTTCCAATTACCATGGGGAAGGAGAGGGTTGCTCTGACACACCTCTATAAATAATCTCTTCTCTCCATTATGGTATTAGACAACCTCTTACTGCTCTAGAAGCTATAGTTTTCACCCCTCCCCTCCCTGCCCCTCTTCACTTGGAAGGGGAGGGCTGCTCTGACTCGCCTCTATAGATAACAATCTCTTCTCTCCAAATGCACGCTATTGGACAACCTCTTGCTGCTCTAGAAGCTATAGTTTTCACCCCACCCCTCATCAATCGCACACTCAGTCCTTTCTTCCGTGTGTCAGGGAGTGAGAGGGTTGCTCTGACACACATCTATAGATAATAATCTCTTCTCGCAACACGGAATTGGACGACCTCTTACTTCTCTAGCAGCTCGGTTTCCACCCCTCCCTCTTTACTCGCACACTCAGTCCTTTCCTCCGAGTGTCAAACACCTCCAGGTCCCGGGGGGGGGGGGGGGGGGGGGGGCTCCCATGTAAGAGTGATTGGGGTGCTCGCCGGGACATCGGAAAATATACCCTACAAAATACCAGGACATAAAAAATCTACCCCCTAAAAAATACCTTATAAAACAAAAAGACCCCTAAAAAAATACCAACAATAAACCTTTTTTGTTATTGTTTATTGTTTTTCATCTCAAAACAAGCTTAGTTTAGAGCTATAAATGAACAAAGAAAGAAAGAAAACGTTTTGCTTGGTTTGTGACCCTGTCATTCATTTGCGTACCCCTAAAAAATACCATTTATTAGTGAGAGCCAGGATGTTTCTCCGATAACCCCTAAAAAATACCTGAGAGTCGATTTTGACCCCTAAAAAATACGACGAGCACCCCTATCAGGTCGACATGTGAAGAAACCCCCCCGGGCTCCAGGTACTATAGGGAGGGACAGGGCTTGCCCTGACTCACCTCTGTAGCCAATTCCTCTTGGTAGCGGCTTCATGCGGTAAACCTTGAATGCATTGTTACCACGCGTGCAGCTCTTCTCTGTTACCTCCTCGATATCTGGCAACGCATTCAGTGCGCAGCGGAAATTTGTTTTCCATCGGCGAGGATTTGGCGCCATTTTACGGGCATCATATCTGAAACATTTATTAACATTTGAATATTAATTGTACTGATGGTAGCCTGCTAGCCGGCTCTCCAGTGGGTTTTTTTCGGATATTTGATTTGTTTGGTGCGCGGGATTCCTGTGTCGCGGGGGGAAGTAGCCTGCTAGCCGGCTCTCCAGTGGGTTTTCTCGGATATTTGATTTGTTTGGTGCGCGGGATTCCTGTGTCGCGGGGGGAAGTAGCCTGCTAGCCGGCTCTCCAGTGGGTTTTTTCGGATATATATATTTTTTTGGCGCGCGGGACTCCTGTGTCGTGTCGCGGGGGGGGGGGGGGGGGGGGGGGGGGAGGAACAGGAACCCCGCGCGCGCACCCTAACGAATTCTCTGGAAAACACTCTGGAGAGCCGGCTCGCAGGCTATACTGATGGTTATAAATTGCTTGTGAATGATCTTCTTTTTAATGTTTCTGTAATTAAGTTAGTGTATGCGTATACACCCCACCAATAGATCATTCTACGAAAAAAATAATTCACACCTAAAATTTGCAGTCTCAAAGTAGTAAGCAAATTGCCTTTATGTTTAGTTTGGTTTGCCAAATTTGTAGAAAATACGAGTAGTCCGGTCAAATTATCCCGAAAAAAACCCGAACCTGGAAAAAAATTGCAACATGGGACATTTTTGGTACTAATTGTCAAAACCATATGTAGGAATAACATATCCAAAAGTCGTAGAAATCCGACCGTGGGAAGTTGGTAAAATTTATGTTTTTACCGGCGACGTCAAGGGCGCCCTTTGGTTTCGGCGGCAGTTAGACACTAAAAACACAGAAACTGGGAGAATGTTTATGGACTGTACAGATGAAACCGGGAAAGATTTAATAAGGTTTTTCGGTTGAAACAAATGATTTCTGAGCGTAGAGTTACGGCTATGATCAGTTTATTTCTTGTATTTCTTTTAGCGTATGATATTCTAACTTTAGGGAAGAGGTCAAAACACTTGTACTCGAATGGTACCCAATTTTTTCAGGGGAGGTGGTGGGTACCGGCATCTACCCCCTTAGGTACCCAATACCCCTTTTTCAGACCTCATTTTCACAGAGCATGATCCACGGGTACCTGTTTTTATTGCACATATGGATCCTCTCGCTGCGAGGAAAACGTTGGAGCATTCACCTTTTTAATATCTATTTATTTAGGGAGATACTTACTCCTAAAATTCAGCTCTGAGAGATAGGTGGCTCCGGCACTTACCCCACCCCCCCAAATTGGGTACCAAAAAAGTACGGATGTTTTGACCTATTCCCTTAGTGTATCACCAAGCGGGAAATACAACGATCATATGGGATTTGTCAAAACTCAGGATTGTTTAGTTATTATTTTGCAGAATTGGTTATAAGCAAACACAAAATTCACATATATGCAATCACATTAGGCAGCAGAAAGAAATTGCTGGATATCTCGTTCAATATCACATCGAGTTACGGCTACACAGTCTATATCCCTCTCTTCGAATTGTTCGCTTTCATTGTTTAAGTGCCACCGAAAACAGCGGGCTTTCCTTTGTGCAGACGGAAAACCCCAATTTTAACCAACTTCCCTCGAACGGATTTTCACAAAATTTGGACACGTATTTCTCACATATTTTCCTTTGCTGTATAAAAATCCCATGTTGCAATTTTTCCCAAGTTAAACGCTAAATTGACCGGACTAGAGAACAATTGCTTCAATATGATGCACGATTCACGGTTTACGTTGTCACAGAGCAACGTTAATTGAAATTAGGTGTATGATAAAGGTAGTACACATCGGATCCTTTCGCTGCTGAGAGCCAGCGGCGTAGCCAGGAATTTCTGAAGGGGGGGCCGGATAGTGAAAACATGGGACGAAAATGCGCAAATTTTCTCCAGCAAATACAGTAAATGTATGGGAAAATTTCTGAGAAAGGGGGGGGGGGCGGCCCCCCCTGGACCCATCTGGCTACGCCCCTGAGAGCCTCCTCGTGGCTCGAAATTCAGAAATAATCAGTCGTAATTACGCCTCGAACCAACATTATAGGTATAATCATCAAAAGTCTATGGGTAAATCCACTAGAAGAGCACTGTAGAAACTGAAAACACAGTTATTTTACGCCTAAGTCTAAAAAGTTAGACGTTAAAAAGGAAATGTTTTAGGTGTATTTATGCCTGTATCTGGCGCAATTTCAAGCCCTTTTCTGCAGCCCTATACATAAAAAAAAACGATTCTTCCCATTTTCAAATTATTCCACGAAACGTATTCGATCTCTGCCAAATTGAATGATCATATTGTCTGTTTAGTTTTGTTCTTTCGTGTGTGTGTGTTTCTATTTATTTTTTTGTCACTGATTCAGGCATGTTTATAAAGACCAGAAAAAGCATGAGCCTCGTCGACCCTGACTTTGATGTAGACTAATTAAAGTAGTTTCAGTTTTGTGTTTCAGTTTGCAAAAAGTCCATGTGGCGTTGTGGACCAAGTTCTTTGTGGAATTTCCGCCTTTAACCGGAAAAAAATAGAGCACATTGAGATATCGTATATTGCTTTTGGCAATTAACTTAGGGCCATCTGAGTTGAAGAAGTATTATAATTCTTTTCTGTTGATTCCTGGAAGTGTTGAATAGGAATAAGTTGAATGTTTTCAACTCATAAACAAGTATCCTCCTAGTGATTTTAAAGTACTTTTTCAGCAAATATCATGTAGGATTTCTCGCCGAAGCCATCTTTGAACCATCTCTTTAATTTTTGTTAGCGGCAGTAGTTTTGAAGTGTTAGGATTCTATGAAATTATCATCAGATTTTTTCAAGAAAACAAAATGTTTCTCTTTAAGAGTTATTTGTTCCCTTCAATGGCTGTAACAACTAAACGTTGAAAATCGATGACTTCGATTTAGATTCCAACTTGTGCCTACCATTTTTCAGCCCGATAAACCCTTAAGTTAAGTTTTTTTTTATTATTATTCGCTGATTTTGGAAAGCAAATATTGCACTTCATTCGTCATTTTTTTTTCGAATAACCTCAAATTTACTTCCGGTCAAAAAGAAAAAGTATACAGTATAATAAACGTGCTCTTCATTTCAATGTACTTTCAATTTAAAAACATTTTCTCAGATATTTACAATTTTTGCATAGCAGAGTTACATGCAATCAGCAAAACCCGAAACTAACTTCTACTTGGATAGCGATAATATGGTAATAACTCTACCATAGGGAAAAGCACAGAACTGAACTTAGCATTGCAGGTTGGAAAAATATTAAAATATGGAATACGTTAATTTACTTTTCTTGTTAAATTATCATGTTTGTAAAGCCCTGAGACCAGGTGCAATGCTTTGTAAATAATTATTGATTATTATTATTATTACCATTTTTCTACGAAAAGCAAAACAGTTCATCCTTCAAAAACAATTTAAGTGCATTTCGCTGGCAATGTGTGTTGTTCGTTCTTTGTTGTATGAAGTTTGTCGCTACATAATCAAATGTTTATTATAATAGCAGAGCATTTGAGCTAACCAGAAAACTTAAGTTTATTTAGCTCCTGGGACCTTATACCTAACTAGATTACTTTCTTTTTCTGTAACTTTCCCTACCCCCTTTTAATAGTAAAATTATCTTCTCAAATTGTAAAATATTAAGGAAAAAATAAGGTGAAAAATAAAGTATGTATTAAACCTGGTAAAAGGGCAGTGCAAAAATTTCCGATGAGTTATATTCACGATATGACGAGACGTGAGCAGGATGAGCTCCCCCCATTCGACTCTATACCAACAGCTCTAGGCAAAGGCTCAGAAAACTGAGGAATTACCTCGAAACTATTAGCGCAGATCCTTACTACATATTTTTTTTGTGCACGATCTCTTTTTTCTTCTATTTCGGTGGACTAAACGTATGCATGCTCTAAAACAACTGCTAAACTTCGCTCGCTTAAAAAAATATATAAAAATATATCTTAAAAGAGAACAAGAAATAAGACGTAATATAAGAACAACATTACGATTTCGCCGCTGGATGGGGGTTTTAAAGCACCCAAAACGTGTATTTAGGTCATTTTACATTCTTTGTGTGTGATAAGGTTATTTGTGAGTATATGAAGAGGAGCCGCCACTATGTTCACGTATTTAACCTACGTTATTTCTTTCAGTTCTATATAAACAACATGGATATCTTCTTGTATAGTTATACGTTACTTATTTAGTAATGTAGACTAATACAAGTCACGTTTCGATTTACCTGCCGGTGTAAATAGCCCATTCTCTGAACACCGCCGCATCTCGTTCCTCACACCACGACTGCCGAGAGCCGTGCTTCCAGGGAACTCGAAAAATTCTCCTGCCCTTGTCAAGCCATTCCAATCCCGAAAACTGACCACTTTCAATTTGAATCGCCAGCCAATCTCTTAAACGTAGTCGTCGTTGCATTTCGGGATCGTTTCAGCAAAGAAAAACTACTTTACTTCGTCAAACTTGCGTTCTGTACAAAGCAAAAGTAACTGTCCTCCTCTGAAGATCTCAGCATTCAAGAACTCTGGGCGCGGTTCTGCAATCTGACTGCAGATTGCAAATTTAAAAGTTTCCTAGGTTAATCTCTTCCAGATGAATCTAAATATGCGAAAAAAGCTTTAAATGTTGTAGTTATTTAAAACAGGTATAGCTGCACGGAGAAATAATTAATTGCTGGGATTTTGAGGTATGAAACCAAGCAAAGCTGAAGCTTAGTCGCAGCGTGCTGACTGAAGCGTGACCGCATCTTTTATAGAAACCTCCGAGTCTGCGCAGACGTGGAATTTATCCCCCATTTTCCCAAAACATGTTCCCTGCCCATGTCAGCACTGGTCACAGGCTGAACAAAGAGAGTAGTTTCAGTTTTCGATGATGGAACTCCCCTGAGCACGTTTCGAAATGTTTTTGTTATTTTCCGGGTAAAGTGCGTTTCGGGTCTTTTATGCACGGTCTCATGTTGATATTTTACTCCTACAGTGTGTTGTGCCGCATCCACTGCACAATAACTTAACGCCGAAAGTGGCGGGACTCGAAAAAATAACAACGAACTGGTATTTAATCGGTAGAGTCGATCGAAACAGCAGTGAAGCCGTGAGCTGCCGGATCAAAATTAATAGTAGTATATTTATCATAATATTTTCGTGTAAACCTGCGGATTTGTCCTCGAATAGTTTAGTCTACTGGAATCTAGTGCTCTGTCAATACTGAGATTTGATGTTACTACGTCCAGGATGCATGGCGCGCTTTCTTAGGCCTGTGATTTTTCGGTTTCCCTATGGTTTTCATCCTAATATGACCATTGGTTTGTAATCTTCACTAGAAGCTACAAGGTTTTGCTAATATCATTTTGAGCGTATTTTCAACTTCAAAATGCTTTCATATCTTGCGTAAAAAGCCAAATACAAAAGTTACGTTAATCTCCGGTAACGACCAACTTCGTTTTATTTGCGCATAGAGGAGCTTCCATGAAGAAGCGGAGCAGAAGCCATATGGGCTTACATAAAGAACAAGACTTCTTAGAAAACGGCACTGGTCCAATCTTCCACGCCGTTCTAGTTTCTAGCCAATTCTTAGAAGTCTGCCTAACATTTTCTATCTGCAAATTGCGATCGGCACAATATGTATTTTCTTTGATCAATATCTAGAAGACTCGAGACTCTTGCTCTTGTCCCACAAATCTACATTTTGTGATAGCAGTTCAGAAGCCTGTGAGAGGCGTTAAGGCCGTAACGCTGTGCCACTCTTGCTCCCATTTTTCAAAGCAATGCTTCATGTGTATTCTTAGCTCTGATAACAATTTTCGCCTTGTCACTTTAACAGCAAAACATTTGTACCAAAACATTAAAAACTTAACACAATATATACATTTTCGAGGAGCAATACGTACAAAGTTGTCTTTGCTTTTTCACGAAATAGTGAAAAGGCTATTTGTTGACTGGGCTTCATCGAACAAACTCCATTTTCGCCGAGGCCTGAGAGTGTTTCAGCTCTAGAACGCGTGACCACGTGTGCCACCACGTGTTTAAGTCTCCGAGTGCTGGAACCACCACTGGCTATATTTATAGTATTTGCATAAAGGGGCGATGGAGGGTCTGCAAGCCATTGCGTGACGAATTTTTTAACACAACATAGAATTGCTGAGGTCAGACTGAATAGGTTCTTTTGTAGGGTAGCTTTTAAAAAGTCAGTGCTGGAATCACCACTGGCTATAATACAGTATTTGCATAAAGGGGCGATGGAGGGTTTGCAAGGTATTGCGTGACGTATTTTTAAACACAACACATAGAATTTCTGAGGTCAGACTGAATAGTTTCTTATGTAGGGTAGCTTTTCAAAAGTCAGTGCTGGAACCACCACTGGCTATAATACAGTATTTCATAAAGGGGCGATGGAGGGTTTGCAAGCCATTGCGTGACGAATTTTTTTAACACAACATAGAATTGCTGAGGTCAGACTGAATAGGTTCTTATTGTAGGGTAGCTTTTAAAAAGTCAGTGCTGGAACCACCACTGGCTTTATTACAGTATTTCATAAAGGGGCGATAGAGGGTTTGCAAGGCATTGCGTGACGTATTTTTTAACACAGCATAGAATTTCTAAGGTCTGGATACCTTATTCTCCTATATTTTCGCGAGACCTGAACATTTTCTAATTTCGCGATCGGGGAGAAAATTTGTGTTTGCAGGGAATTTAATTTCGCGAAATTGACGATTAAGTGACTTGTTACAAAATTTGTCCTTGTTACAAAAATTGTACGTTAATTAACAATTCAAACAAAACCAATATGCTGTCCTATAGTGCCAAGATTGGCAAATATGCTAGTGAGAATGGCTATTCCAAGGCTATCTGCCACTTCAAGAAAGAACTAAAGGATAGACAGTCAGGACTTGAAAACATAAATACATGATTTTATATGTCCATTAAATTTCGCGGTCGTTATTGTTTCGCGGATCTTTAAGTTCGCGATTTTTTAAAATCGCGAAATTCGCGAATTTAAGAACCCACGAAAATTAAGGAGAATAAGATAGGTTCTTATTTTAGGGTAGCTTTTCACAATTAAGGCTTATTTTTCAGATGCTGTCGTAGCATAACCAGAGAAAACCATTGTACCGCAAATACATAATGGTTTTAGTACTTGCATTTTCAACAATACAAACTTGCCTTGTTTGCTAAACATTACCATTCCACGTTTGGGTTATATGTATATTGTGTTTCTCAAAAAAAAAAGTCCAGGATTTTTGACCAAGATTGGAGCGATTTTTTTGATAACACCACCTGTTTTTCTTAGACAGGTTCTTATATTGTTGGGTAGTTAACTGACAAGTTTCAGCCTCGCGCGGTAGGTTCTTATATTCAAATGCTCCCAGCTAGCTCGCCGGCGCAAAGTTGCAAAGGAAAACTCAGGGTCATAACTTTTCTGCCTTTTCCTCACACTAGAGACGGGTAATTCGTCCAGACGACTTAGGGCAATGATTTTAGAGCGTCTTACTTCGTCAGTTGCTTCGTCTTGTGTGACCGACAAGAGACGGATAAAACGTCCAGACGAATAAAAATGATTTATGTAGGTGTTCAGGCAAGCCTTGGCCGCGTAGCACTAAGTTCAACAGAGTGGAGATAAGGTATTAACCTTGCGTGAAAGCTAACGTGCTAATGAAATGTTCCCATGTGTGCTTATGAGCGTTAGCCCTAATAAGCGGAGAAAGAGAAAAAATCTCTGACCCGAGAGAGATTCGAAACCACGACCTCCGGAATTGTACATCCGATGCTCTAACCAGCTGAGCTGGTAGAGCATCGGATGTACAATTCCGGAGGTCGTGGGTTCGAATCCCTCTCGGGGTCAGAGATTTTTTCTCTTTCTCCGCTTACTAGGGCTAACGCTCATAAGCACACATGGGAACATTTCATTAGCACGTTAGCTTTGACACAAGGTTAATTCCTTTCCAAAAAGTTCGCCAGTTCGGACGCATCAAGCCACTTAATTCGTCTGAACTTTTTATCCGTCTCTTGTCTACCCTGCGAGCAGTGATTTCCTCCTCTCCTCTCCTATCTCTTTCCCGTTCACACAAGACGAAGCAACTGACGAAGTAAGAGACGCACTAAAAATCCTTGCCCTAAGTCGTCTGGACGAATTATCGTCTCTAGTGTGAAAACGGCCATTTTCACAATTCTTTTTGCGGTACCTTTTTGTTTATTGTTGTCTAAATAAGGAAATAAATGCAGATTTTCTTAAAGCTAATTAAAGACACCAAAATCTTGTTTTGCGAGCCCCTATTACGTATTCCGGTCCTCCAATACAATACAATACAATACAATACAATACAATAATTTATTTAGAGTCGGTGACGTGGGGAGAGGTTACCCGAGCTCCCGAGCCAGAAGCTCATGTGAGAAACGCGCGACTATTACATTTAACTTCACTACAATTACAATTTACAAGATAAGATACTTGGAAAATTATGTAAAATTACATCGAGATGTGATATAGCGATTACGATTGCAGGCATTTGCTGCACTGGCAGCCATGGTAGTTGATGCCCTTTAAGAGAGACTTAAATTCAGAAAGAGTAGCAGAGATTTTACATTATTAGGTAGTTGGTTCCAAACGTGAGAAATGATATATGAAAGTGAGTTATGTAGGTAAGCGGTATTATACTGAGGCTGAGAAAAATTTAGACCAGATGAGCGCAGATTATAAGAAATAGGTCTACAGGTAAAAGAGTTGGAAATATATGCGGGACCTTGTAGCCTATGCGCCTTGAAAAAAAGAATAAGCGATTGTGCTAAACGTCTCTGCTCCAAAGTGTCCGTAGCTCCAAGTTGTAGACAGAATTCACAGGAGACGGTGTTGCCAAGATTTAGTAAAGTCCTGAGGGCGTCCTATAACAATTTTTTGCCGGTATTTTTTTGGCTTAAAGCGGGACTGTCACGGTACGCGCATGTGCGAATTTTGATCACTTTGGTACGGGCCGGAACGATGGCTGTGAGAGGGAGGAATTACGCTGGTAGAATCCGTTCAAATCTTGTTGTTTCGGGGTCCATCTACCCTTAATTCTTAACGGGTATTCTCTCCTGAGATATCGTGACCAAATTTTGGAGTCGATGCAATATTGTTTGTCGTTTTAAATTGAATGAGGCTCGAGCGTCATTTTCACTGATGGCTGCCCAACAAGAAAGGCCTAATCGAGGTCGTCCTTACGCCAAAATGGCTTGAGAACACAATAAAAGCAGGATCTGGATATCGAAAAGGGTCCGCGAGACATGGAAATTGTTCAAGGGCTACGGTATCTTCACCTCAGACAACGATTTTGCAGCTCATTTGCCTAAAAACCCCTAAAAACTTAACATAATGTCGCCTCCTGACGAATGAACTCCAAATTATGTTTTCCCTGAGGCGACGTCGCGCGGGGCGTGGGTACTTTCCCGCGAAAACGAAGTGTCCCGTGATTGGTTTATTTTAAACAGGCAATCCCCGTTTTGATTGATAGTTATGGGATCGGCGGTCTTTGCTCGAGCATGCGCGTACCGTGACAGTCCCGCTTTAAATTCTAGGAATGCACTTCCGTTCACATCAGGCCAATTTTCAGAAAACTCGTTGGAAAAGAAACCCGGCAACAAAATCGCCGTCACACAACACGAAAACAGTGAAATCGTCGCAAGCACTGATAAAAATGAAAATTCATTGCGCCTCGTAATATCTCCAACCTGAAATATATCGTGTACAGGCATGGCCTAAAATATATTTCAGGTAGAAGTTTGATGCATGATGTTGCTCTCGTCTGTCCGTCGTTGTCTCGTTTTAGTTCAGTGGGAAGCCATTTGACTGCACTAGGCAAGACAGGACAATAGTTTCATTGTCTCGGACACTTTGATTGGCGGAACAGTAAAGTCAAAAATCAATTTGCATTGACCGTGGGTCGCGAGATAAAATATCAAGTTTGATTATTCATCAAAATACGAAGCTCATCTTACGCTTTGACGCTAGCTACATTAACGCGCACTTATTTTGAGACCCCTAATTTTGGGTAGCTCCTTTGTTCTTAACCCTTAAGTATTAACGGCGTCATTTCCCGGCAGCGGGTGCGGTTGCGGTTGCGGGTGCGGGTGCGGATAGTTCTCGAAGTAACTTGCTCAACTGGGGGAATACTGCATTCTGGTGAAAATGCGGTCACGAGAGCTGGAAGGTTGGATAAAGTTATATAACGGATAAAAGTTATCTGTTGTATAGGGTTTGTTCTGGATTTATCCGTTGGATAAGCGTTTATCTACTGAACTCTTATCTGACATTCTAGGAACCGGCCCCAGGAAACGTATGAATCTGGCGGCGAGGAGTGCATTCTCCTAGGGAATGTTGCCAGCCCTGGCAACACAAGTATCGAGGTCAATCCTTGAATAATCTAAGGCCCACGGCAAACGCCGTGCCAGAGTCGCGCCGTTCCAATCCGAAACAATAGAACATTTTTGATTCCTAAGTATAATGAAGCGGCATCCTTTGAAAAAGAAAAGGTTCGACAGTAGAAGAGCGGCTGAAGTTCGGCGTTTGCTGTAGGCCTAAGACCCCGTCCACACTACACACCGTTTTCGATACTTTTTGCTCCGTTTTCAAAAAGATTTGCATCCACACTTATCGTTTTCATATTGTTTTCGGTGATCGTTTTCGGCGTTGTAGTGTGGACGATGGCCGTATCCGGTGCAAAAAGTATCCGTTGTCGTTTGAAAACGGTGTAGTGTGGACGGGGTCTAAATCTCGAAGAAGAAAATAGATCTTCGAAAGCTAAGAACCAAAAGCTCAAATCAAAGTAAGATAATTTATACCAGAAATTGAACAAACAAATGAACAAAACGCGGCAGCACGCCTCCTCACGGGAACAAGAAAATATGATCATATAACACCGGTGCTAAGAGCTTCACTGGCTACCTATATCTGAGCGAATTAATTTCAAAGTTCTACTCTTGACTTTCAAATCATTGAATAATTTAGCCCCATCCTACTTGGTGGACCTACTACGTCCTTATAAGCCTACAAGGAATCTGCGCTCAATGAATAAGAGACTTTTAATACAGCCCTCATACAACCTGAAATCATATGGCTCTAAATCTTTTTCTTATATGGCACCTAAACTATGGAACGCGCTACCTCTTGCGAATGCTACAGTACGTTTAAATCTCTGGTTAAAACGCTTCTTTTTAGGAAAACATATGATTAATGTATCAGTCAATTCCAGCGGTGACCATCCCCCTCCGGACACCGTGGGGCATTTGCATACCAGTGCCTTCCCTGGGGTGGGGAATTTTGAAAATTTTGCTGGCCCAGCGGTGACCATCCCCCTCCGGACACCGTGGGGCATTTGCATACCAGTGCCTTCCCTGGGGTGGGGAATTTTGAAAATTTTGCTGGCCCCGGGGTCGGGAATTGTTTTTCCCCGGGGGAGGGGGGTGGGAAATTTTGGTTTTCTCATCTCAAGCGCGTCGGGTTTTGCGAACTACAACCCAGTTGCAGAAAATAACGCCACATAAAATATAATGCAGAGCATGGCCCGTATACACCACGTTTGGAGACTGACACATTTGCACATTTCACAGTTAACGTCTTCTATAGAGAAGAAACAGATTTCGCAATTTCGTCTCAGTGGAAAAACATAAAAGTGAATTGACACTATAAACAGAGTTCCAATTTCGCAAAAAGTCAAGTAACATAACTGCGAAATAGTTGCTCTGCAAATAGAATAAAGGTAAATTTCGCATTGAGAGATGCAGCTAAATGGCTACAACCGCGAGTGGCCTAGGAATGTCACTTCTTTATTTATATTTTGTCTCACTTTCAGTGAAATGAGAACTCGTTCAAAGACGAGAAAACTAAAGTACATTTAAAAACGAATTGTAAATGCTCGGACAGTATAAATGGAGTTGAAGTTTTTGTTGTGAAGCTTTGTCACGCAGAGTTACCGTCTTTTTCTCGTCCCGGGGGTGGGGCATTTTTCCGCTTTTTGTGTTCCCCGCCGTGGGGTATTCTGCATTTTTGCTAGCCCGGGGCGGGGAATTTTCAGTTTTATTTTTAGAAATGACCAAAAGCCGGGGGGGGGGGGGGGGGGCATGGTCACCGCTGGAATTGACTGATACATAAGTGAAGTATACTTTTATTATTTTATTTTATTTTTTTATTTATCTTATTTCTTTTAATTCTATTATTGTATTTTTTTGCTACTATTTTAATATTTTTAGTGTACATTTTTATGATGTTAGATATCTTGCAATAACTTTTAGTTTTCATAGGAATTTTAATCTAGGCCATGTTATCACCAATTGTAAATATCTGATCAGCTATTTTTAAACTATTGTTATGATATATCATTGTAAAGCGCCACTGGATTTTAAGTAGAAGCGGCGCTATATTAAATTTATTATTATTATTATTATTAACAGTCAGCAGTATGCAACAGCGACCGAACAAAAGCAAGACAAAGCTATGTGCCTGAACGCTAAAGCGCTCAAAGGACAATGTTATGTAACAACTCAAGAGTAGTCCCATTTGCTATTTCAAGGAAGTCTACTACGGATTTCACCAACCGTTGCGCGTCGAAAAAAACGTCTAACGATTCTGCCAGCTCGAGCTCATGTTTTTGTCTGCATTCCTTTATCCACGGGCCGGCATGCTTTTCTAAAGCCTGATTTCCATATAGTCTTATCTGTCGTATCAGTCGACCGTGAAACAATGGACATTGAAATTATTCTATTGTTTCACGGTCGACTGATACGACAGATAAGACTATATGGAAACTAGGCTTTAAGGCTGGTTTCCATATAGTCATATCATTGGTCTTATCTGAGTCTTATCTGTCGGATCTGTCTCATCAGTCGACCGTGAAACAATGAAAATTGGAATTATTCTTTTGTTTCAAGGTTGACTGATACGACAAATAATACTTTATGGAAACTAGACTGAAAACGTCTCTGAACATTGTCTGAAAGGCCTGAAATCTGGCAATTCAGTTCAGCTGCTATGCCATTTAAAGTCGCTTTGCTTTCATATTTCAAGATTTGTAACAGGCGAGTTATTTTATTTCGACTCGATCAGTCGTGATGGTTATTTTCAAGAACACACCTTAAGCCTGGTTTCCATATAGCCTTATCTGTCGCATAAGTCGACCGTGAAGCAATAGAAAAATTCCAATTTCCATTGTTTCACGGTCGACTGATACGACAGATAAGACTATATGGAACCAGGCTTTAGCCCGTGGAGAAAGGAATGCAGACACAGAAACATGAGCCAGAGCCCGAGCGGGCAGAATCGAAGACGCACAACCAGGCAGCTTTTCGAAATTTCGTTAAACCCTTGGGGCAAAACGCTCATTAGCTCACCTGTTTTCTGAAATCGAACGTCTGAATCTGAACACTCAGCTATAAAATCCAACCGTCTATGCTTTTTGAGTAAAATTAAAATTGTCCGAAATTTCTCGTCCGACATTGCCGACACGAAACTGACCGAAAAATAGTCCGAGATTTTAACGTCGAATGCTTTTGCGTGTAGAAGGATAAAGTCGGGTTTATTTGGTCTAGTCTGAAATTGTGTACGTAGAATATAAGAATTTCTTCGACAAGGTTCCAGACTGTTCTAGGGATTGTTTTGGCTGCGCGACCCATTGCGGAGTCTCACTCTAAACTCACTTGCCTAGTATGTGGTATAGGAAATGAAAATTAAATATTTCATTAAGAAAAGAAAAGAAAAGAAATTATGTCTGTGAGGTCAGCCTGCTGCGAGAAGCCATCTTTTGATAAACGAACAATCGTTTCGTTCTTAGTCATGCTTGGCAATTATGTTTATTACGAGGACGTTGCAAAATTGTTTTCAATGTAAAAACATTATCATGCTGTTAAACAGTGGAAACAAAATTCAGGTCCTGGTTTCAGCCGAAAGTGCTTGGGCTAAAACGGGCAATATACGCCGAGTCATTGACTTCTTTAAGTGATCTATTAGAAGTGCTTTTCACACTCTTCAAGAAAGCATGTTTCATGTAATGCCCCCAACTGCATTGGTACAAATGTCACCACAGTAGATGGGTGTCGGTAAAACGAGGATCCGGACGAGAAAATGAGGACTCACAAAATGCGGACTGAGAAAATGAGGACTGGCCGTATAGAAAAAAATCAAAATTATTTGCGCTCGATTGTATAGAAAAAATATAAATTCAGTATAGTTTGTGAACGAGGTGCTCTTTCACCTAGTATAAATCCGCTGCTCATGCATACAGTCAAAGCGATCACCTTGGGGTTTAAAAATAGTTAATTGCCCGGATTTCAAATCGTGAGTGCCTGGAGCGAATCATCCCTTAATATTACTATCCACATAAAGAGGAAGAGCATATTAAACTATACAAAATCCTAAAGTTTGGCTTTGATTATGTTAATTCCGATCGAGAGACAGCAATTCCAAGATGCCGGAATTTTATAAGCTTTGTATGGTTTACCGGACGCCTAGTCCGGATTTCACACAAGCTTATAAAATTTTGTATTTTTTAAATGGCTGTTTCTTGATCACTATTTGCCCGATTAATTCCAAACTTTTGGATTTTGTATTAAAGTTCAGCATGCCTTTTCTACTTATGTGGGCTTTGAATGGATAATCGTTCTATTAACGGATTCGCACCAGGCACTCACGGCTTGAAATCGGGAATGGTTTGCTCGTTGACGATGATAATAACGATGAAAACACACAAAACAGTCCATGTCAAATCTAAATATATTTTTATTTTCATCACTTCATTATTTAAAATGAGCCCTTCCACAGTAAGGTTTCCTTCTTTATATTGTTCCTGAAACTGACACTATCTTAAGTACCACCATAGTTAGTAGAAAAATAATTGGGCAAAATTCGTGCCATGTGAAATATCAAATTACCGATATCTTTCGCCGCCAGCTTCCCTGCTAGCAGAGGCCACTTCTTGAAGTGGCCTCTGCACACAAATGTCATAACCTCGTCCACGATCGTGGACGTACTTTGACTGGTTTGGCTGGTTTTACAAGAATGGCGTCCAGTGTTTCTGCTTCGAAAACATCGCGCGCTTTCACGAGTGATTTCTTGTTCAATGACATTTTGATCAAATTTCTGTAGAAAATAAAACGACCTCCAGCGAATTCTCAAAAACAAACTTTAGAATGAGTATCAGAGAGCAGCGTTTAAGAGCCTTTAAATTGAGTAAACGAGCCATTTAAAGGCAACAAAAAGTGATTTTGTGTAAGTTGTAGAGCAGATAAATTGATATTTTCTTGCTCGCGCACAAACTTGACCAGTTTCTCCAAGCTCACGCCATTCTCTCACACATGTGCGACAGAGAAATGACACTATGTGTGTGCAGAGGCTACTTTTGCGTAGTTGAAAAACACAAGAAAAACATTAAAAGTAGAAGAAATTGCAGGGAGATAAAAAGTAGCCTCTGCTCGCAGGGAAGCCGCCAGCTTGTTTTAGCCTTCGTTTTTCGCGCCGGCCCGGCACAACTCTGAATGTTTTTGACGTAAAAAGGCTTGTACATTGGCCTCGCCTAGTCAGGCAAAGCGATCCCTGCGGTGGGCGTCGGTGGGACTATATCCTCAGAGGCCCAGCGGAGAGGAGAAAAGAGAAAGCGATTTATATGAGCGGGGAGGAGAATTACGTTATCTTGTATGCTTTTTGCCATTCTAACTTTTCATTTCTTTCCCACTTTTCCTAATATTCTAAGTCGAGTTTGAATTTTTTTTTCGATTCCTCATTTTGCGAGTCCGCACTTCTCAGTCCGCATTCCCATTTTGTGAGTCCGCGTTTTCTCGTCCGGATCCTCGTTTTTCCGATACCCCACAGTAGACATTCAAGTCTAGAGGCAAACAACACGAAACCACTTCTGATGGTCCACAGGAAGTGCGAAATGGACGAGATAATTTTAAAAAGGTTTAGTCAAGGTTCAGCCCTTGAGTGGACGCACTTTGATATAATCATTGATTACCTCATCTTCGCCTTGTAAACACTTTTCATGTCACTGAATAATGTATACATCACCAAAAATATACCATTCCTAACCCACTGAGTCTACAATTGTAGCATAGCAGGTTAATATCAAACCGAGCACTAACTTTCTATAGCTCTGCGGATGTGTTTGAAACAACCAGACCGTGATTTCTTGTGATCAAGAAAGGCACATTTTCACTGTGATCTCAACTTGCATGGTTGCAGTTTTGTAAAGAGCTAGCAAGGATAGACTGACGATGTCTTTGATTCCAAGTACACGTAGTTTGATCTCATGTACTTATAGTGGGATCCCTGTTGCACTTGTAAGTGGACTTTTACTCATTTGCTTGAGTGGTAAGTAACCAGCATTAGCTTACTCGAGATCTTAGGACTAAGATTGTACTACACATTTTTTTTTAACCTCTCAGGGTTTCGATTTGAAGATGGTCGATTATTTGTAAACAGCATATTAGTGCCCATGAGTTTTCAAATGTTGTAAAGTTTGACTATAAAGTTATATTGGGCGCGGTGTAATCTCTATCTTTGATCTATGTACTCATGTTTTGCAACGAATATCCGGTTCCCTCGTTCGGAATTCTCAAGTATCTTTTAATTTAACAATAATAAAGGATTGTGGGAAGATCTCTTATATTAGCCTGATACGCCAGACTTAACATGGCCATGATTCGAGCATCTCATCTCATCTCATGATTTAAAGCAAGTTCATTGTGATTCAGCATCATTTGATCATCATTTCCCGAAGTTACGTTTTCAGTACGGCCTGGGCAGATCAGGAGGGGTGTTTGTAATATTGTAATAACATTTGTGCCACATTTTGCCACATTTGTGATAACATTGCATGGTGCCATATTTGCAATACCTACTGCCACATTTGTAATAAAATTGTGCCACTGGTAACATCTCCCGCATTTGTAATAACATTTAACATCTTATTGGGAGCTCCGATTTTAGACGTTGTCTCAACTATTTAATTATTAATTTCAGGAACTCCAGCAAGGGCAGTTATAGGTATGAGCACGCTCCGCCGTCTTGTGTAATGCTAAGGGCTAATTCAGTTGCCATTCACCAGAAAACTAGCTTTCTCGAGATTAGGATTATACTGAGATTTAACTACAAATTCGTAGTTAAAAACCTCTCGTGGTGTCGATGAATCTCCCAAGTAGCCCACCCTTTGTGTCGGTCACGCAACGCTTCAATTGAACGTCCGAGTGGAGTGCAATTTGGTCTGAAATCATATTGAAAGTAAAATGCTGCGAATGCGATTTTAAATTTACGTGTCATTGGTATATGCACTTATTTGTGAAAACTTTATATGCGTCTGCCTTTGTGGGCCATTCCATTTTTTTTGATCTTCACTCCCGAGTTTTCCTGAGGGGGTATATACAAGCATCAAGAGTTCCAGACTCGCGGTGCGTAAACAATGCATCATTAGTGATGAACAAATTAAAAAAGTGAGCCCAAAGCTATTTTCGATACCAAGGGGCTCATTTTTTCCTTTGTTCAAGGTTCTTCCGAGAGGGTGCAATAAAAAAGCCTCTTCCTACCCTGCTAGCAGAGGTTTTTTTTCTGTCAGTCTTGGTATGTTGCATGGTTGTTTTGATTAACCACGCGACAAACCAGATACGCGAACAACTTAATGCTAGCTAATAAAGACTGACAGAAAAAAAAACCTCTGCTAGCAGGGTAGCCTCTTCCGTGGGTTCTTCCGAGATAAGAGGGTGCAACCCAAAAAATGCCCTTCCGTAGCAGGCGCAGATCTGCGGGAGGGGTTGCAACCCCCCTATACCCCCTATGAGAGTGAAAGATATATATCTTATTAGACATTTTAATGTTCAATATCGCTTGATACGTCTTCGGGCGAGACAAAATACAAAGACGAGAAAAAATGCTCGACAGAGATATTGTACACTAAAATGTCTAATAAGTTATTTATTATCGGACATTTATTTTCCGATGTTTTGAAGTGAGAGTGGACGAACTTAGTGAAAATAGTTTTGAAGTGTACAATATTGCAGGATATTTGTACTCTCCCCAGTCTCACTCCTACGATATTTGTGTTCCTCTCGTTGCAGTTGGATAATAAGTAAGAGTTAATTACCGAGATTCTCGGCAATAACCCAAATGCATCCCAAGGGCCGTAGGCCCGCGGGATGTATTTGGGTTATTGCCGAGAATCGAGGTAATTAACTGGCTTATTACAGGATTGGCAAGGTTTTCAGAAAACAGGAACAAATGAAATGCATTCTTCTCGTTGAATTTCAAAGTTTTGACAAGGAGTATAGTTTACAATTGAAAAGGGTAGCGCATTCCGATAGGAACTATTGTTAGTTATTTAGCTGTTTTCATAGAAGTACGTTCCCCAGAGAAAATGAATGACAGGTTTTATTCAACCATGATTGACAAAGGTCCAAACAAAAAAAAGATACAGCTTGAGTGCATTCATTTGTTAGCAGAACACGAATTATGTCTATTGTTTTCGTACAAAACAGCCAGGCCAGTCAATCGAGTGGCTTTTTGTACAAGCGCGACTCATTCAAACGGTATTTTCGTTTGTACCACGCACTGACTGCTACTTAGTCAACTTGCATAACGCTGAGTAACAACATGGATCGGAACTGCTTCAAGCTGGAGTAACTGAAGGCAAGTTTCAGGTATTTTGCGCTCGTTGGTTGTTCTCTAAGATATTATGTAAACGATTTCATCTGTATTTTCAGGTTTACCTGCTTGAACACACTCTATGGGCCAGGAAACCAAGCAAGTAGGCTGGACAAACGCTTTATGGTTCAAGTCGGTTCAAGTGAAGGCGTTTCTCGGATATGGTGTTTTGTGGCGTTCAACGAGATTCGCGCATAAAGGATAATCATGCAGGAGCAAATAGAGCGGATTTCAGATGACTGTCGTGAGTTATTCGCAATTACTTTGTAATCCTATAGGTTTTATTCAGAATTGCTGTAATCACGTTGCGATTGGTCTCACTACAGTCATATGAAATCCGCTCTATTTAACAATTAGACAGATAGCCATATAGATGCATAAACTGAGATTATTGGTGTTTTTTTCTCGGGATAAGTGTATGGATTTGAATTCACTAGGAAAAGAGTTTGGGGGTTACTAGATTGGGTAGCGGTAAGTAGAATGTCCATGTATTTAACTGAGTTAAATACCTAATGTTTATTTAATGAGGTATTTAACTCTGTATATACCCGGGATGTTCCACTTACAGGTATTCAATTCTTTTCATCAGCCCCTCTCTTCCCTAGAGAATTTCAAATCCCTTCCCGGGTTTAAGTTACTTGCGAGGTATGTACGTTAGTTGGAGACCTCAAAAACACAATGGAAACCGTGTCAATCATGTAATAATAGCAGTTATTACATGATTGACACGGTTTCCATTGTGTTTTTGAGGTCTCCAACTAACGTACATACCTCGCAAATAACTTAAAGCCGGGAAGGGATTTGAAATTCTCTAGGGAAGAGAGGGGCTGATGAAAAGAATTGAAAAGCTGTAAGTGGAACATCCCGGGTATATACAGAGTTAAATACCTCATTCCCGTGGTGATAGTTCCGTCCAGTCAGATGCAGGCATGTTCCAATACCTGAGCTCAGAGCAGCTCTTCCCCTTTATCCAATGCCTGGAGGACTCACACAAGTTCGCCAGGGCTTTTAACTCCAACAACGAGCAAAGGACTTTTCTAATGAAAGCAGGTACGTGGAGATGCTGGTCAACACCTTGGAGAGTTTGAAAACATCTTTGAATGGGCTCTGAGTCAATGAATGCGAGCGGAATAATTGTTTAAGTCAAGTGACACTAGTAGGTCAGTTTGTATAGCCGTTTTCTGGTCGTTTTCTGGTCTGGTCATTTGCCATTTTCTGGCTTTTGAAATCCGACACTTTTCGCTAGTAGTAGGCTATAACTTTTAGCCCACTAGTAGCTCAACAAATCAGCAGCATTGACAATAGACCACTAGTGTGATTTGACTAAATACTTATACATATATACTTCAATATATTTCATTGATATGAAGAGGAGTAATATTGATGATTTCGTTTATTTTCAGGGTTCAAGGGGAAATCTAAGGGCCTAATCTACTTACCGCTACCCAATCTAGTCACCCTCAAACTCTTTTCCTAGTGAATTCAAATCCATACACTTATCTCGAGAAAAAAACATAATCTCAGTTTATGCATCTATATGATCATCTGTCTAATTGTTAAATAGAGCGGATTTCATATGACTGTAGTGAGACCAATCGCAACGTGATTACAGCAATTCTGAATAAAACCTATAGGAGTAATTGCGAATAACTCACGACAGTCATCTAAAATCCGCTCTATTTGCTCCTGATTAACCTTTATGCGCGTCAATCCCGTTGAACGCCACAAAACACCATATCCGAGAAACGCCTTCACTTGAACTGACTTGAACCATAAGCGTTTGTCCAGCCTACTTGCTTGGTTTCCTGGGCTATAGAGTGTGTTCAAGCAGGTAAACCTGAAAATACAGATGAAATCGTTTACATATCTTTAGAGAACAACCAACGAGCGCAAAATACCTGAAACTTGCCTTCAGTTACTCCAGCTTGAAGCAGTCCCGATCCATGTTGTTACTCAGCGTTATGCAAATTGACTAGTAGCGGTCAGTGCGTGGTACAAACGAAAATAGCGTTTGAATAGCCGTTTTCGCACTAGAGGACGAAAAACTCGTCATGACGGGTTTTTCGTCTGACGAGTTTTCCGTCTGACATGAATTCGTGATAGAAACCTGTCTAGTTTGTACCGACTTGAATTCACATATAGACGGGAAACATTGTGCATTTGCTCAAAAGCACCTGGGCCGAGATTTGAGTGGTTACCTAGTACACCAGCGGCGCCATGTTTTTTACCCACAATTCTCTACCCACTCCCTAGTAAGTACCTAGTACCCACTCCCTAGTACCTCCCATGGATCAGCTACTCCATCAAGCGGATGATGAGGAAGCGAGACAGGGCCAACAAGAAAGCAAAGCTCTCCCACAAGGTTAACGATCTCGACAGATAAAACAGCTGCGCAGCCATACATCTAACTGCATCAAGGACGCGCACAATAAATACGTCAATGAGGTGATGAATGGAATTGCAGTCGACTCTAACCCCTCACAACCCAAGGGTGCGAAAAGGGCGTGGTCATACCTTAAATCACTACGATCTGACTCTTCCAGGATTCCAACTCTCTTTTCGGACGGCAAAGTGTGCGCTTCCGATGTCTCTAAGGCCGAGGCACTAAGAGTCCAATACGATAGTGTATTTACTCGTGAAGATCTTACATGTATCCCAGTTCTTGGCACCTCTCCTTTTACGGGCATAACTGATATTACATTCTCAGTTGAAGGCATCGAGAAACTCTTGAGAAAGATCCAAGCAGATAAGGCATGCGGTCCCGACGCAATCCCCGCTCGTGTCCTTAAAGAAGCGGCTGGTGAATTGGCACCCATCTTCGCCCTGCTCTTTCAGCAGTCATACAACACGGGTTTTGCCGGCGTCCTGGAAAACGGCAAACGTCGCCGCAATCTATAAGAAAGGGAACCGTGCAGACCCAAGCAATTACCGCCCTGTGTCCCTAACGTCCCTGGTCGCAAAGGTGATGGAGCATGTGGTCTGTAAACACGTCTCGTCCCATCTCATCGAGAGTAACATCATCTTGCACCTGCAGCACGGCTTCCAACAGGGACTGTCGTGCACCACACAGCTTATCTCTGTAATCCATGGATGGGCAAGTGTGTTGAACGCCAAGGGCCAAGTCGATGTCGTCTTTTTAGACTTCGCGAAAGCGTTCGACTCGGTCCCCCACCAGCGTCTACTAGCTAAAGCTGAATACTACGGTATCAATGGAAGGATGCTCGAATGGGTGAGGGACTTTCTATCCGGGCGTATGCAGCGTGTCGTTGTCAACGGATCCTGCTCTGACTGGTCGCCGGTCATCTCCGGGGTTCCCCAGGGTACGGTGCTGGGACCTATACTATTCCTCATGTTCATCAACGACCTTCCATCATGCATCAAGTCGAACATCAAACTCTTTGCTAATGATAGTGTCCTGTTTCGCTTATCTCGTCGGTGGACGACCAAGCCATCCTGCAACATGACTTGCACCAGCTTGAGCAATGGGCCGACCGGTGGCAAATGAAATTTGCTCCTCGAAAATGCTATAAGATGACAATCACCCTCAAGCGCTGCCCGCTTACCTTCTCGTACAACTTGTGCGGTACAACTTTGGAAGGGGTGGGCTTCCAGAAATACATCGGTGTCATCATTACATCAAGCCTGAACTGGTCCTTACAATCGGAAGAGCTAAAGAATAAGGCTACCAGGATCTTAGCCATACTCGGTCGATCGTTGGCACAGTGCTCCCCAGTCATCAAGGAGAAGGCCTACTTGTCTCTTGTACGGCCTATGTATTGGCCTGGTCCCCATCTATCAAGCGGGACATTCTGTGTGTTGAGAGGGTTCAGCGGCGCGCGGCCCGATTTGTTAGCAGTGATTATAAACGGTCAAGCAGTGTCAGTGATATGTTAGATAGATTAAAATGGGAATCCCTTGAAGAGCGCAGGCTCACGCAGGACATGACCATGTTTTATAAAATATACACTGGTCTAGTTAGAATGCCTTTTCCTGATGATATTCTGCCGGCTCAGCCCGCCTACAACACCAGGGCCAGCATCCGCAATGAATACCAACTATCCTGTCCTAACTCCACTGTAAACGTCCACAAGTTTTCTTTTTTTGTCAGGACTGTCCCACTTTGGAACAGTCTTCCTCAACGCGTTTTTCCTGGACCCCCTTCTGTGCCTGTATTTCAGTCAGGTCTCCCTGGTAAGCTAATTCGGTACGACATGCGCGCGCGACATTATTTGACAAAATGTATCGGTTAAAGCTAAATTAAAGTTAAAGTTAAAGTCCCAGTTTCTTTACCGCGCGACTTACGCACTTTTCCGTCCAGTTCACCGTCTTAGCGTGAATTCAAGACGAGTTTCCCATCTCGACGAAAAAATCGTCCACGGAAAATCGTCTAATCAGACGGAGAAATAGGACGGATACATTCAGACGATTTCCTGTCAAAAATCCGTCTCGTCCCGGATTCACACTAAGACGAGTTTTCCGTCCGGACGAAAAACTGCCGTCTCTAGTGTGAATACGGCTAATGAGTCGCGCTTTTACAAAAAGCCTCTCCATTGAATTGCCTGGCTGTTTTGTACAAAAACCAATCAATCAATCAATCAGTTTATTTCATCGAACAGTTAAGATATTTACAATTTGAATATATAGTTATTGATGACGAGAAGTCTACTAAAAATCATTGTACTTATAAAGTGTAGACCCTTTTGGCAGAGGTAGCGTAATCTAACAAAATGTTGCTTATACATGATTATTTTGCACATATCTTATCAAACAAAAGACAGTTCGTGTTCTACTAACAAATGAACGCCTCAAGCTGTATATATTTTTTTGTTTGGACCTTTGTCAATCATGGTTGAATAAAACCTGTCATTCATTTTCTCTGGGGAACGTACTTTTATGAAGCTAAATAACTAACAATAGTTCCTATTGGAATGCGCTACCCTTTTCAATTGTATACTATACTCCTTATCAAAACTTTGAAATTCAATGAGAAGAATGCATTTCATTTGTTCACTGTTTTCTGAAAACCTTGCCAATCCTGTAATAAGCCAGTTAATTACCTCGATTCTCGGCAATAACCCAAATACATCCCGCGGGCCTACGGCCCTTGGGTTGTATTTGGGTTATTGCCTCGAATCTCGGTAATTAACTCTTACTTATTTGAACTCAGTACCACGGAACTCATAACCAGTCCAACTTAGTGCGGCTTTAAAATGGTATGGCCCTGCTTGCGTCGAAATGATACATTCTCGTTGACTGTCGCCTTTCAAATGCACTTTCCAGTTTCTCCATTTCATGCCCTGAGCTACGTAATTCTATTCATTTTCAGCACCAGCTTACATCGGATTTTCAAGTAAGACCTATAATGTGACAGAATCAGTCGGTGAGTTTGACATTGAAATCACAAGAACAGGAAATGCTCACAGCAATGTCAATCTCAAGTAAGTTTACAAAATAACAAAAACAGAGTAATTCATGAGACTATAGAGCGGATTATTAATAAAAGCTTTATTGATTCATCAATTGAATAAAATACGATGAATGCTAGCGGAGCAGCATACCTAAGAAAAAAACGTATAGTATACTATCGATTTGATTTTTGAACGTCACGGGCATTATGGATCTTTTTGATGACGTCATTGATGACGTAGTGGCACGTGACTTTGGTATAGAGTTTCTCTTATGGTCTTTGAAAGTCTGTCCAAGTTTGGCTTCTATAGAAGCTACCCTTCGGGAGATATGATTTTTTCTTTATTTTTCTGGTATTAAACCTATAGCGTACGCCGTCCGTCCGTCGTCCGTCGTCCGTCCGTGCGTCCGTGTACACATGGGAACCCTGTGGTATGCAAAGAAAAAATTATATCTCCTCAAGGGAACATGCTAAGACAACCATACTTGGGATATTTTGTCTGTGCCACAAGGGGGGTGCTGTAACCCGGACACGTGATGTGACGTCATCGATGACGTCATTAGTGATTGAAAAATGAATATCTCGTGAAGGGAGGACTCTAAGACAACCAAACTTTGGTAGTTTAGTCTAGGTCACCAGCTTCCTCGCGCGCCAGGGCCCTTCCCTCACCTCCCCCAGGGGAGGCCAGTGATGGCAAATCTGGATTTGAGATGGATTTTACTAGGATTTATCCTGATTCTTACACTAGAAGGTAAGTGAAATATTAACTGGCCTTTCCTCTGTCCCCTGGGGGGAGGTGAGTGAAGGACCCTGGCGCGCGAGGATGGGTCACCAAGTGAGCGAAATGAAGTGATCACGTGATGCAACGTCGACCTTTCATTATATATATTTAACGTCATCGATGACGTCATCTATGCTTGAAAAATCAATATCTCGTGAAGGGAAGACTCTAAAACAACCAAACTTTGGTAGTGTAGTCTAGGTCACCAGGTGAGCGAAATGAAGTGGTCACGTGATATGACATCATCGATGACGTCATCTATGCTTCAAAAAAGAATTTCTCATGAAAGGAAGACTCTAAAACAACCAAACTTGGGTAGTGTAGTCTAGGTCACCAGATGAGCGAAATGAAGTTGTCACGTGGTGTGACGTCATAGATGACGTCATCTATGCTTGAAAAATCAATATCTCATGAAAGGAAGACTCTAAACCAACCAAACTTGAGTAATGTAGTCAAGGTCACTAGATGAGCGAAATGAAGTGGTCACGTGATGTGACGTCATCGATGACGTCATCTATGCTTGAAAAATCAATATCTCGTGAAGGGAAGACTCTAAAACAACCAACATATCAAGAAAGTGCTGTCGTTTTTAAGGCAAATCAGCGCGGGCGTCCTGTGGTGTTCAAATATCGTCTCAGGCCCCTCGGCGGGGGGTAAAATCAAAATGGCGACCAAGAGAATGATGTTTCTCGAGTATCTACAAGTCACATTTCATGTTGCCATGGAGACAACACTCAAATTTAGCTATTTCTTGGTGCCCCATAACATGAGTGAAGTTTAGTAATGAAATTGTGATATGTACTCAAGATAGACCACCCCTAAGTTTTTTGGCCACCTCCTTTGAGAGCCATGCCTTACAGGAACTGAGACACAGAAAAAACAGGAGCTCCGCTTTTAGCCAGTGGCTAAATCTATATATTAGCTCATATTGTGGGCTGACGTCACATTTGGTAATTTGGCAACCATATTGGAGTCCTTCCGAGGGACTCCAACATGGCGGCGCCATACATTTTACAGTAAACAGTTTTCACGTACTCGTTCGCTTATATCTCGCTTGCAATATAAGATAGCAGTCTAAAACTTGGCAAAGCGATTGCAGATAATATAGTTCTCTTTCAAAGCATAGTTAGTAGAGGGTCCCCTCTACTAACTATGTTCAAAGTATTGGCTTTTTGTTCGAAATAACTCGCTAAAACTCAAACGTCTCCGGAAGTGAACACCAAGAATTGCCTGATGGTATAGAAATCAATGAATAATTAATGATCCTTATTGTTCAGAATTCTATCAAGTTATTTCACATGACTGTTAAGACTCGTTATAATTGCGATTGCTTTGCATTCTCATCTCGGCTTGCAATTGGCTGAGAAAAAAGCCATTTAGGAGAAAGTTGTGATTTCTCTCGATTCAGATTGGCTAGTGATTGCTCAATCGCAATTGTTTTCACGACAGTCATGTGAAAACCGCTCTAATGATGAAATGGCAACAAACGCTGAATGAGTCTGACAGCTAACATAAGACAAGACAAGAAAAGTTTATTCAGGCACCGAGCACAGTGTACATGGGTGGTGGAACCCTGAGAGTCATTTTGCAAGTTCTTTTCTTAATAATTCGTAGCAATCGTGGATATATGCGCGGCATTTTAGCGCGTACGGGCAGGCGAAGGTAAAATAAAGGGCGTGAAAGGAACCAACTGACTAAACGGAACAGAGGGACCCTGTAGAGCCCACAAATGTAATAAACCCACAAATGTAATAACGGATTACCCACAAATATAATACACCCAAAAATGGAATACAAATAACACAGGGTTACTACCAACTTGGCAACAAGTCACTTTCTCGAGGAAGGAAACTTTGTCACAGCGGGCCTAAATGCGCGCCAAAGCGTTACGTTGCAAAGACTTGAGTCGCGGTCAGCGGTTGCATATTTCTGTGATAGTAGCAAGATGGCGGCGCGTTCGAACACGGAGCAGTGCAAAGGAAGGATGTTTTCTCAATATTTATAATGAGTTTAACCGTCATACCCTACCCAAGATGAGGACTATTTTGCAAGCAAAAGCTTCAGGGGATGTTGTTGTCGAGGAACAAAACATTTACTGTACAGATTCTCTTGAATTTCAACAAAATGAGTTGGACTCGTGCAAAAGTTCGCTACCACGTCTCCTATTTATCGTCTTCCTCTGTAAATTCCTTCCCATTCCTTGCAAATTTCAAAGCGTACTTTTCGTCACAAGCGATGATTATGGCTTACAAGAACTGCCTGATGCTTCAGCAGAAGATATCGATTGACATATTTCAAGATTTGAGTATGCTGCTCGGTCATGGAGTGTAACTAAGATAGAAAAATTTATCAAAAATTGATTTAAAAAACTAACACCACGAAGAACTGCACTGTTGAATGGGGCCTTGATATTTGACTAGGGACATGGTCATGGACACATGGATATTTGTATGCATTCTGCGTTACGGAAACTTGTCAGTCTGGCACATCTAAAGCATGTCAGTCTCCAATGAGAGAAAAAGAATATCAGGATTACCAGAGGAAAATTGTTGCTAGTAATGACTGCCTTTGTGTTATAATGCCTAGATTTCAGAACCTGTGAGAGGCTCTTAGAGCTTAAACCTTCTATAAAAGCTTTCATTCATACTAGAAGATAGGCCAATAACATTCAAGGTAAAATGATAATAAAAACTACAGTATAAATAAATCAAGGAGTAATTAAAAAATGGACTATAACACCTCGAAGCTCAAGAATGAATGATTGTCTGAACTTGCATACTTTCTAAACTTCACTTGCTTACGTGCATGCTCACAGTTTCTTGGCGTGACATGAGTGAAGCTTGGGATAACTTCAGTACCATCCAGTTTACATATTTCACCCTCACTGTGGCAACTATATCTGTCATGGAAAACATCTCTGCCTTCTTTTTGAGGGGGATATCTGACAGAACAGTATTATAAGCAATGGTTTGTTTGATTTTGACATAAATTCTGTTTGCTTATATTGACTCCTAATAAAATAAGCTAGAAAAATGAAATAATATTATTTTATTCTCTGTTTTAACAAATACATCTATTGACAACAAATACCTCATTTTTGCCTTGACTGTTAGCAGATGGAAATGAGCCAGCAGTAAAATGTTTCCAAAGTAGCTGATCAAACTCTAATGACTACCAGCTTTTTGCACTTCTTAGAAATTGTGATATACTTGTACGAGAATATTATATAGAACTGATGAAAAGCAAAGAATGTCAACATTGGTAAAATGGATTGCTTCAGGCTTTAATAAAAACTTTTCAACCCACTTATGGGACAGTTGATTGTCATTTCAGTGCTCTTCTGAACTTATCACTGTTATCAGGGTACTAATTTATTTAACTGGCACTTGCTCTTTCATGGAATTGCCAAAGCATTAATACAATGGTCCTCTATCTGTAAAACTAGTTCCAGGAGAAGTTTACAAATTGCAGTTTTGCCATTCAATTTTGAATTAACTCAGTAGAAGCATGTTACCATTTAAAAAGGTGGTGGTTACTAGATCTTGTAAGGTAACATCAATATTTTTACATCAGTCACTTAATTCCTTGTTATTTGCAGTGCAGATTCCAAAACTGAGACAGCTGACCTTCAGTAGTAGAAAGCTTGTGAAGAATCCATAGTAGCAAATCATACTTGAAGAAGAAAAAATATCTTGTGTCATTTACTGCTCTCAACCAAGTGAGTAGGTCTGCTATTTCAGTCAACTATTATGGGCAGCTTGAAACGGGGCAAAACATCGGACCTCATTTTTAATTCAGTAACATTTTGTTTGACAGAATTGTCTGAATGTTATGAAAATTATATTTATCAACCTGACAAATGAAATATATTAGTCGTAACTGTAATATAGTTTTTGTGTGATTTATGTTGTATTTTCTATCCAATGCTTATTACCTAATTTATATGAAAGTGTCTGACATGCCTTATTTTCTTATCCAGTCCCATTTGAATGCCTGATAATTCTTAATCTTTTATACTTTTGTGTCACTTTTTTTTACAATTCAAATATACAGTGCAGGATTTGATAGACACTAGTATCACTGAATTTAAGCACAGAAAAAATATGCAGGGGGCAAATTACACAGTAGAAGACTTTGGACTCCTTTGCACTGAAGATCATCCCTTTCAGTTAATGAAATGGCAGTGGGATAAACAAAAGCATCATTGTGTCACTTATTATTATTTTTTCAATTAAAATATACAGTGCAGGATTCTGTAAGTACAGAAACATTTTGATAGACACAAGTGTCAAGCATTTTATAAGCATAGAAAAAATATGCAGGGGAAAAAATTGCACATCAAGCTCAAAAGTAAGACATTGGCCTCTTTTGTGCTGAACATCATTCCTTTCAGTTAAATGGAAGCTTCTCCTTTTAGTTACTTTTGAGATAAATAAAAGCATAACTTCCTGTGGAAGTGTAGACCATAAGTTTACTTTCTGAATGATTGGGAAATTGGATTTACACTGATTTTCATTTGTCAAAATGCTTTTCTGGATGCTGTTCAGACTTCTAACTTGAGTTTAGCTTAAAAACACCTACTACTATACATTCTGAATTCTGTGTGGGAAAAAAGATTTATCAAACTGCAGTGGACTATGATTTCAACTTCTTTGAGCTGTAATATTGTTTGAGCAATTTTGGAGATGCAATTTTGGAGGTGTAGTGTTAGTTTAAGTTTCACAGACGAAACGAAACGCGCGGTAGCCGCTCGGATGTGAATTAAAAAAGCTAACTTTTCTAACAATTTTTACAATCGCTTAAAGGTGGTAAATGGAGAAAAGGAAATTAATTTAAGTACTGCATACTACAAGGAAGATTATTAACTCGAAATATCTTCAACTAATCTGTTATAGCGAAGTTCAGTTTATCCACAGAAAGATGTAGGTTTACAACCGACATCTTTGAACATTTCAAGTGCTAGCACTCCAGGCAATGACCGCTGGCGACAATAACTTCGCAAGCCATCATGGCCAGCCAGGAAACTTTTTTATTGCAAATCAATCCATTTACATCAGTGCTATGTTTTTATAGTGCTATGTTTTTATGTTATAATCTTCCCGAGATCTGCTTCGCTATAGCGCCGGCTATACTAGGAACCTAACTCGAAAACCAATTACGTCTACTAATTAGACTCTAGGCATCTCCGGTCATATATTTCTATTGATGTTTCTGGTTCATATGTTGGACATAAATTCAAAGAACCATTCCACGGCGATACGAACGAATGTGGATGGCAGAATATCTGTGCTGACTCTCGTCATGGTACTTCGTGCAGTTTTTCCACAACAAAATATTTAACTTTCACCTGAATAATTACTTGCAATGCACTGTTAATTTCAAGTTGGCAAGCGAATAATACACTTGGAATCCTCTATATGCTTTTTCTTGGAAAATTCAAATGTTTCATATCTCCAATGCCTCAAAGTCCTCGTAGCATTCTATTCCATAAGACTTTCAGTTTCCACTGCTTTAAGTCGAGTTGCTGATCAGCGAAGATATCTGAATGATTTTTTTGGAGTGTAATTGCAAATGACATTGCTGCACTGTAGGAAGAATACTTATTTGAATGAATTTTGTTCAGTGTGTTGGACATAAATTCCAAGAACCACTCCACGTCGATACGATCAATGAATGTAGATGGTAAAATGTCTGTGCCGACTCTCGTCGTGGTACTTGGTTCAGATTTTACACAACAAAATATGTAATTTTTATCTCAATAATTCTTGCCATAACATTGCTCATTTCAAGATGCAAGCAAACAATACACTTGAAATCTCGATATGCTTTTTCTTGGAAAATTCAAATCTTTCATATCTCCAATGTCTCAAAGCATTTTCTGCTACTTTCCACTGCTTTAAATCGAGTTTCGGATCAGTGAATATCTCTGATTGAATTTTTTCGAGTGTAATTGCAAATGACATCGCTACACTGTAGGAAGAATACTTATTTTAAATAAATATTTTTTTCAGTATGTTGGACACAAATTCCAAGAACAACACCACGGCGGTGCGAATGAATGTAGATGGTAGAATGTCTGAGCCGACTCTCGTCGTGGTACTTGGTTCAGTTTTTCCACAAAAATATATTTAATTTTGACCTGAATAATTATTGCTACAAATATTCAATTTCCAGATGGCAAGTACTGCACAGAAATTTGAGCATAATACACTTTCGTGACGCTTTTTCTGGGTAAATTAATATCTTCTACACCGCGCCGGACTACATGTGACTTTCCATTGCTGTTCAAAGTGCCTCGGATCAGCGAGGATCACTGAATGAATGATTTTGCATTCGAAATACAATTAGAAACGACCGCTTGAAGAAAATAAATTTCTTTAATAACTTCGACATGAATTCCAAAAGTCACTCCACTTTTGCTTGAATCCTCCAAAGAAAACTGAATGTATATGAAATTTTTAGCATTGTACTTGGTTCAGTTTTCGAGGAATGAGACGTCAAAATATCCTCTCTCGAATCACATGGCTCATCTTGCGAAAATATCTCAGGAATATTCAGTGAGTTAAAACGCGATCCCGGGAAAATTGAACAGCTTTCCTCGTTTCTCCGATCAGCTAAAATATAATTATAAAACTCCGCTGTCGTTGCCGTCACATTTCAAACAGAATTGCAACTTCAGACTTTGACTGTGGGGAGGGGGGTTATTTTCTCTTACTGCGCATGCGAAATAACAGCAGGTCAGCAGCTTCACTGAGGGTTCAGCTCAAGATTAGTTTGCGAAAAGATGTACGGCTCGAATTCCTTGTGGGGGGCCCAGTGAGAATAGTCGCAAGCCAGCCCTCTTGGTTTAGTCCGGAGGATAAGCGTAAAATTGTTTAAATGGGTGATTAAAGTGCCACAGTTCGTCTGTATTATCTTTAGGGGGCGATTGGTTCGCGATTTACTCGGTGCTCAAGTTTTCCCACATGTTTTCTACTAAAAAACACAGGGTACCCAATTCGTAAAAAATCTTTTTGTTGCAAAAAAACGCCAAGAAATCTATTTTTCATACGAATTTATGAAGAACAATCCAACAAAAGCGTTTTAAAACAAAACTCGATATGATTCCATAATAAAGAGTGGCTTTTAGCATGAATGCCATGCGTTTTATGGCAAAATTACCCCTTTGAATCAACTCGTTCAGGGTACATTACGCGCTTAAAAGGCATGTCGTTGTACCAGCAAAGTTGCGCGCACACGTTATTACCAAGGTCTGCAGAAATATGGATTACGCGATCGTAAGAAACAGATAGTCCTAAGAGGTATAGTTTGTCCACTAGTGTCTTTTTCTCGTCTCTGTGTGAATCACAACTCCCAGGTAGACTGGCAATGGCGGCTCTCTGTTTGGGTCATGTCTGGTGGCGGTCGCTCGACTCGATTTTCTCTTTGTCGCTTTACGGCATTGAAAAAAAAAGCTGGGATATCGTTGCAGCGAAGTAAGCGTGGGTTGCCCGTTAAGCTTCATTTCTGTCTTTGACGTTTGTTCCTTCCAATATCATACTAATAAGCGCTTATAGTAGCAAATCTGGTACTGCAGCCCGCTGACAGTCAGGTTCAAAAGTACCGGTGAACTGTTGTTTGTTAGAGAACATCTCCTTTCTCACAAGCATCGCTGCTTTAGCCAGGTGCATAGCTTCGGTGTCATAGTTGTGGGTTTCTGCAAGCTGTAAGGCCGCACCGATATCATCAGAGTTAGGCCTAGTACATACGCCGCTCTTATCATGAGCCGATCCAATTGCAAAATCTCGATAAAACAATATTGTTCGTCCATCTCTGGTCTGCATGTCACTCTAAATCATACCAGTAATGTAGAATCCATTTAAATGCCCCGATTTTCGCGTATTTCACGGCAACAAGTTGGATCGGCTCATGATAAGAGCGGCGTATGTACTAGGCCTAAGCTTCTTTTCCTTCTTTATAAGCGCGCAACCCAGGCAATTGTGTTGTTAACTCGCTGTGGACCTCGCGCGCCTAGCTCCTCTCTAGTAAACACGAATACATTTTACTGAGATTAGATAGCTGAAATATGGCTGGCCTTGGAGAGTCTTCCATAAAAATCACCAATTCTGCCAGGGCAATATTTTCTAGAGAGATTTCAGAAGGTTCACTGTGGTCTTGTTCCGGGGGTCTTATACTTCTAGCCCTGTTGTACAACGCCGTGAGACACGATGCGTGATAATACGCGTCAATGGCGTGCATGTCTCCAGCTGAAAGCTTAGACAACAGTGCAGCTTGGTTGCAGCAGCTCTCACTTTGCTGTCTATATTCATGGTCGAGGCGCTGTGGAGGTTCTTATACCTGTTGCAACCAGTCAAATTTCGGCAATTAGTATCCATCATCAAGAACAGCGTTTTATTGATGCGCTAAAGCTACTGGTGTGGCATTTCTCCAAAGTGTTACCACAGACATAGTCATAGTTTATTAGAGTCCCAGGTAACGTGACAAGACGTACATGAATAGTGGTGGATGTATATATTATTCTGCCACTGTTCATCGACCCTGACGGAAATAGTTGTTTTAGTATCGACTTAATCAGTTGGATAAAATGTGAAAGTATTGTTAATATTGCCTAGAAACGTCTCCGATTGACACCAAAGCTCGCGCGCGGTACAAAACAGTGAATATCCTCAGATATCCCGGGGAGCCATTCAGAGCCATTCGCGCGGAATTGGATATGCACTGATTTGGTGGATTTAGATCGCTTATTCTCAGTTTAGCTTTAATGCCCTGCAATATTCAGATTAGTAAACACTGTAAGTTATTCTTCGAGTTTGTACATTCTCTTAAATTTTCTTAATTTGTTACCCCTACAGTGAGGCTGTCATTTGTTTCCATAGTCACATAATTTTCTTGATAATCCCAGCAGTTTGAAATAATAATGGCCCAATTTCTAGCCCAGTGGCCCAATTTTCTGTTCTTACCGAAAATTTTAATGCGAACCTTTGAATCCCCCCCTCCCCCCAAAAATGTATCCTAAATATCTTTCTTGTGAATCAATCCGACACCCTCTAAAAATACCGAGACCGAGGTGCCAAGGGGGGTACTTGGATATAGAAATGACGGGGGGTCCGACGGAGCTCCAAATTTCATACCCAAAAACATACCTGAGCCGTAAGTTTTATACCTAAAAAAATACCTGCTCCCAAAATTTATGGTGGATCGACCCAGTAATCTTGCACCCATGCCAACCAATTTTGAACCTCTCATATAAAAACAGGTTGAATTCTATCGCGCAGCCAATATAACACACATACTACCAATAGACTGAAATATATGTCAGTACAAAAGTCGGGGAGATCGGAGCTAGTATCACGTGACAATCGGGCCACGCCTATTTTTACTCTCACCCCAGTTTCAGGCTGTACCGACATTTTTTCGATAAATGCTCTATGGTACCTCGAGATTGACTGATTGTCTACGTGTAACCGAAGTTTGACTAAATTAAACAAGCCCGATCTGAAGATATTAGGATTTATAAATCAGGGCTATAATTTATGTAAAATTCAGTGTAGTGAATAAATATGTCAGAGTTTGGTACTTCATGGTTATAAATTGAAGATCAACTAACCTGTCAGAAGCCTTTCAACCCCAAAAAATCCCCGTAGACTTTTAAACACTCAAAAAATACCTGGTAGAATTTCAACCCAAAAATACTTTTACTACAAATTTCATACCCAAAATACGTCGGATCCCCCCGTCATTTTTTATATCCAAGTACCCCCCCCCCCCCCCCCCCCCCCCCCCCTGGGCCGAGGTGCCCTTTGTAATCCCCTAAAAATGGGTCATACGTACTATGGCGAATACAGCGAGAGACCATGGCAAGTTTTGGGATCACGCCCCAATTTGAAATATGTACGAAAAAATATCACCAATAAAATTAACTTTCCTAAGAACAGACTTTAATCCATAATTTTAGAGTTTCATATTTCATACTCAACCTGTTTGATCGCAAAAAAAAATAGGCGGCTTTCACTCGTCTCCCGCGACCTTGCTTGCGTCCCTAGCGACGCGCGAGTATTGAAGGAGCTTGGTCCTGGAGTTTGAGTTTCTCCTTCTTCCTCATCGTCACTATCTTGGCGCTTCCTCTTTTGGACTCTACTCAGCTTAAAACTCCCACATTGAAGCAAGAATTGTGCCAGCGCGCTTCGTGTTTTCGAAGAATTTCTTCGATTCCATCTCCGTCGTCGAGGCTTGCAAGTGGCACTTTGATAGGAAGTTGACCGATCTCTGCGAACTTCATATCAAGATAGTTCCCTTGAAAAAGTGTCGACATTCTCCAACTTCCTTATAAGGAAATATCTGCATACCATATTTGGAATCCCAGGAATTTTTACACTATTCTATTGCTTTGAAAGCTTAAAACTCAACCAAAACTCAATATACTCGAGGAAAGATACTATGTGCATTTTCCACTGTTTTGTTCACGGTCGAGAGCCTGGCAACAAGGTAGACAAGATACCACAGGAAGCCCGGTCAATCTCTAGAAAGGCGACACTGCTATCTTGATATGCGGCAAAGTTTCAGCTAACGTTTTGTAGCCTATTGTTGTAGCCCCTTTTCGTTTGCTATTAAGAGGACAAGAAAATTTCTCGGAAGGACGGACCTCTTGGCACAAGGCACACAAATTATATTTAATATATTGGCGTTCCATTTTCTATTTTTCTTTCCGAAACTGCAATATCGAGATCAGTCAGGCGTTCCTCGTTCGTGACACAGGATCCCCATCGGCCTGTTTCGAGTTTTACAGAAAATGTTTCCTGGCAATATTTCTGAAGATATTTGTTTCAGACAATCAACTATGACTCTAACAACAATTTTCAGTGATTTCTCATGCTTTATTAAGCGTTAAAGAGAAAAATGCGTGACCTTTTAAGAGCCCGCAGTCCGGACCGCTGATCAATTCAAAACCCCACTTAAACGCGAGATTATGATAGAATCCGCTTGGGGTCCTTATCAATTTTTAATCTACGTATTAAAAGGTACCTATTCTGAAAATTTTATGCTTTAATCACCAATTTGAACAATTCTGCAATTTTTTGTCGCTAATCCTCCGGACTAGTTGCGCCCGCATTCATTTGTCAGCGTCGACAAATTTCCCACCTGCTCAGTAATGCAATCTCGTACCCAGAGCCCGTCATCTTTCGATTTTTTTAAAACCCAGATTCTGGGTTTCCGGTTTGATTGTTATATGAAAGTTCGTTACGTTTTGGACGTACCACGCATGCTCACAAATCGGATTCCAGCCCTGAATCTTGCCGCTGGCCAAAAGATGACGGGCTCTGGGTACGAGATTGCTCAGTAATGCTATGGCTCAAAACAATCAAATCTATATGACAAAACAACTTGCATGAGTGATTTCACATCTACCTAGCGATTTAACCAATGGGTGCATATCGCTCAGCTTTTCTAACCCCATTGAAGTTAAGGAAATCATGTGTAAAATGAAACAAACAAGGCCGTTGGTTACGATCTGATTCCCGCGCCTTGTAGAACACTTTTAAAACATATTTTAAAGGGAATGCGACTTTAAATTTTTATCACATTACTGGACATTACCGTTACCGGGCAAGGCAGTTTACAATCAGCTGTATGGATGAATCCTGTTGTCTTGACGATTACTGCCCAGTTACTGTAAACATCTGTCATCCATGAAAGAAGAAATGATAAAGGTGTAACCTATCACACGTATGGCATCATCATATAAATTCACGTTTTCTTTGGAGAAACGTTTCGAGGGGCCTATAATAATGTAAATGTAGCTTCAGGAATGGTCTCTTAATTATGTTTTTGCCTGAGTTGAAAAGCGTGTCGGTTTGTTAACTGCTCACTAGCATACGTAGCCTTTCCAACATCCTGAGCTCTTTTTCGTGTAATTCTGCACTTGAGATCCCGAACGTGCAAAACAAACAACAACACCACACTTCATTCTTTGGGAAAGGAAGTTTATTTCCAGCAGAAAACAGACCGAACATACATGCAAGCTACCGGAAAATAAACTTCATCCCACCAACGAACGCCCCAAAGAAATAAAGAGTGGTGAGGTTGAGAAGTCAAAGGTCAGAGAACGCTTAAGCGTTGACGAAAACTCTCGACTACCTTTAACTTAGCAGGCAAGGAAAATTCTAAATAGGATTTATAACTGTCCGAGGCCCAGTCGCCAAAAATTTGAATCAGTTCCCCCGGCACGCCACACTGAAAGGCAAAGGTAGCCGCCCCCCTGCGAAACGAGTGGCCGCGATATAACTAAGGCTCTGAAATTCTCGCCTGAGCCAGCTTGGCACGAAGGAAACGAATGAATTCGCCTTTTGTGCAAGCCAAAAACTTCCCGCTCCCGCTACGAGACGAAAAGGCCGGGGCGGTGGCAGGAGCCGAAACTAAGCGACACATGCGCTGGTACATAGCAACCGGGCAAATAGAACAACCCAGACTAGAGGCAAAATAAGACGACGCTCATGAAACTGAATGGTTTTAGACCACTTGAAAACTACCAAAAGTCCTGAGTCGCAAGAAAAAATATCGCGACGACAAAGGTGCTGCGAGACCGAAAACTGTGCAGCCGAGCTGGGCAAAATATTAGAAAGACGCGCGAACAAAAAGAAAGTGAATAGGGCAGCGCACAACAAAGTAACCTCCCTACTATTATTGAAATCCGTAACCGAAACTAATTGCCTGAGAATGTGAGGCGTGATAGGAGGCGCTCGATTAGGTGTGTGACGTGCTAGGCGATTAATTCCTCTGAGCGTAAGGCGCACCTCATAAGAATCTAAAAGAGTAAACTCATAACCGGCCATTACATGCAACAACTTCACCCCGCTAACATAATTTCGGACCGCCTGTGGGGTCAACGAGCGACTTAAAAATTGACAATACAAAGCAATGACATGCGCCGTAGCCGGTACCGGCGTAAGATCAAAATAAGTACAGAAAGTCAAGTAACTTTTCCATTGCGAATGGTGATTCTTGTGAGTCCCGGGTGCATACGCACTAAATCTAGTCACCCGAAGGTCAGCCTCCAGCATGTGAAGCTCCGCATCTGCAAAGGAGCACATTTCACAAATTTATCAAGATAAAATAAATCGTCAGAGAGTTGTTCCATGACCACTGCACGATTGCACACACTGGAAAAGAGGCGGGCATAGCGCGCTGGACTTAAATGCCATCTCGATAAATAATCTGGGATTCTATTGAGCTCGCCCTCCAAGTGAACGGCGCGAAGCTCAAAGTCAAAACGGACAAGAGACAACCAAGTATTCCGAAGTATCCGGGCCATAAGAGGGTCGCGTGACCGACCAGAGTTAATTACTGACACCACCGCCTCATTGTCACAAAATACTTGTATCCGGCGACCAGCCCAGTGAACACCCCACAGACGAACTGCGATTAAATGGCTAGAAACTCTAACTGGTGTATCGCGGTAAAGCGAACTAACACCGACTCCGGGAAGGGCGCATGAAAGACACGCGCCTCGAAAATACCGCCGAGGCCGGTAAGACATGCATCAGTGGTAAACACGCCATCCACTGTTGACCATGGTTCGTTATGTATAAGTGAAACTCCATTATATGTAGCAATAAAGCGGGTCCATCAGCGAATGTCTTTTCTACAGTCACTATTAATATTCGCATGATGATGATTATGCCGTAATGTCCGAATCAAGTCTATAATTCTACACAGAAAAATGCGACTGTGTCTAACGCATTTCGACAGGAAACAGAGTTTTCCTAATAAAGTCTGAAGCTCTCGTTTTGTAGCTTTTGTCTTGTTTTCCCATTCACCCAATAAGGCAAGAATCTCCTGAAGACGTTCAGAAGTAACTGACATAGTCATATCCACAGTATTGAAGGCGACGCCCAAACAGGTAACACATGTGGAAGGCGGGCACGCTTTAGAAACCGACTCCTCAACACCCAGTTCGTGTAGCAAAGTACGTAAAAATTCAAAAGCCCTCGCGGCGGTGTCCGGGGATTCCACCCCTTGAAAATCGTCCAAATAGTTAAGTACCTCGAAACCATGCAGGCGGCAAATAAACGAAATAGAATTCGTGATGCGCTGACAAGCCATCGCCGCAGAGCGAAGTCCCATAGGAAGAACGACATCAAAGTAAAGCTGGTCACGCCAACAAAATCCCAACAACGGGAAATCAAAAGGGTCAACCACTGGGTGAAAATAGGCATTTAATTAGTTTTAAGTGGAGTCTTAAATGTTCCCTAAAGTTACTACTGACTATAAGAAAGATGGAAAGCGGGAACTAGACGAGCACCAGATATCCAAATTGAGCCGTAGAGCTCAGCTGAAGAGAGTTTTGCGGCGTAGGGGTGTGAAGGACTCTGATAGGGCAAGACCAGAGAGACGGCTGAGATGGGCAGTCAAGAAACCACCAACAAACTACACTGCAGATGGCAGTGTCAATGTTGGACAGCCACTGCATGCATCCACACCTCAGTAAACTATCGTCCAGGCAGTCACATCTGCATTTGTTCATGAATTTTTGACATATTTTCCTTACTAAGGTTTGAGGTGAATGTAAATATATTTTTCAAGTAGAAGCACATGAAATGATAGAGCAAATGCTAAAGAACATTGAACTCTTGGGCTGTCCTGCTATTGCTATTGCTATTCATGAATCGAGTTCCAGTTTAAAACACAGTGCAGTGTAAATATATGCCTCACATTAAATCACTCATTCATATTTTTAGAATACTTTTATAAGAGTACATAATATAATATATTATATAGCTGTCTTATAATAAATAATATGGTTTGCAACAAAATTATAAGTCTCTGGTCATTATTTTTTTCTGAAGGTTGGTTTCTTCTTGCCCCAACAAGGAATGAAAGGGAATCAATCTATAAAATGAAAATATTAAAAAAGACCCACAGGGTATATCTATCAGCCTGTCAATTACTGATTGCATATCCAAGAGCCTAGAAATTTATAAATAATAGTTACTTTAAGCTCTACAGAAAACTTGATAAAATTATCAATTACAAAAATTTAATGGGACCCTTATTCCCCTTGAAAGTTAACAGATAAAACGATTTAAAGAACCCTGAAATCTACTAAAATGTATCTAATACAAACATTTAATGGGACCTTTATTCTCATTAAAAGTTAAAATTTAATGCCTTTCTGAAGTCCGGAAAGTTAATTAAAGTTACACTTTATATGTATTTACTGGTGTTCCTTAAAGGTACCAAAATGAACATTTTGAAACCTTTAAAATGCCACGTAAATGCTTTAAAAGTTTAACTTTAAGGTTCCTTAAAGTCGTTCTAAAATGCTCTTAAATCTAAGATTTTGTAACCTTTCGTATGCCATTTAAAGGTTCCAAAAACTTAATTTCACCCAGTGAACATAAAACTGTCGATAATAAGCTTTCCGCAAATCACATTTATAGATGAGACAACCGGCGCCCTTGGATGCTATCAACTCGGCAATGTGATCCACCGTAGGATAAGAGAGCTCGTGATGCATTCCTTCATGAAAGGTCTTATCAATACCGTCATTGACGGAGGCATTCAATGGAAAACTGAGGTCCAAAATAACCCTGCGCTCGACGGTGCCCGATTTGGCCACCGTGTTAAGAGGTGAAATGGCCATCCCGCGACCAAACGGAGGCGCGGCGAAAGGTCCGGCAATGGAGCGTCGCGTGCATTCCTGCATAAGATAAGCATCCAGATCCAAAGGAAAACAAGTGGCGGACGGTACTTAGATTTTTTTTTCGTTTTAGTCCTAACGCGCCTAAATTTGGGGGATACATTGTCTAAAATTGTCAAACTGTGCATAAAATTTAATTTCGAGTCCTGCCATATTACAAACTCAACAGGGGGTGTATGGAAAATGAAGACCTCAAAATAAAGACCCATTAGACCTGCTGGGAGCCAGGAAAAATGCAGAACCCCTGAAAAATAACAGATAGTTTGGCTCACAGGCACCAGGGGGTCTGCAGTTTTCCTGTGTCTCAGCCGGGTCTTAGTTTTTCCATGACCACTCAACGGGTATTTCTTCAACAGCATTTTGACCCTTGAAGACCATCAGAGCCCAAGCTAATAAAATGTTTATTTGTAAGAAACAATATTGTTCAAGAAAATGTGAGCCACTGCTTTGAAACAGTATACCTATAGCTTGTAGTGTTTTAAAAGAATTACTAAAACTTGCTAAAATTGCAATTGTGATTTCTCTAAAAACATAACTGGCAGAAATGTACCCTAAGTTAGCATAATTCTCCTTTGCTCTGGTCCAAAAGTATCCTCAACGAGAGCCAGATGTCATATAACACTTGTTTGACACTACCCAGATCTGGTAATGTATTTAACATTCCAGGGGTTATCGAACATTTTTCACATCCCAAAGACGAACCAGAATCACTAACCAGATCTGGTCCAAAAGTATCATCAACGAGAGCCAGATGTCATATAACACTTGTTTGACACTACCCAGATCTGGTAATGTATTTAACATTCCAGGGGTTATTGAACATTTTTCACATCCCAAAGACCAACCAGAATCACAACCAGATCTGGTTAGTGTCATGCAACCTGTATGAGACTTATCTGGGGCTATGTTGCTCACACCTCTCTTTTGCAGATGGAACTTTTCGACTGGAGAGAAGGCGAGTCAGTTAACTCAGGCTAGCAGAAATAAAATATTAGATAAAACATGACTTGATTCTCAAGTACAAAAAAAACAGCAATTTTTCAATCACTTCAGCCACATAAACCCTTAAAAAATTTAAGATTTTATTCTTTACAACTAAAAGAGCATATGACCAGTTATAATACCTAGCGAAAGCCCTTTCGACATATGAAGAATGCCATTTACAGCTCCTTGATATCTTTTTTGGTTCCCAAAATATTGAGGTGTTCCTGATTCTGAGTGATGGCATCATCATGTTGACTTAACTAGGGGCTGAAATACAAAATATTAGATATTAGGTATTTCATAACATGATGACATCATCATTCCGATTCAGGAAAACCTCATTATTATGTATTTTCCCATGGGCAAGTATTAAAACTGGATTGGGGTCATATGCTCTTTAAAAGCTTGGGCTCCATATTTCTTGAGGATCAGCATGATAGTAATAACAAACATTTAGTTGTAATGTCAACAACAACAGCATGATGCAACATCGACAGCGAAAAATTTTCCCTGTGCTCTTTAAATTCGTGTCTCAGCCCTTCCGTACGTTCCATTTCTGCCAACGCCCATGCATCTGTATACCGTGGACGAACAAGACCCTTGCAAATAGCTTCCCGTACGCATTGCGTACCTATGTTTTTTTTACGGCCAAGAACCTAGAAACAGGTAGACAAGGCACCACAGGAAGCCCGCTCGATAAAAAAAAACGACACCGTTATCTTGAATATGCCATTTTCTTCACTTTTCATTTCTAATGTAACTAGAGAAATACAGGCAGTAAAAAATCTTCTCCGTTTACAGTGACTATTGAAGGAATCGTTTTGAAAATGAGTTTCCTGACATTATTATCAGGTTAGTTTATCACATCAAAATGAGTTTTAATCAGAGTTTGGCAAAGAGCGTGAAGAAAATTCGAAACCGGCCAGAGCCTCGTTTCCATACATAAATTCCACAGGACCCCCATTATCTTGAAAAAAGCCCATAATGCACTGATAATATTGCCATTTGTTAAAACAACCATGAAGTAAGGAAGGAGCACGCACGCGAATAATTCATATTTTCTTTTTCACCTGCAGTTTAACAGTCATTCCACAGACAGCCACTCCATCATCAGACTTTTCTATCCCCTCTTCTGGCCCATTTATCTTTGACTTTGGATCGTTAAGCAGGCTATACTTCCCTGTCTTTATCATTGACGATACGAATGTTGAAATTACGGAAACCTTTCAAATCCAGTTATCGAGTGTATCGACAGACTTCGCTGTGTATGTGGTCATCACCCAGGCTGTTGCCACAATCAATATTATAGACAACGATAATGGTAAGATTTGTAATACGTTTCTAGTTTTGAAGTAGACGCATAACTGCGTGAACTCGGGCTTTTAGTAAGTAAGTAAAGTAAAGTAACGCAACGCAACGCAACGCAACGCAACGCAACGCAACGCAACGCAACGCAACGCAACGCAACGCAACGCAACGCAACGCAACGCAACGCAACGCAACGCAACGCAAAACGCAACGCAACGCAACGCAACGCAACGCAACGCAACGCAACGCAACGCAACAAACGCAACGCAACGCAACGCAACGCAACGAACGCAACGCAACGCAACGCAACGCAACGCAACGCAACGCAACGCAACGCAACGCAACGCAACGCAACGCAACGCAACGCAACGCAACGCAACGCAACGCAACGCAACGCAACGCAACGCAACGCAACGCAAGCCACGCAACGCAACGCAACGCAACGCAACGCAACGCAACAACGCAACGCAAGCAACGCACGCCACGCAACGCAACGCAACGCAACGCAACGCAACGCAACGCAACGCAACGCAACAACGCAACGCAACGCAACGCAACGCAACGCAACGCAACGCAACGCAACGCAACGCAACGCAACGCAACGCAACGCAACGCAACGCAACGCAACGCAACGCAACGCAACACGCAACGCAACGCAACGCAACGCAACGCAACGCAACGCAACGCAACGCAACGCAAGCAACGCAACGCAACGCAACGCAACGCAACGCAACGCAACGCAACGCAACGCAACGCAACGCAACGCAACGCAACGCAACGCAACGCAAGCAAACGCAAAGCAACGCAAAGCAACGCAAAGCAACGCAAAGCAACGCAAAGCAACGCAAAGCAACGCAAAGCAACGCAAGCAACGCAAAGCAACGCAAAGCAACGCAAAGCAACGCAAAGCAACGCAAAGCAACGCAAAGCAACGCAAAGCAACGCAAAGCAACGCAAAGCAACGCAAAGCAACGCAAAGCAACGCAAAGCAACGCAAAGCAACGCAAAGCAACGCAAAGCAACGCAAAGCAACGCAAAGCAACGCAAAGCAACGCAAAGCAACGCAAAGCAACGCAAAGCAACGCAAAGCAACGCAAAGCAACGCAAAGCAACGCAAAGCAACGCAAAGGAGTTGCTTATATAGCGCTTAGGTATCCTCAAAGCTCTACGTGCTTTACATATATGTATTAAGGCCTACTGCAAACGCCGAACTTCAGCTGCTCTTCTTCTGTCGAACCTTTCCTTTTCAAAGGATGCCGCTTCATTATACTTTATAATCAAGAAATTTCTATTGTTTTGTATTGGAACGGCGCGACTCTGGCACGGCGTTTGCCGTAGGCCTAACTCATCATATTCATATGAAACCAGTTTTTATAACAATGAGTGTGTATTAGTATGGTGAGTTCTGTGACACAGAGGTTGGGCAACTTCCGACGGTCCTCATGGTTCTTTAACGTCCCTCTGGTTCTGGTTAGTGTAGTGTATGTGAGAGACGGGTCCTGCGGTTTAACGTCCTTATCCGAGAAGATGCCAAGGTCTAACCATTTGCAGATGTTAGAACAAATGCAGCACCTTCTCCTCAATTATTCTCAATTATTCTCCTCAATTTAGAAAAGACCCTGAGTGTTGGTCCGGCTGGGGTTTGAATTCCCAACCTCCCGCACATAAGCCCGTCGCTTTATAACTGCGCTAACCGGTCGTCGGGCTTCTGTCTATATGTATGTCTATATAGAATCGAAATGTTAAATCTTGAGAAATCTTAATTGAATTCAAATGCGTATTCGATTGTAGCTGTCATTAGTACGTTTAAAACATTGTTAGCTTCTTTTTCCCGACGAAAATACTTTCATTAATACTAAGAAAAAGCTGATTTGTAAGCAAGAATTTGCAACTTGTAAATCGCTCTAAGGTCATTGGGAAATATTCTAAGGATATTTTCACTCAAAGCGGAACTGCTTACATGTGTCGATAAAGCGTAAAGGTCAAGTGGCATTTGTCAAAACAGATAATGCGTGTCCGAAACAAAACAAAGCTAGGAGACCAACCAGTGACCCAAACGTCAGTTGCTTTGAACAACATTTCAAATGCAGCAGTAATATTTTCGCTTTTCCCTTCTTTATAAACGACTAGAAGCCCAAATACACAGTCACTAATATTTACTTTTCTTATGAAAATGTTAGGAGACCTGGAAAAGCTTTTCGGGGAAAAAAACCGGCTACATTCGATTAATTTAGATTAATCGTCCGAGCCCACGTGACCGAAAGCAGAAAGTAAAAATAAAAATAACTAGACGCATAGCTGCGTGAACTCGCGCTTCTGTCTATATCTATCGACTATTCGCCGATAATCACGTCGCCTTAGTCCAGTTTCGAATTCTCTAATCTACCGCTGAATAGGCATCAACGGCGCATAAATACAGTGGGAGCCTCAGTTTCAAACGTAAAGTTGCGAATACCATCGAATTATTTCCCACTATCCAGTCAGACAGATAAAAAAGCTCAAGAAAAGATTAACGAGATGAATAACGCGGCGAAGAACGATACAAGCAGTGAAGACAAAATGGCGGACAAAAGTGATGGGGAAGATCTCGCGGACTCAGCGTTGCCAATGGACCCAACAAAAACAAAAAAAGAGGAAATTGCCTGCAGTTGCTCACGTTGCCGTCTTCTAATTCGTCGATACAAAATACCTCCAAGAAACAACTTCTACCCCCCTCCACGTTTGGTGCTTCATCTGCAAATTTCAAACGAGGTTGTTTTGGCACGACTAACGACGGTATGGACTGTTTGGTCAACGTATAAAAGAAAAAGAAGCGAACCCAGTACCAATGGATTTGAATCTGTGGACTTTTCACTGTGGGGAGGAAATGCCTTCTGGAAAAGTAGCTCGAATCGTCCAAAAGTATGAAGAGGTTGGAGTGCACCCACCAAGGATCACAGAGTTTGATGGTTGACAAAGAAAAATGCAAGGTGGAGGAATCAAGGTTGAGGAAAAGTAATCCAAAATTGGGTTGACACCACATCAAGTCAGACAAAGCAGGGACATGTGTTTATGTGTCAAACGCTTTATTACGATTAATAAATTGGTTACAAGTCTAAAGCTTGTAAACTAATATTCTTGGCTTGGGGTAGCGTTTTCCACTCATCTTTTTCTTGTTGTAATACGATCCCGCCATGCAATCATAACACCACAGAAAAGACCCCTTTCCAAGCTTTTCCCATGGGTGATTGATTTTGACAAACTGGGCATTGGTAGACTGCCTTTTTCGTAACGCCTAAAATGTTATCTTGCCACAAGAACTTTCTACACGCAGCAATATCGATGCGATAAGAATTGTTCCCTTCACAATGACTGCATAAACCATCGACTTTCTTTTCAATGCCACCCGAGACTCCATCTCCCTCTTGACTCTTTTCGTCGTCACTTGATTGCTCAGTTTCCTCACTGGATCGCTCCGCTTCCTCATCGTCACTGGATTGGTCAGTTTCTTCATCACTCTCATTATTACAGTCAGTTTTATTGTCATTAGTCTGCTCCCTTTGGTTCTCCCTGCTTTCATGGGTAACTACATCGTTCAAAGCTGCTTTGTTACGGATATTCAACTCCTAATTCTGCCAGTCCCTCGAGAAAAGACTTTAAGCCTCTTGGAGCTGAAATATCTTCGTTGAAAGGTAGTATACAAACTCTACAAGATCATTCTTTGTTTGCGACGAATCATTTCCCCGTGAGGCGACCAAAACAAAATATCTTTAGAGGTGGTTATACTGTGCAGAAGGTCTCAGGCATCTTGATAGAGAACAGCATTTGAAATCTGACTCAACACGTCTTTAATTCGAAGTTCATCTTTTGTCTCCTCGTGCTCATCCTCCCCCACCTAAGAGAAAGAGGTCTCTTTCTCTTAGGTGGGGGAGGTTTGTGAATGATATCTCTCGAAAAAGTGATCCAAATGGCTTAAGACTTCCCAGAGGAGATCACAAAGGGCTAATAAACAAGTAAGTACAACATGATTGAACAATTCTTTTATTTTCATTATTTTACAAATTTCGACTGCAACAGCCAAAATGCAAGCTATGCAGAGTGCTCTAAAACAGCCTAAATTCATTCAAATTTATTAAAATATGAAACAAGAGCTTGGGCGACCTGTGATTCCCCTGCAATGTCGCGGGGATTGGGGGTCGGTGGAAACAAATGACTAGTGCATAAGCCACTCGTAGATCTCATACGAAGCTACATCCGGGACCAGACAGTGGCTATTGTCCATATCATCAAAACAAAAGTGCTTGGAAATTTTTTTTCTGTTTTGTCTATATAATAAAAAGAAAATTACATGGTGGCTTGAAGGTACAAGTTTGATTTTCTTGTGTCAAAAACATATTTTACTCTTATTATATATTTTTTTTGTTGTTTTTCACAAGTCAGAAGTTGCTGTGAATGGCTGTAGTCGAGAAGTTGTGATTCTATAGGATTATTCAAAGCTTCAGGAGGCTAGATTCCGCTAAGAAAATAGCACGAAAAAAGCGATATCGCACGAGTCGCGCAGCGACGAGGGCGATATCGTCTTTTTGAGTGCTATTTTCGGCGGAATCTACCGACTGAACGCTTTGAATATACTTGAATCCTATGATATCTCGTCCTCAATTTAGACAAAAAAGAGATATCATAGGATTCTATAAAATATCCAACTCCTCAGGGGGTTGTAATTTCCAGATTTTGGTCCTAATTTTAAATTTCAAAAGGTGGTCTAGATATTTTCCGGAATAACACAAGATAAGAAACATGCAATTTTCCTTGTCAAAATGTTGGGTTACCAATGGATTACATGTATGTGCATGTCAACTAAAATATTTTGAAGAGTCTGTGATGAAGAATGTCATAAATATATGTTATTTACCATCATCGAGTGTCTTTCTCTTCTCCAAGGCGGCTGTTACATACCTATAACCCTTCATGCAAGGCGCACACACGTTCGACCATCTCGCATCCGAGTTACTGTCGCGATTTCCTTGATAATTAACACTCTTTATATTACGTTCCATATTTTGCACGAGGCTGATCGAAACACCGAGCTGTTATCCGTCTCGACCACGCACTTAGGAATGTATCCCAATGATTCTTTGATGTTTCCCAATTCAAAAAGTCCTGGGCAAATGCAGTGATTTTCGAAAAGAGCTTCTGTACAAGATATTAACTTACCACCTCGAGTTCACTGTTCATCTGTCCTTCGTCGAGAAGTTTGAAACCAAACAAGGGGCAGTCAAGTCTCCACGTCAAATCCGGAAAGAACACAATTCTTGCTGCATCAAAAGGACCGGAACATATTGAATAACTTCAATTCAGAAGGAAATACAATAAGAGTGCTAGCTGAGGTGCATCTGTAAGAATTTTCCAGGGAGAGCTCGCCGTTGGAGTCGTTTAACTTCTTGGCGATATCCCGCAGCAATCACGGCATTTTGCAGCCCTTCAAACCGCCTTTCTTCCTGTGCAAAACTAATCTTTGCAATCTCTTCTCTGTGCCTTTTTTCTGCATGAGATTGTAGCTGTAATAATAATAGTCATTGTATTATTATGATTGACATTGTAATCAACACTAGATAAGCCGCACCCATTTGTAATCACAGTTAAGCTTTAGCCTAAGTATCAATAAACAGAATTCTATCAATAGTCTTGGAGTACACACTATTCCGCGACCATCCTACACTCTCCTTCATCTTCTATAAACTCGGTTCATTACATGGTGTCAGAAGTGGGATAAATGGAACACATGAAACCTATGGGACCACTGAAGTTAGAAGGAAATATCGCCGAAAACTGGCGAAAGTGGAGTCAGCGATGGAACCTCTACGCAAAGGCGAGTGGGGCGGATTCGAAGCAAGAGGCTACGAAATGCGCAATATTCCTGCACACGATTGGGGAAGACGCGCTGGAAGTGTACGATACCTTCACTTTCACAGAGAGTGAGAAGGACAAACTTGACCCAATAATAAGCAAGTTTGAAGCATACTGCACGCCGAAAAAGAATGTGACGTATGAGAGATACATCTTCAACTCCTGCACACAAAACGGTCGCCCAATAGATGTATTCGTGACGGATCTGAGATCTAAAGCAAAGACATGCGAATTTGGAGCACTACAGGACAGTCTTATAAAAGACAGGATTGTCTGCGGAATTGATAGTGACAGCATCAGGGAGCGACTTCTCAGGAACACTGAACTGACACTCAATGCTGCCATCAATACTGTCAGAGCAGCAGAGACGAGCAAAACACAAATAGAGAATTTGAAAGATGGTGCGAGTCTTGAAGCAGCCGCCCTCAACAAGAAATACCCAGGGAGGAAAAACCAAAAACAGCAAAATCACCGCAAGCCTACTAAGAAGGAGGACAGAAAAACGTGCGGACGTTGCGGTTCCTCTCACAAACCAAAGGAATGTAAAGCATTTGGTCAAGAATGCTACAAATGCAAGGGCAAAAACCATTTTGCACCCATGTGCAAAACGAAGGATGTCCCGCCCAAGAAAGTTCACGACTTGGAAAAGGAGAGCGACGACTCTATCGACGAATTATTTCTTGGCGAAATCGATTCGACAAACAGCGACGCCAATGAACTCTTTGTAACCCTGAAGTGGGAAACAAGGATATCAGATTCAAAGTTGATACCGGAGCACAATGCAACGTGTTGTCAGAGGAAATATTTTCGTCATTACCACAAAAGCCACAACTAAAGAGTACTAAGACAAGACTCACAGCTTATGGAGGCATGCAAATACCCGTGCTAGGAAAATGCGAGATGGATGTCAAAAGGCGCGGAAATGAGATAACCGCCGATTTTTATGTGGTCAAAGCTGACAAGTCCAAGCCGCTGATTGGCTTAGAGACATGCCGCAATCTGGAACTGATAACTGTCGGCAAAAATGTTAGTGAAATCAAGAAAGGAGACGAAATCTTGAACGAATTCAAGGATGTTTTTGAGGGACTTGGACTCGTGGATGGCGAGTACCATATAAGTCTAAACGGAGATGCACAACCTACAATTCATCCACCACGCAAAGTACCACTCAGTCTAATGCCGAAATTAAAGGATACGCTAGAAAAACTGACGAAACAGGGAGTCGTCAGCAAAGTTCAAAAAGCGACTGATTTGGTAAACAGTTTAGTTATCGTAGAAAAGAAAAACGGAAGTCTACGTCTGTGTTTGGATCCTAAGGAACTTAACAAAGCCATCAAAAGGGAACACTACAAGCCGCCAACCGCAGAAACACTATCGAGTAGATTGAACGGGAAACGTGTTTTCACCGTGATTGACATGAGCAATTGCTATTGGCACAAAAAACTGGATGAAGAATCTTCATACTTGTGCACTTTCAACACGCCATTTGGAAGATATCGTTTCTTGCGAATGCCATTCGGGATTTCTGTAGCTGCCGACGTGGCACAGAAAATGGTCGACGACAATTTCAGCGACATTCCCGGAGATTTAGCAGTCCATGATGACATCATTGTTGCGGGACGTGACAAGGCGGAACACGACAAGGCACTAAAACAAGTACTGATTCGCGCAAAGGAACGTGGAATCAAATTCAATCGGGATAAAATCCAGCTGAGGGTTAGTCAAGTCAACTACCTCGGAAATATTGTCACAGCAGAAGGATTCAAACCTGACCCCGAGAAAATCAAGGCTATCAAGGAAATGCCGAAACCGGAAACAAAACAAGACCTTCAACGATTACTTGGCATGGTAAACTACCTATCCCAATATATCTCCAACATGTCGGAAATCACGGCACCATTGCGGTCACTTCTGAAGAAAAACGCACAATGGGTATGGTATGAGGAACACGAACAAGCCTTAACAAAGGTCAAGAAAGCGCTAACAAATAGCCCTGTATTACGCTATTTTGACATCGAGAAAGAAATAGTTATCCAATGCGACGCGTCACAAAATGGAATGGGAGGATGTTTGATCCAGGAGGGACACCCTGTAATTTATGCGTCGAGATCTTTAACAGATGCAGAGAAACACTACGCTCAAATCGAAAAGGAACTGTTGGCCATTGTGTTCACATGCGAGCGATTTCATCAGTTCATTTACGGAAATGAGATAATCGTTCACAGCGATCATAAGCCACTTGAAGCGATTATGGCTAAGCCTCTATCTCAAGCACCACCACGTATTCAACGTCTGTTAATCAGATTGCAGAAATAAAACATCACTGTATGTTTTGTACCGGGCAAGGAAATGTTTATAGCAGACACGTTGTCGAGAGCATATTTATCGGAGAACGCAAATGATCAACAGGATCTCAACGAGGATATTGAGATTTCCGTTCACAGCTTCGTTAAAGAAATTCCGGCAACTACTGAAAGGTTAAGAGAACTAAAACAAGCCACTGCGGATGACGTGACACTACAAGAGTTACGCAAACAAATCATCAAGGGATGGCCCAACCACAAAAAGAGGTCAAACCAATCATTGCACCTGATTGGACAATTAAGGACGAACTAAGTGAGGCTGAAGGCCTACTTTTCAAAGGAAAGCAACTAATTATTCCCATAACTATGCGGGATACAATGCTGAATCTCATTCACGAAAAGTCATCTCGGAATAGAGAAATGCAAAGCGCGTGCTAGAGCCATAATTCATTGGCCTGGTATGTCGCGTGACATCTATGAGAAAGTCAACAAGTGCAAAGTTTGCATGGAACACCAGCACAAGAACACCAAAGAACCAATGCAACCTCATGAAATACCGGAACGTCCCTGGCAAAAAGTTGGATCTGACCTAATGGAACTTAATGGAAAGGACTATTTAGTTGTAGTCGATTACTACTCTAAATTTATTGAAACCTGTCCATTGCGTGACAAAACAACCGCAACAGTAAAATCACACTTGAAGTCAATCTTTGCAAGACACGGAATTCCTGAGGAGCTAGTTGCAGATAATGTACCGTACAACTCAAAAGAATTCAGGGATTTTGCAAAAGACTGGGAATTCAAGCTAACCACATGCAGCCCTCGCTTTCCTCAAGCAAATGGACGCAGCGAAAAGGCAGTACAGATTTTGAAGCGAATCTTAAAGAAATCTGATGATCCCTACATCGCTTTACTAGAATATCGCAACACCCCAATAACCGGAATGAGTTACTCTCCAGCACAATTACTAATGAGCCGCATGACCAGAACAAAACTACCCATCAACAAAGAACTGTTAATGCCTAGCATCGCCACCGGGGTAAAGGAAGAACTAAAAGCCTGCCAAGACAGACAAGCACGTTATTACAACAGAGGCACAAAACCACTACTACCCCTTGCACCCAACGAAGCAGTAAGAGTCTATAACAAGAACAAGTGGATACCAGCAACTGTTAAACAAGAGGCTGGAACTCCACGATCCTACATTATACAGACAGAGACAGGCCAGGAACTAAGACGCAACCGACGACATTTGCTAAAGACCAACGAGCCACCCCATGAGACAAAACAACCTGAACAGGAGCAACCCGACACACCCGATTCCCACACTGCCACTGATGAACCTGACACACCAAAGGAACCAGTAGAACTTCGACGATCAAGGAGGACCCGCAATGTACCTACTAGATATGGATACGATGATTAACTTTGTTTTTCTTATTAACATAGACTATTGGACATTTTCTCAGTATATTCTTTTTAATTCTAGTTTTTGGAATATAGCTTGTAAATAGCACCAACATTGTATATTCTATTAATTTGCGTAACACGCTTTTTAAATCAAATTTCTTGAGAAGGGAGATGTAATAATAATAGTCATTGTATTATTATGATTGACATTGTAATCAACACTAGATAAGCCGCACCCATTTGTAATCACAGTTAAGCTTTAGCCTAAGTATCAATAAACAGAATTCTATCAATAGTCTTGGAGTACACACTATTCCGCGACCATCCTACACTCTCCTTCATCTTCTATAAACTCGGTTCATTACAGTAGCCGTTGGCGAAGCGCATCTTTTACCGCCGAGGACGAGATCGAACGTGCAGCAGACGGATGGCCCTCGCATTCGAGCTCGGCGGTGTTTTTCGTGGCACTAATCGTGCGGCACGTTTATCCCATTTTAGAGATCAACTTTTGGAAAACAAAGATTCCAATATAAGACATTTGGTTTAGACATTCTCCTAGTACTCCCCTAGAAGGAGGAGGAAAATATAACTTATTACAGTAAAAATAAAGTTCGGTTTGAAAGTCAAACAAACGCGCCGTCACAAAGCTGCCTGAATCAACACAAAGCTGCCACCAATCAGCACTCAGCTAAGCAAGTCAATTGTATTATGGGATGGTATTTCGCTGTACATTTGGAATCGGAACTATGGACTGCGGATAAAAGAATTTCCACTGATCATGGGTTCTCTCTACACCGAGGCAAGAGAGACCACTTTCGCGGCAGTGTAGTTCCCCTTTCCGCCATTTTGTTTTGAGCTTGAATGCGGACGTCAATGGAAACACCTTGTTTCGAATGTTTCTAAAAATAACTAGGTCTGTTAAAACGCCTTATCAAGAATATTTTAATTTACTAATGATTGCTTTAAGATCCCGAGTTCTCAGGCCCGACCTGATATTTATCCACAATAAGCCTTTTGCACTAGATGTCACGTGTCCTGGTCCTGGTCCCTTTGCTCAAATGATACCAGAAATGAAAAGAGCATGGTGATTTTAGTAAAAAGCCAGAGTTTCATATTTCTACGATGCATACAGTCCAAGAGCAAAAACAGAGTTTCACTATTTCTACGATACATACGTGAAATGAGAAAGCAAAACAAAACTGCTTATTTTACTAGGATTTGTATGAGTGGAGAGCAAGGCTTGCTCTCCAGCAATACTAGTCCGTGGGCCAGGAGTCGAAACCCCCCCCCCCCCCCCCCCCCCCCCTAGGGGAATTTTGCTAACACATATCATTCGAAAGCTTAGCCGAGGGTAGTCTAAAACCGGTTGTTTGCACTTTTGAAGTGGAAGCGTTTAGGAGTTACGGCGCATTTTACATTTGAGCTTCAAAACCACAGGGTACCCACGTCGTAATGTTGCGAAAACACAAATAAAATGCTTGCATTCGATTCAAACACAAATATATTGTGCCGCCTGTCACGACATAGCCTTCAAGCCATGTTTACGTTGAAAAAGTGTGTTCGAAGGCATTGAAATAGGTGCATTTGGCAATATTGCATTCCACAGGATACCCGCGTCGCACGGTTTTAAGAAAATAGAAATACGAACTTTATAGCCTGAGTATCAGGCGGAATTTTATTTGTTCGCGAGAAAATGAATGAACTATATACAACATTGTTTATAACAACTACAAATGGCTAACTCAATCACCATTTTCTCGTAGAAATGTCGGAAAGCTGGAAAGGAGAACCATGTCTAGTGCGCTTCTCGCTCTGTCAGCAAACATGGAATTCGTGGTTGCTGTAAATGAAAAATAATTTTTACATTATGCGAAAACACTACTTGTGCTGCACTGTTGTTACTCAATGTGCAAAATCTCACAAGATACCCAGCTATGGATCGTAGCCCTCGCGTTTCCAACTAATGCACTTTTGGAGAGCATGGTAGCCATCAGCCATCCGAGGGAACTCGTAATCCGCAGTGCTTTGGACTTTTCGAAGCGAATCTCGCTTTCACTTCACTCTGTATATAAGGACCAGCAAAACTTATCAAAGACTCGGATGATATTTGAACACGCTAAGCAATCCAAAAGAAAAGTTTCATCACTCCTAGCAAGAATTTCGCGTAGCAAGAATTTCCCGTCAGCAAAGCACACCATATCCGAACGTAGCGCAACTTTTGACTTATTGTGGTACATATGAGCTGCATTGTTTTAAAAAACAGAGACACGCAAGTGCGTATTGGTAAGCAGCTAGCTATTACTTTCCTGTCACAATCTAAAAGTCGCAATACTGATAGAAATCCAGCACATTCGAGAGCATGAGAACACTCGGCAGAACTTTTAGTTATATTCTTTTCCGTACTACGGCATAGAAGTAAACATCAAATCACAGTAGTCAAATCACAGGGGGTAGTTATTAATTCTTCGGAGTAAGCGATCACCGCTACCAACTTATTCAAGCTATCCGCGTGCATAATGCTCAAATCCAGATCTGGCGATTACAAGCGGGCTAAGACGACGAAATGGCTCCGGGGAAGCAACCAAGTCTTGCGTGGAAAGTCTTACGTGGAAAGTGCGGCGAGCCCAGAGCCCGAAAATGCTCCGATACATCTAATAAACAAGAACAAACATGGATGGCATGATATGCCTCGTGGCGCAAATATGCGTTTGCTACTGCTAAGACTCTATTTTATGTATATCTAGGACAGGGAACGCGTGATAATCATGTAGGGCCAAAGACTTTCAGTGCTGTTTTGACAGATATGAGACGTTGGTACCCTGTGCTTTATATTCAATGAAAAACCTACTTTTGAAGACTTTTGAATGCTTTTATTAAGATCTTTCCTAGCAAAATAGTGCATTTCGGCTGTTATTATGCAAAATATGTGATATACAGTGTTTTTGATGTAATACAGGTATTTTATTCATTTCGCAACATCACGACGTGGGTACCCTGTGGTTTTGAAGCTCAAATGTAAAATGCGCCGTAACTCCTAAACGCTTCCACTTCAAAAGTGCAAACAACCGGTTTTAGACTACCCTAGGGCTAAGCTTTCGAATGATATGCGTTAGCAAAATTCCCCTAGGGGGGGGGAGGGTTTCGACTCCTGGCCCACGGATTATACATACCTTATTAGAAAAGCTAGTTTTATTTTTGATTCCGTTCTTTGAGTTTGCGTTGTAGCTTGCTATTCGAGTTTTTTACTCAAATCATCCATTCTCGTACCCAGAGCTCCCGGCTCGTCTGATCGCAGGGGAGGCTCTGGTGACATCCATTTGAGGACCTTTGCTGATTGGCTGGTTTTGAACGTTGGTGCATGCGCAGAAATATCTTTCTCTCAACGGCTCTGTATCAAATCTCGCGCATGCGTCAGTGGCTGTCACCAGAGCCTCCCCGCGAGGAAACGAGCCGGGGAGCTCTGGGTAAGAGAATGCAAATCATCGTGCTCTTTTCATCTCTGAGCATCTTTTGGGTAAAGCTGCGGCATTTAAAGGGGGCCAGGTCACGTGACCTCCAACTGCAAAAGACCTCTTCGATTGCCAACCAGTTAGCTATTGTTCTCCTCGGTTCTAGACGGCTAAGTCGTCTGCTACTTTTCTCGACTTCATACTAGACGGCTAAAGCCGTCCGAGGTGGCTTAAAAGCCCATAAGCACCAAAGTCGCTTTGCAGGCTCACAGAGAATAAAACGCAGTTGAAAACTCTATCCAAATTTTCTGTTTGAACTTTTGAAATGGGAAGAACAATAGGAACCCCTTGGGACCTACTGTATCAGCCAATCACAGCTGTTGAATGACAATAGATCCGGTTGCGTATGGGCCTTTAAGGTCGTCCAGACGGCTTAGCCGTCTCTAGTATAAAAACGGCCAATATAGTCTGGTATTACGGAGCACGAGGCATGAAAACAATGGACAAAAGTCACGACCTTAGAACGTGACAATTGAATAGAGTACAAGGACTTCGAGCACCAAAAACAAAGCTTTCCGTAACACCAAGGAATACCAGGAGTTCGCGACGGCAAAACCACAAAATGGTTTTGTCGCAAAACGGCAAAATGAAGTTCGTCTTTACAAAAGCGCAATCGTTTTTAGCTGAGGACACATAAGTTTTTCTTTATTTGGATGTTTAGGTGGGATGATAAATGAATAATCGGGCAAACTTGGTTTGATTCTGCAAAATATCAAAGCTCGTTTGGTCTCGCCATGGGTATTTTGGCTCGACTGCGTCTCGCCAAAATACGAACCACGGCTCAACCAAACTCGCCTGATATTTTGACGAATCAAACCAAATTTGCCTGATATATATAGTGGTTCATCGTCATTCGACAACATTAAACATTTCCTGAAGTTTCATTTACAGTGATTTAGAATGGACTTCATAGTAGGAGGGAATGATAAATATATTCGACTGGCGATTCGTTATCTGCCCAATGTTATGCAAGACAAATACGACATTTGCACCATTCCGTCACTTGACTACGACTACCAGAACCCTTTTAGTTTTCTTTTATGCAGATAAGCCGCTATTGAAGGGAGAACGCAAAGGTCTCTGGTAGTCGTAGTAAGATACGTCATAATGAAAATTTCCTTTTTGTGTTTGTGTGAATTTCTGAATTGTCAGACATGCTGAATGCTCTCTTTTTTGTTCCAGTTACTGCAACGGTTAGTTTCTCAAGCCCATCTTACACTGTAAGAGAAGACGTTGGTTATGTGAATGTCACGATCAATAGAGCGAAAGACACCGAAGCAACTGTGCATGTGATGTAAGTGCTAATTATTGACTCAGCTGACACTTTGAAGAGCCTGTGTCAGCCGCCTTTTGACAGCATAGCAACATACCAAGCCGGATATAGCATCCATTTCCATCGGCTGATTTAGAGAATATAGAGCATTTTTCACGATTGAATTTGTTAAAACAAATCTGAAACTTTGTTTATAGATGCTTATTAAGAGATTTCTACACGTAATTCGTCTTCTAATATCGGACAAAACAGTATCAAAGGAGTGCACTGACACGGGCTCTTTATAGTGCTACTTAAACACCTAATTTGCACTTAAATTCCACCAAACTCGGCACAAAAGTACTAGATATCATGATCTGTTGTACTACTCGCCAAAGGTTGAAAAGAAAATAGGGTATGTTCATACCAAACGTCGATCCTAATGAGATCGATGAGGTCCATACATTCAGAACTTCTAGATACACCGCGTGTGAGGCGTGATCTCAGCCCAGCACAGGGAGCCCGAACTGCAGATCTTATACGCCCCTTTTCCCTATTTGCTCAGCAAATCGCTTCTTAGTCATCGCCCTCGAACTATGTGGGTATGTCACTTCGCGGGAATCCTCCAGCTTGCACTCCATGTTGCTCCTGGCTGTGCATTGATTATAGGCTTCAGTCGCGCTAGAATCACGGGTCATAAAGTTTCGGTCTTTCAAATATTTGAATCGAGCCAATCATAGCATTAACCAGCTATACCGACATTTCAACCTCCCCTCCTTGATACATCAAGCTTACCCTTCCCATCCCTCTTGGTAAACCACCCCGTTTCCGCTCTAGCCGGTTGGTCACCCATCCAACTACTAATGGTTGGTCACCCATCCAACTACTAACCTCTCCGAAACGGGCTTACTTATGTACCGTGACCCTGCACAAACAAAAGGATTCCTCTGAAAAAGTGAACAAAGACATACAATAACAGGGTGTCACGAAGTCGACGATGAGGCCTTGCAAGACGAAATGGTTTTTCAACTTCAGCTTACGTCCATTAGTATTTTCCTCTTTGTATTCAATTCAAATAGCCATTGTTGATGTTTAGATATCCTGAGCTATGATCTCTGCAAAAAGCATAGCAGATTCAACGAGAATATTGGAAAAATAAGCTCGTTTTCTATGAGTCAAATAGCCAAGAGGCAAGAGCGTAACCTTTTTTTTTCTTTTATAGAGTGGTTTTCACATGACTAACATAAAAGTAATCCATGATGAGTAATTCACTATCCAATCAAATGCGATAGTAATTCAACAAAAAAATCAATCAGAGAGCGAGGTGATTCACAACTCTCCTTTTCGCGAGCAAAGTAATCACAAGTATTGTGTAATTGTTTTTTCTGTGCGATCTGATTGGCTGAAGGATCAAAGATCATGCCCTCGACCGATCACAACCCGAAGCACTCGCGATTACGGGGTAATTGGTAATTACTCACGACAGTCACGTGAAGACCGCTCGAATGTATGGCGACGTGTTCCAATAACAATACGTGGATAGTATAATATGTGTGCGCTATGATTAGTTTCTGAAACACAACATCGGCGGACGGATGGAAGGACGCATGAAAGAATGTTTCTTTTACTTTGTTGCTTTCTCTATTCACAGGTTAAGTACGGAAAGCGTCACAGCGGTTGAATCCCTAGACTTCACGCCAAAAATCAACGAGACCATTACATTTCTTCCGAACGAGACTTCTAAAATGATCAACCTCACCATATCAGCAGATAACACGGTAGAAGAAAATAAAGAACTCAAAGTGGTATTGTCTACAAACGACACTTCACAAGTTGCATTTGGAATAAAGGAGGCAAACATTACCATCTTGGACGACGATTCAGGTGAATTTTGACATTTTTATACAGACAAATACATATTTTAGGTCAGCATCTCCGGCGGGGCATTTTCTTTAAGAACGGAGCTCCAGTATTTTTAAGTCGGGGATGTATGTCGTATCTTTTAGGGGCTAAAATCACGGTGTTTGGTCTCTTTTAGGGGCGATGTTGATGTGCAAGATTCGTATCTTTAAGGGCCGAAATATGTGTCCAAATTGTTTGTCTCATGACGGTGCTTGTAAAAACCAGAGATTACTCTATGAGACGATCAATTAGACGACAGGCAGCAGTTCAGTCAAAACACGGAAATTTTTTGATGGGTAACGAATTATTGGAGCCACGCCCTTTTCGGTATATTTTAGGGGTGAAACTGAAAATTCCCGACCAAAAGATATGGGATCCCCTTAATTAACTAATTTAGCCGAATTCTTGCTCTTAAATTATTTTCTTTTCAGTAAATGTCACAATCAAGGAGCTGAGCTACACGAAAAGAGAAGATTCAGGTGACATCACAGGGACGATAGAGAAGACAAACAATTCCGAGATTGACATCATGACCAGGTATCTCATACCCAGTCAAGTTTCAGGCCTAGAAATTCGCGCTGCCAAAAACTCGCTCCTCTAACTTCATTGGAACATTCACTACGTAGGCTAGGCATCTCATGAAAAGGATAGCGAGATAATTTATGCAGAAACCCATCCATGGGAAAAGCTGAATGTACTATGGTAGAAGAATGGGAAGTGTTCAGATTTCCCATGGCTATCCTTGTGATTTCCATACACTTACCATGCGTGTGCCTTGAGAATTCAGCTTTCCCCATGGATGGGTTCTGCAGAACTTCCCCGAGGGGTACTACGTCATATGGTATACGGGTATGCGCCGCCCTATAGGGTATGTTTTTTTGCCTACTGGGTCCCGTTGCTGGAAAGTGGTTTAGCACTAATCCAGGAATTACCATGGTGACTCGATAGTTTTGTTCAGAACTAAACCTGGTTTAAATTTAATCCACCTTTGAACAACCCGCGCCTGAGGTCTACGGTAGGGTATAGTTTTTCTCTTGTTTGGTCGATGATAGGGTGGGTATGGATTTCAGTATGGTTACCCAAGTGCAAACAAATTTCGATCAAAGTTGTGCCGCAATTATTTAAAGACAGTTTACAAATTTCGCTTTGATTGCGACGGCCAACTGGACCACCCTGGTGACGAACTTTAGGTCTGCGGTAGGGTATACAATTTTGACCGTAGGTTTATGGTAGGGTATAAAAAACGAGGATTTTTGGTATCTGATAGGGTCAGGCATAGGCGGCAAACCCGGGGACAGGGGGTGCTCGAGCACCCCCACTTTTCGTCAAATGTTCATACATTTACTGTATTTTGTGTTTTCACTCTTCCCATACATCCTTACTAATGAGCACCCCCACATTTTATGGTCCTGCGCCGCCTATGTCAGGTTAGGTTTTAAGACCTTGGCAGCTAATCCCTGCCCAAAGTACCCCCCCTCCCGGGAGACCGGGAGAAATTCCCTTTGAGAGGAATGAACGGTATTGTGACATAGTGCTGTGTCGCATTATATGTCAGGCTCCACTTCCATTTTCAAGTATTTTGCAAAAACTTCAAAATTCGTTTTCAGTGTTTAGTGTTAATTGCGCAAGATATTTTTAAAAGATACGTTTAAAAACAATGGCACAAAAGTTTGCATTGCAATGAGCTTGGTACAATATTTTCGTCAACCACTTAATACTCGAACTTACTCGCTCTTTTACAGACTTAGAGCGATCGATGTTACTGCGAACTCTTATCCGTTTGAGCCACCTGTGGATTACACCAATTTTCTTCAAGATGACACCTTTAAGCCTTCCCAGACAGAGAAATCCTTCAACATCACCCTCATAAACGATGACTTCCTTGAGCTCCACGAGACTTTTAACCTCACACTGACCTCGCTTACTCCTGCAAAGGCGTCTGTCATCCCAAATAATGTCGCTACAATAACTATAACCAACGATGACTCGGGTGAGTGAATTTCGACGATTAGTCCAGTCATTTTATGACAAAAATGCGGTCAACCTAAAAGTAATTGCAACAAAAGCTTTTCCTTCATAATCCTGTCCCAAATACCCTTAGAAACAACATACTAAAAGTCCCATTTAATCGAAGTAGGGGAACATCTCAAAATTCAAGTTTGAAATGTCGCCACAATTTTCTTGACTGGACTAGATGGATGAAGGCTTTTCTGCATGTCTGTGCCTCATCTTTTTAAATTGTTTTTTTACAACATATACAAATGAACTTGCCGACGTTGAATAAATTACCTTTTTAACCTCTTGCCTAATTTGGAAGGACTGTAAGCATTTTTGCTCATATCTTAGCGAAAACAGCGCCAGAAAGAAACATTCGACGTCCTCTTTTGGTCGCCATTTTGATTTCCTTGGCCAAAGCCACAGCTCAAGAAATGAATGAAATAGTCGTCTAACTTTCTTAAATACCCCTCAAGGTTTCCGTTCCTTTATTTTTCAGTAGGTCACTGGTATTATTTCATAAATTTTGTTGAAACAACACATCGAATAGTCTTCTTTAAATCCAGGCAGAAAATTAAGTTGTTGCAAAAGATTCCTCGGAGATCGGTCCTCAGTTATTGAATCCAAAAAGAGCGCAACAAATGTGCCGGAGATCAAGTCGCCGCGTTATTCCCGTGCTTTTCTAAACACTGCATATGTTTTTTTTTTTATTTCAGTGACCTTAGACCTAGTCGAGGAAACCAAACAATTGTTTGAAAATCAAGTGACTGTGCGACTGACGGTAAATATGACGGGAAAGACATTAATACCTGTTAACTTCAAGTGAGTGTAAAATTATCGTTATTGAGGAGAACCTCCTCCTTTGCATTATTTCATTAGCATCACCCGTTCATTACAACAAAAGAAAAATAAAGCAACAAAAGAACACGATAAACAGATAGAGACAGAGAAACCACAACAGCCGCAGCCCAACCTTCTGTCATTTAACTGGTTCAAAATAGACTCCAAATGACAATTTAACGACCGGACCCAAACTGCGCAGATTGCATTGCATCCTAATGGTGTACCACAGGTTCTGTATTCGGCCCTTTGGTGCGAGTTCCTCTTTTTATATACAAACGTGTTCTGGAAGCCCAACATTTTCTCTTTGCGAGAAAGTCCATTTCGTTCTGCTTTCTCGTATTGCTTCGTAAGGACTGTGCGCGCTGTTTACAAATTTGAAAACTGTCCAGATTGTCGTGCAACCTATGTAGTGTTCGGCCCGTTGCTGTGAGTTCCTCTTTTTATAATATACAAACGTGTTCTGAGAAGCCAAATATTCTGAGAAGCCGAACATTCTGAGAAGCCAAACATTTTCTATTTGCGAGAAAGTCCATTTCGATCTGCTTTCTCATGGTTGCTTCGTAAGGGCTGCGTGCGCTGTTTACAAATTTGAAAACTTTGGCTTTGTTTCTCATTTTCCACTTTCTAGCCTTTCCACTGCTAATGGCAATGCTTATGGTCAACTCGATTTCCCACCAAAGAATCGACACGCATATCAGTTCCAGCCTTCCTTAACGGATTCCGTTACCATGGTGATTGACGTAAATGTGACCGATGATGTGGCAGTTGAGAGACTGGAAAGATTTTACGTCATAATGACGTCACAGCAGCCGTTTGTGAACATTGCTAACAATAAGACGGAGATTCGAATCAAGAATGACGACTACGGTAACAGAACAGAAAGCGAGCTCTCTAGTGCTTGTGAATGTCATATTGATATCATGTGTTCCCATTTATTGACTTATTCTCGGGTTCATGAGAATAATGGAGCGTCGCAATTTTAAAATTATAATATACAGTGCTGGCGGATATACCCCTAGTGTAAAAGATGCATATCAAGAAAGCAGTGTCGCCTTTCTAGAGATTGACCGGGCTTCCTGTGGTATCTTGCCTACCTTTTGCCAGGCTTTTGACCGTGAACACGAAATTGGAAAATGCACATAGCATCTTTCCTCGAGTATATTTGAGTTTTGGTTGAGTTTTAAGCTTTCTAAGCCAATAGAAATAGTGAAAAAACTTACTGGGATTCCAATATGGTATGCAGATATTTCCTTATAAGGAAGTTGGAGAATGTCGACACTTTTTCAAGGGAACTATCTTGATATGGTCACTCCTAATAAATGGACTCCTGGTAATAATATTCTAAAAATAGGATCTGACTTTGACAGCTTCAATTCCATTGAGTAGGCTTAGCCACAAGTTACTCAGCAACGTTTAACAAAAAAAGACTTCGTAACACCTTCGGTACCTTTATATATTTGAAGATTCCGACAGCAAAAGCCGGTAATCTCAATTTTTTGCAGTTATAAGTGACTTTTTTTCCTCATGACCCTTATCACTGATTTTGTGGACAAAGATACCAAAACAAAGTGACAAGATATTTAGGCAACTTTACGAGAAAAACAGCAACTTTTAGGGAAAATTGAGAGAACTTGTACGTGGCTAGACCTACGTCATACGATTCATTAGCCCACTCTTGGGTAGGCACTAATAATTGTGTTATCGTCAATAGCTAACGTTGGTTTTAACAAGACGAGTCTGTCCATCAACGAGGGACAAGGCTACGTGACAATTTGTATTGTCAAGGAAGGTGTCACGCACGTGGATCTTTACGTCACGTAAGTACTTGTTTGATCCCCCATGGAGCTTTTGGGATAGATCTGTCACGGTATATTCCACTCTATTGAATGGACAGAAGAAGCTGTCAGATCATCACAGTCTAATGTGATGACAATCGTAGTTAGGTTTGGGGCAACTGCCAAAAGATGGGACATCTTTGCAGTTTTGTTACCTAAAGATGCGACATCTTGACAACAACTTGGCCCATTACCCAATACTGTACTGTATGTAGTCTTATGTCCGCTGGAAATGGCACATTTTCCTCTCTTGTTATTATATAAGGTTCCAGATAGACTGCTTGCAGCCCCTTCTCCGGCGAACGTCCGTAATGGCTGGTTTCCATATAGTCGTATCAGTCGTACGAGTCGTATCAGTCGTCTGTGAAAAATTTCACGCGACCCGTACGACTATATGGAAACACTCGATCGGACGACTCATACGACCAATACGACTGATACGACGGGTCGTTTGACGGTCGTCTGAGATAGAAAAAATTCTATCTCTACGACTCATACGACCGGAAATGGGCGTGATACGACAGCAGTTTCTTAATGGAAACCATCCCATACGACTCGTACGACTCATACGACCGAAAAACATGGCGGCGCATACTCAATTCGATCGCAAAAGCCTTGCTTTGCTCTAAAAATATCATTGTATACTAGCCAGTAAGATGTGAACGTCTGAGAAAACGGCCTCGCGATTTTTGTGAAGAAATTTAATGTATTAGCAGTAAAAACCCATGATAAGGGAATGAAACTTTAGAAAAGATACACACTCCAAGTTTCTAGTGAAGCGAAGTGATTGTGCGAGCCAAAAACTGACTCTCTTGTCTTTTCTGCGTAAAAACGGGACTGTAGGGGCCTTGAAGACTCGCGCTTCTGTTGGTAACCGCCATTTTGTTGCAAAATCACATGCTGTCAAGCGACTGATACGACCATATGGGAACCAAGCAACGCAAGGGTCGTATGAGTCGTCCTGTCTCTGCTGGAGGACTGTTTCATACGACCGATACGACTCGTACGACTGATACGACTATATGGAAACCAGCCTTAAATCGAGAGAAGCGAACGTCCGTAAATCGAGAAATCCCGCGGCGGCCTCAGGTGAGTTAAGGCATGGGTCCATGCGGCCACGCCCTTAAAAACATTCAATCAGGCCTTAATTTGGGTGAATTAAAGATAGGCTTCTTGTGTTGATATAATGTCATAGAAATCGTCATTCTTGTTAATTTGAGTTGTTGTTGTTTCCATGGGAACCAAATCCTAACCTTTGACCTCCACTTAAAGAAATGAAACTTCAGAGCCTCCGCAGGTTCAGAAAATTCGCACCACTCTTAAAACCACCAGATGGAAATGGTAGGGAATAAGGTAGTATTTATCACTCCAATTTCCGATCTTGCACAACATTTTTAATTTCGAAGTTATTAAAGGCTATCAAATTTCAAGATGTCCTAAAATAGGATTCCTAATGAAATGGTCACGTTTTCGAATTGGATCAGATATACCTGTGATGGCCTTAAACACATCACATTAATAAATCTTTAGAGTTTGAAACTTTTCCCGACCTGCCGAGGGCTTTTTTGAAAATTGCTTTAAGGTAAGGTTCAAAGGTCACATTCCGTGTTTCCATGGAAACAAAACACAACATTTACTTGTTTCATGACCGTCAACAACCTTAACCATGTTTGACCTTGGAAGTAGCAAAGCCACTGAAGATAGACCACCCCCTAACGTTTTTGATCCGCCATTTTGAAGGCAAATGAGACCCAGGCCTTAACTCTCCTGAGGCGCGCTTCGGTTTGTTTACAAGTGTCGAGTTACCAAGAGAGAGAGAGAGAGAGAGAGAGAGACGCGCCACGGGGGAAAACGCCGAAAGTTAAGAAGGGACTGCGGACACACCTTTCAGAAACTGTCAAATACATCATTCTCACCATGCATGTGAAAATCCCTGAATGAAATCGATGACAACTAAATGTCAAGCATGCCAATCAATTTATTGATGAGAACCGGATACGTGTAGGTTTGTTATTAACATAGAGAAAGAAGGGACTGCGGACACACCTTCTTTCGGCGTTTTCCCCCCGTGGCGCGTCTCTCTCTCTCTCTCCTGGTAACTCGACACTTGTAAACAAACCGAAGCGCGCCGCCGCGGGATTTCTCGATTTACGGACGTTCGCTTCTCTCGATTTACGGACGTTCGCCGGGGAAGGGGCTGCAAGCAGTCTAGGTTCCAGACAACTGCCCAAAGATGAATGATCTTGACAGTCCGTTGCCGAAAGATGCAACATCTTGACAACGCGAGGTCTTTTCCCCTAATTGAAAGAACCAAATAAACCCGGCAAAACATGGAATTACATTTTTGTTTGGTGCTCGTTTGGTAACAAATCGTTCGTCGTTCTTAGTGCACTGTACAAACTCCCGCAGCTTCAGTGCGGAAAGCAATTCATTTTCTTGAACAAATTGTGCATGAAACCCCTATAAAAGCTATAAAAATCTAAAAATATAAGAAAGTTACGCCACAACCGATCCGGAACAGGAATGCTATTTCAGAGCACGCTCTAGACGTTATACTCCACTGGAAGATTACGTGGAGAATGGGTCAGAATGAGTTCTGCATCTAGCTCTGTTCAAATGCTCTAACAAAGTGAAATCCTAAATTCCGAGAATAATGAAAGTTTATTCATGTGAGTATTGTTATACTGCGAAGTAAAGTCAACTCTCTCTGGTACATTTTGCGCGCGAAATTGATCGTTGCATATTTTGCTCAATAAATCAGCGTTTGCAAAAGCCGCATTAGTAGTAGAGAAAAAACTTCCTGCCCTTTATACAAATTGAAACGACAAAAAAACCTTTCCCTTCGAATAACAGTGAGTGTGCAAGGTAAGCGTGTCTATCCGTGCCTGGTATTTTTCGAAGTTTAGCAGCAAAATAGCGCGGTAATATAAACATAACAAAGCTGTGCTTAGTATACAACGTTAATACTTCTCTATTAGTATAGGTAATCATACGACTTCGAGTTCAATTTGGGATTAATTGCACGAGTGAGTTTTTCAAAAAGTATCGAAATTGCACGAGCCCGTTAGGGCGAGTGCAATTTGAGCTTTTTGAAAAACTCACGAGTGTAATTAATCCCAAATTGAACGAGAATAGTCGTATGATTACTTATTAATAATATGGATGCAAAAATTTTCAGGGAAAGACCTTATTTTTGCAGCGGCCACAAATGCGCTGAACGCGTGCGAGACAAGTGAGCAAAGTTTACGAAACCTAACTTGACATAAATATACTTGACACAACAAATTTATTTTATGCTAGAAGCAGGTGAAATTCTGTTTTAACAATCATACACTTTATTTCAGATTCCAAGGTAAAATAACATAAGAGAGCCTGTATTAATTAATTGGTTGGTTTCTTTCAGTTTGAATTGCTTTTGAAAGCTTAGTTGCTTGTGCATTTTCGGTCACCAAAAACGGGCAGAATATTGTCCAGAAAGGTGAACATAGCTAGGTAAACTTCCACAGAAGACATACCTGAAGTCTTCTCTTGTGTAAACTTTCTTGTAACAGCTATTAACAACCAAGATTGACAGGAATTTGATCCGAAAAACTGTCCGTATCGCATGTGTTCTTGATACTTCTAGTTCATTTTCATCGCTGGCAATTCCCGCCGCTAGATTCACAGTCAACGAAGATTTCCCTTCATATCCTTCCATAACAAAGAATGAAAACTAAAACAAGTCTTGCTCAAGTCCATCAGGAATTCACATTTTGCTTTCCAAGAGTTTCGGAAGATGATTTTCATGAAAAGGAACCGAATTTCTCCCTCCATCCAAAGCCATCTATCGACCTCCCATCTTGTTGACAAGGCTCAAACAGATCGAGTGGCGTGACAGCTAGCGCGCATTTGATTGGCTCGTTCGTAAAATCCATTGTTTATTTAGCCAATCAGCTTCATGAAATACCTGCACTCATTTGAGTGCAATTACTTTTTTGGAGTGCAAATTAGTATAGGTAATCATACGACTTCGAGTGCAATTTGAAATTAATTTGCACGAGTGAGTTTTTCAAAAAGTATCAAAATTGCACGAGCCCGTAGGGCGAGTGCAATTTGAGCTTTTTGAAAAACTCACAAGTGCAAATTAATTTCAAATTGCACGAGAAAAGTCGTATGATTACTTATTAATAATATACACGCAAAAATTTTCAGAGAAAGACAGGTTTCAAGCGGCCACATTGTGCACCGAAAGCATGCCAGACAACGAGCAAAGTTTACAAATCCTAACTTGACAAGCTTAAATAAAATGAACTTGACACAACAATTTCATTTAAAAGGAACAGGTGGAGTTCTGTTTTGTCAATCATCAAATTTATTTCCGATTCCAAGGTATAAAATAACATAGCAGAGCCTGAATTTACTAGGTTTCTTTATTTAGGTTTCTTTATTTAGGTTTCTTTCAGTGTGTGTTCGGTCAACCAAAACACGCAAAATATTGTCCAGAAAGGTAGACATAGCTTCCACTGAAGACATACCTGAATTCTTCTCTTGTGTAAACTTTCTTGTAACAGCTAAACAACGAAGATTTACAGGAATTTGACCCCGGGAATCTTTGCGTATCAACAAGTGCTTTTCGTGTAGACTTGTGCAGTTTTTTTTCCCGCTAGGTTCGTGCAATCAACGAAGATTTCCCTTCATTTCCTTCCATAACAAAGAACCCAAACTAAAACAAGTCTTGCTAAAGTCCATAAGGAGTTCACATTTTGCTTTCCACAAGTTTCGGAAGATGAATTTCATGAACAGAAACCGATTTTTCTCCCTCCATTGCAATCGATCTCCATCTTGGCTGGCTCAGCAGAATCGAGTGGCGTGACTCAGCTAGCGCGCATTTGATTGGCTCGTACGCAAAATCCATTGTTGTATAAGCCAATAAGAAAGCGAGAAATTTGTAATTTGCACTGAAATTACATCTTTTTGCACTGAAATTACATTTTTTTGCACTGAAATTACATTGAAATTGCACTGCTCTCGACCAATCAGAATCGAGAAATTTTTGCGTGTATATTATTAGTTTATATAATAGGACTCCATGCTGTCCAATTAGGAAAAAATTGGATGATTCAGAGGAACTCCCAAATTGGACGAGGCCGCAGGCCGAGTCCAATTTGGAGTTCCGAGGAATCATCCATTTTTTTCTTAATTGGACAAGCATGGAGTCCTGTTATTTATTAATTATATAACATCCATATTCAAAACCAAACTGTCCAATTTGAGGTGCGAACTGTCCAATTAGAGCGCGCGCGATCCAATTTAAAAATAATTGGACGATTCAAGAAAAATCGATCTGCCGGCACAATGGGATTTCGAGCTGGCTATATAATTACTTTTGTAATTGCACTGCTCTCGACCAATCAGAATCGAGAAATTTTTGCATCCATATTATTAGTCCAGTAATATTGCATTTTGACGGAACAAATTGCAACAGTAGCTTTTCTCTTCAAAACCCTTTTAGATTTGATGTTCTAATGAACATACTAAAAGTCGTCCAAAATCCGAGCATGGCAACATCCTGAAAATTAGGAAAACTTGATGGGATAATTTTCTTTTGTTCGCGGCCATCTTGCCCTTTGTTATTAATGAGTCTTGCCGCACTTAGTTTTGCGAAGCTTTCAAGATATTCGCTATACTGTACAGTATTCCCAGCTAAGTGTTTAAATTTTAGTGGTTTAAAATGGAGTCATTCGTGTTATATATACTTTGTTAGGTATGTTATTTTTGCAAACTACACTTTGACTAAGAGAAATTTCCAATGTCATAAGTCCAATACAGGACTTATGACTAGGAATCTTGAAACACGTTTCCATAAACAACTCAATAATTCTTAATAATGGATTCGGTTGGCAAACATCAATAGACTCTAAATAAGGGGTCATTTCTATGTAAAGGAAAGCGTTAGAATATTTACCTGTAACGCGTTACAGTCTATAACTAGTTTTATCAGCGCAGAGCTCTAAGTGCCGTAAACCTCATTAATAACAAAAGCCAATATGGCGAAGAAAGCTGTTTCCAATTGCTTTGAATAAATCCCTTTTTCGAGATGTTGCCGTATCGGGATTTTGGACGACTTTTGATATGTTATTAAGTGAGTATAATAGAGTCTAAATCCGTTGAGATTTGTACTGTTGCAATTTGTTCTGGGTTAGCCTTATTATTCACGTAAAATGACTGGACTATATAAAGGGTGACGAATGGTCACTCCAAAAAGCATTCTTCTCGCGAAATTTTATGCGTTCTCGAATTCTCGGATTTGGAAATCATGATTCTCGTTTTTTTCCGTTGGCCGTTCTCGGATCTCGGATTTTCTCTCTATAAGGGATTTATACTTAGAGGCAATTGAATTCTCGATCTCGGATTTAGAAAAATCGAATTCTCGATCTCGGATTTGAAAACGGCGTTCTCGCGTTCTCGAATTTCTCAAATTTGACCATTCGCCACCCTCTATACTGATGATCTCCCGGGGCAGTTCTACCACTGCATGTGACACAGCAGGACTCACGATCAATTCGCTGCTTAGTAAATCGAAGAAAGCTGGCTATCTTTGCACAAGAATGGGTCAGAGCCCAGAGCTCTTTTCCTGTGCTTGTTTGAACTACTTTTGTTCGAGCACCCAATAAAGTACGTCGTTTCCGCTGTGACGTAGTACACAAACAATTGTCCTGGGTCACCTGTGCTTTGAGGATGCTAATTGATGTTTACCGGCAAATGTCAATAAAGACCAGAGAGTGACTTGGCAGGGAATAACTTCTCAAGTGTTGGGGGCGCATTTTTTACTTGCCCAAAGCTCTTAATCTTGATGATCAACTAGCCTGTGAGAAATTTCAACTTCCAAAAAATACCCGTGGATTTTTCAACAACCCAAAAAATACCTGGTAGAATTTTCAACCCAAAAAAATACTTTGACTACAACTTTCATCCCAAAAAAATACGTCGGATTCCCCCCCCCCCCCCCCCCCCCCGTCATGCTTATACCTGAGTACCCCCCTGGGGGGGATCTAAATCTTAATATTGAATCCGGGAGACATGTTCGTCCTATCATCCCTCGTAATTTACGGACATGTCATAGATGCAATACTTTTGAGGATGAAATCCATTTGGTGTTCTTCTGTGATTTATATAACGATGAACGACGAAACTTGTTAGCTTCTATTCAAACTCGTTATGGGAATTTCAACGACCTCAGTGCAAAGTACTCTTTCTATCTAATAATGATGATCCTTTTATATGTAAAAAATACTTGCTCACTATTATTCATGAAACGTTTAATAGAGAAATCCCGGGGGGGACTCCCCATAAACATAGACGGAGGTGCTCGTCCTATCCCTTAGGGTATAAAATTCACCCAACTGCTATCTCTTAGGGGTGTTCAAAGAGTTTGCTATCCCTTAGGGGGTCTCACGACAAAGGTGACCTCGAAATTCAGTGAAAACGGAAGAAATTCAATGAAAACAAAATACATTTTTCAACTTGATGGTAATTTCTTAAGGACCGCAATAACATTAGGATTTTCCGCATCCAATGCTATCTCTTAGGGGTAAAATTCACAGTTGACCACACCCAATTTGCTATCCCTTAGGGTTAAAATCAATTTTCCCGACGAGCACCCCCGTCTGTTTTTGGGGGAGCCCCCCCCCCCCCCCCCCCCCGGGAGAGAAATACTTATCTGAAAAGGTAAATTCATAATTATCTTTGTATATGCAATGCCGATTACGTATATGGGAATGGAAATAAATTGATTGATTGATTGATTGATTGATAAATTGTTATCTTCTAGAGTTTCTACTGCAGATGTTGATACAAACACTAACGACGACGGCAGCAACGTAGACTACGTGTCGCTTAACAACTCTAATGTAACGCTACCCGCTGCTCAAAGGGTCACGTGCTTAAACGTGACAGTCCACGACGACAACGTGACAGAGTCAGATGAAAGCTTTAATGTCACGCTATCTACTACTGATTCTGCAGTCATTATTGATCCCCAAAGGAACACAACCACAGTCACCATCTTTAACGATGACAAAGGTAACCCATGTTACGATTTGATTGATGAGTACACGTGGACTGCCTGTTTTTTTTTTTTTATTCCCATCAGGCCCTATGGCCGACAAAAAAAAAACTGGCCACTTATTGGTGATTTTTCACGTGACGTCATCAAAATGCTAACTTCCAAACTGAAAGCTCTCCGGAGATGTACCTTCAACGTTGGTTATAACCCCGTTATAACTCTACTAAAGGAGTGGTCACACTAAATTTCGGCATAGTTTCTGCGACATAGTTCCGGAGATATGGCTGAAAAAAATGGACATATTTTATGTGGGGAACCCTCCATGTCAGAACTATTGCGTTTTGCCTAGTTCTAGCATGGATGATTACTTAAAGGAATGTCGTGCCGACGTGCCTAGACCTTCGTCACGAAAACCATTAACCCACTCGCTCTTGGGTAGGCGCTAATAATAGTGTTCTCTTTAATAGCTATCGTTGGTTTTAACAAGAAGAGTATCTCCATCATCGAGGGACAAGGCTACGTGACAATTTGTATTGTCAAGGAAGGTGTCACGCACGTGGATCTCGGTGTCGCGTAAGTACTTATTAAATTCCATGGAACTTTAGGTATACATCTGTCACGGTATATTCCACTTTATAGCACAACGCGCGCGTTTCTCGAATTCTGATTGGCTCTCAGCCATGGGTACATAAAAGTATATACCACGAAACGCGCCATCATCAGCGCGCGCGCTAAAAAGAACAAACGAAAACAACGTTTGGCTGCTCGCCCACGCGCGCTGTTTTTGTATTTATTTTTGCCTTTTTTTGTGGTATTAAAACAAATGTCCTCTGTATTTCCATGGTATGTCCTCTTATACACCACGGAATGACGTAATAAAGTGGTCAAAATGTACTGCGGACCCACAGAAAAAAAAAACAGAGGACATTTGTTAACTATATTAAATGGACAGAAGAAGCTGTCAGATCATCAGCTTAGCAAAAATGATATAGAGTTTACTGTGGCCCCAGATGGAATTTGAACCCACAACATTCCTGTTAATAGTCGGATGCTCCGTCTAGCTCAATAGACCTCCTCGGCTTGGACAGTTTGCGCATGCTGGAATGTTGAAGGATCCAAATTTGTATGAAAGAAACAGTCAAGTCAAACCACCAACAGACCGTGAATTAGACAAGCACAACCAACAGAGAACTTGGAATTTTTATGGGCGTCTTAAAAAACTTGGCCTTTGCAAATGTCGCAAACTTCAATCCAACAGAAATCGAGCAAAATTGATCGACAGGTTTTTTAGTTTCATATACGAAGTCTATTAAAATAATGCTAAAACTGGTACAAAATGTGACGACTCTCAGAGAACCGGAGAAGTAAGACATATTACCAGAAACATATAAGTGAGTTATATGTTTCTGAAATTACAGTACGACAAGTCAAGCAAAACACCGCATCAAAATTTAATTTTTTTTCGCGGCTTTTTTAAAGAATTATGGTTCTAAAAAATACATCAACAAGGTATAGAATAATTGAACTCTCTTTGAGGAGATTTAGACAAACATTTATCTCGGACTAGTTGGACTAGTTGTTTGAGTTTGGTGTGAACAAGAAAAGGCTTTCAAAACTTTTCAGATTAATCGTGATCGGAATAAGCACTGGCTCTGAAATTTTCTGTGCTTAAAAAAAATGCCTCGGTCTTTATGCGGAACTAAGAACTAAATCACTACGAGCTTTTAGGCACAGTTTGAGGGTCAAGAAAGAAGGCTAATAAAAATTCTATTTTTTTGAAGAAAAAAAACGACCGCGTTATATTTCGAAAACGCGATGCTACTTTTTCTTCAAACATTGTCCAAGTAATGATTAAAGCTTATCGTCTTTGGCATAAAGAGGGTTTAGCCCAAATTTCTCTTTGTCTGGGTGAATTTTGCAACTTAAAATTTTTGGAGGGTCGTCATTACGTTGCCATGGATGCACCAATGTAAACAAAACATATGTCGACACAAAGAACAATCCATAGCATGTTTACTTGTAAAGTGACTTTCCGTTCTGTGCATTTCCGTATGAGATACAGACCATTGAAGTTCAGGGGGTGAGGACATGAAAAACTGCTATGAGCCTCCTTAATGTTATCTATGATGTCGTATAGGAATCATAGGCTTCCTCTTAATTTGAGCGAATTAAGGACCAATTGAACGTTAAATAGGGCGTGGTCACACTGACCCATGCCTTAATATGCCTGAGCAAATTTCTTTTTAATTAGACGGCATCAGTTTTACCATAAATGTTATCCTTTTGATCAAGCGAGGATAGTCCCAAGGGAAAAAATTGGCGGAAAATAAGAGGGGCTTGATTTGCTATGTACCGCCAAAGGGAGCACGCAGGGTCGGGAAGAAGGGTACTTCACTTATATCATTTTCTCTTGTATATAGATATCACTACAAACCATGCTATTACCTATACAAATCTGATTTCTTCAAGCGACGACGGGAAAACAAAATGTCCCAAGACGGTGCTAACATGCAGACACGTGAAACTTGTCAACCTGAAGTTTATACTTCCGTTGGCTTCATCGTAGCAGAGGTGCAAGATCGTTTTTCTGTGAGAAAGGCCGGAGCGCTTAAATTTGTGAGCTTCACAAAATTCTTCTTGTTCAACTTCCGAATCGCGCGCGCATCATCCGGCCATTTAATATATGGCTCAGAAGCGATGCGATCATGGGAAGACTGACAGACCTCCTCTTATCTCTGACCTTGTTAGTCCAGTCAATTTGTGGTTTTACCCACCACTAATTGCAAAAGAAAGTTTCTCTTCGAAATATAGACCAGACAACTGCTCTAACTAACATACTAAAAGTTCTAAGAAAATCTTGCATGGGAAAGCCTTCAAAATTAACATAATTAATTCTTGGTCTTCGCGTGACGTCTCAAAATGCTAACTTCTAAACTAAAATCTCTACGCGGGGCACACTTTGAATTTTGATTTTAATGCTGCCGAAGAAGTCTACACACCAAATTTCATCACTTTCTGACAAATGGTTCCGGAGATATCGCTGAGACGATTTATGTCACGCAACACCAGTCACGTATTTTGAGCGCTCCGTATTTCACTTCATTTACTTAGTTGCTACGATGCTTTGCTACGATGCTTTGCCGTCCAGCATGCCATAAAGGTTCATACCCAACCATTCCTCTAATATTTTTGTGGATATATTACTTAGAAATAGCCCCCCAGAGAATTTTTGTAATTTAGTTGCCATTTGTTTTGTTCTCTCTAGCTATAGTGATGCAACGTATGTGTTTAGTTTTGAAATTTTGGAAATAATTTTAATCATACGACCGGCAGTGAAAACCACGGATACTCTCTCTGGACGAGGCTGGAAGCGGAAGAAGTTTTTTTTTTTTTTTAGGTTTAAGGAAACGTTTTAGCGGAGCTCCCGCGGGCCCCGAAGGCGCCCACGTAGCGGAGCCCCATAGCCACATGCAGGAGAAAAAGGAACGAAACAAAAGTGTATAAGCCTCAAACGATTCTGTCATGGACTTCCGGTTTGTGCGTCCGTCCGTCCGTTCGTCCGGAATGACGTCATCAAAAGTAGAAAAGTCAATATCTCAAGAAGGCAACATCGCTAGGTGACCAAACTTGGGTAAAGTTATTTTGGAGGCAAGGGGGGTGCACTACCAAGGTCACGTGACATGACGTCATCGATGACGTCATCAAAACTAGAAAAGTCTATATCTCAAGAAGGCAACATCGCTAGGTGACAGAACTTGGGTAATGTTATTTTTGAGGCAAGGGGAGTGCACTACCAAGGTCACGTGACATGACCTCATCGATGACGTCATCAAAACTAGAAAAGTCTATATCTCAAGAAGGCAACATCGCTAGGTGACCAAACTTGGGTAAGTTATTTTGGACGCAAGGGGCATGCACTACCAAGGTCACGTGGCATGACGTCATCGATGACGTCATCAAAACTAGAAAAGTCTATATCTCGAGAAGGCAACATCGGTAGGCGAACAAACTTCGGTACAGTCGAGAAAAGCATCCGTGAGTCCGTGGGTATGGAGCTCTTTGAAATGCCAACAAAAAAAATCTGAATTTGCAAGTATGCAATGGAGAACAAGAAGAATGTTTTCTGTAACAAGTGACGTCGCGATACGTCACATGATGAATCTTTTGCAGGACTTATACTTTTTTCCCCTAGCAACGGCCCAACAAGATAGGTAAACGCACCCTATAAAAATATTTTAACCGGGAGCTCCGCTTTTAGCCAGTGGCTAAATCTATATATTATTCTACCGAATGATGCTTCTAAGAAATAATATAAGTAATTATTATATAGCTCGTGTTTATTCGATCAAAGCGCGCGCTCTGATTGGTTCTATCGTGGTCACGTGGCGGGCTACAAATTCAATGTAGCCCGCGCGGGCTACAATTAAAAAATTATTGCCCGCGCGGGCGACATCGCTAGAGCGAGAAATTTCGGCGGACTATTTTTACCCATGTTTACCGATTTTTCTTTTGCTATATAATAAAACACTTAATGACTGCACCCTCGGGAAACAGCGAGTTTTGTTTTCCCTCGAATCTCGATGTTTCCCTCGACTTCGTCTCGGGAAACATCGACATTCTCGGGGAAACAAAACTCGCTGTTTCCCCCGGAAGCAGTCATTAAGTGTATAGTAATAGCTGTAACAACAATTGAAATTCCAAAGGATAAGTAGTAAAAGAATGATAGTTAGGGGTTATTACAACTGTAGTATTAGTCTTGGAAAGGCCGTTGATACTTCCACTGGCATAGTAGGCTCGGATCTGGTAAAAAGCTAACGAAGGCAAACTAAACACATTGGAGAAGTAGCTGAATGTGCGTTTTTTAGCGCACACGACATAACCATTGCTGTCGCCTTACGACGCTCAAGACCACACTGAGTCGTGAGAAACAAATCACCTGATGCTTATGATCCTTTCGACGTTTTTGCTACGCGCGTGTTTATTCATCTACGCGCCTTGTTTGTGCGGTGAACATCCGTGGTGCGACTTTTCTATAAACTGCAAACAGTCTATTGGAGGGAAGCTATTTGCATCTATCTGGGCGGTATTTGTTGCTAACTATTCTTAAATAAAACAAACTTAGCGCAGAGCATCAACAGGAGCACCTAACGCGCATTTTCCCTCGTAGAAGCGATGACTTTTTTTCGTTGCTGTCAGTTGAGGTGACATCATAAGCGTCTTGAGTTTATGCGCCTTGTTCTGTGTCATGCACACGATATTTGGAATCGCATCCACGTATTGCGTTAGTGCGCAACATGTTATTGCGATCTCAGTAAAGACAGCAAAGATCACGGGTGCATCGACGTGAACTGGAAAATGGTAAGCAAATCGGTGTCGTCTGAAACTAGTACGGTGAGAATTTTTCGCGCTGTATGAATAAAAGGGACTCTGGTCTTCAAGAGCAGCTCATTGTTGTGTATCGTTGATCTCCGGCATTACACGATTGGCAGCTTTAGCGCATGCAGGCAAGAAGCAATGTCACACGCTGTTGCTCTGATAATCCCCGCCCCTCGATAGCCACCCGCTGGTCCAGAGGCTCTTGATCAGACACTTTTCTATAGGCCGGTGGACAGGCCTCGGTCACTGCGTCTAGTACCACATGAAGACCGGCCCTGTCGTGAGCTGCAGTACACGCACTGCAGATAAAGACGTGCGTACTTCACATATAAATTATGACCCGATGCCGGGGCCATATACGGCGCGCGGGAGGATGTTCGCCAGTACAGTATAAACTGATAAATATACATAAACGTTTATGAAATGAACTCGTGGTTTAGCTAAATTTTAACTTCATAATGTCAAGCAGGCGGAAAAAAACAAGGGCACAACTTTGCTGTCAAATCTCTGCACGGACATTTTGTCCAGGCGATGGCTTTGTTTACATTTTTCATTAACCAAAATCTACTATTTCTAACCAATTGCCCTCTGAACGACTGACTGACGTGAACTGATAAATATACATAAACGTTTATGAAATGAACTCGTGGTTTAGCTAAATTTTAACTTCATAATGTCAAGCAGGCGGAAACAAGGGCACAACTTTGCTGTCAAATCTCTGCACGGACATTTTGTCCAGGCGATGGCTTTGTTTACATTTTTCATTAACCAAAATTTACTATTTCTAACCAATTGCCCCATGACCGATCGACCGACCCACCCACCCACTCTGAAATCTAAAAAAAATTGTTCTCTTCTAGAGTTTTTGCTGCTACGAATTTGGGTTACAAGTACTTCGCCAGTAACGGCATAGACTACGTGTCCGTAAGGAACCTTCATGTAACGCTACCCGCTGATCAAAGGGTCACGTGCTTTAACGTGACAATCCGCGACGACAGCGTGACAGAGGGAGATGAAAACTTTGATGTCTTCTTATCTACCACTGATCCTGCTGTCATTATTGATAACCAACGGCAACATGAGACGATCACCATCATTAACGATGACAAAGGTAACCCATGTTACAATTTGATTGATGAGTCCGTGCGGGCTGCCTGGGTCTTTTTTTGCCCACCTGGCCCTATGACCGACAAAAAAAAAACAAATTTCGAGAATTTTAGCGGAGCTCCTTAGCGGCCGAAGGCCGCAGAGCGGAGCACCATAGGTATCGCAGGAAGGACTCAATAGCTCAAAGTAGAACTCAGGTATACGATCGACTTTCATTTTTCATCGTTCAGCGGTATTCCCACTATAGTATCGCTGGCGCGTCCGTGCGTGTCTGTCTGCGAGTCTGCGTGCCCCACCACAGGTAAACCAAGACCCTTCTCCGTTTATGAATCATATCTCAGGAAGGGATGAAGCTCAGACAACCAAACTTGCGTTGGGAGGGGGCATTCTGTTAAGAGCAAGGTGGCGGGGGGTGCAACTGGATGATCACGTGTCATGACATCATCGATAACGTCATCATAGGAGAAAAAGAGTATATCTCGGGAAGGAATAACAGACAACCAAACTTGGGTGAAGTTGTCTAAGTGGCAAGGGGGTTGCAACACAGTAGTCACGTGGTATGACGTCATCGATGACGTCATCATGGGAGAAAAGAGTATATCTCGGGAAGGGATGAACCTCAGACAACCAAACTTTGGGTGAAGTTGTCTTAGTAGCAAGGGGGTTGTAACACCGAAGTCACGTGGTATGACGTGATCGATGACGTCATCATATGAGAAAAGAGCATATCTCGGGAAGGGATGGACCTCAGACAACCAAACTTGGGTGAAGTTGTCTTTAAGTCGAAAGGGGGTTGCAACACAGTAGTCACGTGGTATGACGTCATCGATGACGTCACCATAGGAGAAAAAGTGTATATTTCGGGAAGGAATGAACCTCAGACAACCAAACTTTGGTGAAGTTGTCTAAGTGACAAGAGGGTTGCAACACTCTAGTCACGTGGCATGACGTCATCGATGACGTAATCGTAGGAGAAAAATAATAAATCTCAGGAAGGGATGAACTTCAGACAACCAAACTTGGGTAAAGCTATCTAAGTGTCAAGGGGGTGCAACTGCCGTGGTCACGTGATATGACGTCATCGATGACGTCATCATAGGAGAAAAAGAGTATATCTCGTGTAGGGATGAACCTCAGACAACCAAACTTTGGTGAAGTTGTCTAAGTGACAAGGGGGTCGCAACACCCTAGTCACGTGGTATGACGTCATCGATGACGTCATCGTAGGAGAAAAAGAATAAATCTCAGGAAGGGATGAACTTCAGACAACCAAACTTGGGTAAAGCTATCTAAGTGTCAAGGGGGTGCAACTGCCGTGGTCACGTGATATGACGTCATCGATGACGTCATCAAACGAGAAAAGGTATAGATCTTTGAACCTCAGACAACCAAACTTTATTCAAATGGTCACGTAGTATAACGGTGCAAGTCTATATATGTACAATGGCAACCTTTTTCTCTAACTGACACAGACAAATGTGTAACCGCGGGGTGCTCCGCTTTTAGCCAGTGGCTAAATCTATATATTATTATTATTTTACACTTCTTATTGCTGAAAATAATCAACTCATAACAAAACCAAACTATAAATACCGCATCATGTACCATAGGGCATAGTCAAATACAGTATCCTAATGCTTAACGTTCTTTGCAATTGTATAATACATGTTTAATTGTAGTTGTGAATTTTTAATTCAAATGAGAAAACAAGAAATATAGGAGGGTATAAAATTTCGCAACAACTCGCTGCGCTCGTTCGTAAAATATTGTTCTTGCCACTCGAAAATAAAATCCATATCTTCGCGCCACCGTGTAATATCCTATATGTATTTAAAGCCAGAATTCCTTAATTCTTGTGCAATGAAAGAAGAATTAAATGCTCCGGGGTTCAAACATAGGTAACAGATTGGAGAATCCACAATTTTAAATTTGAAGAGTTTGTCGTTTGTGTAAAATATCCTATGGAGAATCTTAAATTGAAATTCTCTCAATTTTGTATCTAGAGTAGCTTTAAAAGGTAGTAGATATATTATTTTATCCCAAGGCATTCATTCTCAAAATCAAAAAATCAGTTTATATTTAAATTGAGCTGACGGCTGCTACACCTTGTCTAAAACTAGCAAGTTATATACCGTTTCCGCGATACGTTGTCACTGGAAAAAGCAACAAAGCTTAGCGCGCTAGGGAGTATGGGTAAATATATATTTGAATTTCTGTAAAATTAGAAGGAAACATGCTTAGAAAATGTGCTGAAAGTTAATGATTTTACCTGTGGTTGCGATAACTGTCTGAATTCAGATAAAACAGTAGCAGTTTAGATGCCCCAATTATCCTTTGTGCTTCAAGCTTATATGCTTTTTGGGTGACAACGTTTCCCGTAAACGGTATACACCTAATTCAGAAAAGGTTGCTTTGGTCATTGGTCTTTGGTCATTGAACGCCTTTGTCTCGTGGTCACTGAAGCAAATAATTCCTTTGTTTCGCGCTATAATTGAAAGACCAAACACCAAGCAACAAGCAACCTTTTTTGAATTGGGTGTATACCCTTCCGGGATATGTTGTCAACCCAAAAATCATATAAGCTTGGTGCGCTAAGGGAGTATGGGTAAAGATTTATTTAAATTTCTGTAAAATGTTAGAAACAAACATGCTTGGAAATGTGCTGAAATTTAATCATTTCACCTGTGGTTGCGATAACTGTCTGAATTCGGATCAAACAGTAGCAGTTTAGATGCCCCCATCAACCTTTGCGCTTCAAGCTTAAAGCTTAAGCTTCAAGCTTTTTGGGTGACAACGTTTCCCGGAAACGGTATATACCGTTTTTGATTTTAAGCTATCAATTTTTAGATACTTTTATTATGGAGTAGAGCAGACTGATTTAGTTCAAAAGGAGTATTGCACCTCCGCACCTTGTGCCACTCTTCCGGGAGACTGTTAGATGGCAAAAAGGGAGAAAATCGGACATATTTTATGTGGGGAACCCTCCATGCCACAGAACTATCGCGTTTTGCCTAGTTCTAGCATGGATGATTACTTAAAGGAATGTTGTGGTAACGTGCATAGACTATCGTCACGAAAACCATTAACCCACTCGCTCTTGTGTAGGCGCTAATAATGGTGTTCTCTTCAATAGCTACCGTTGGTTTTAACAAGACGAGTCTGTCGATCAACGAGGGGCAAGGCAACGTGACAATTTGTATTGTCAAAGAAGGTGTCACGCAAGTGGATCTCGATGTCACGTAAGTACTTATCTAATAGACCAATTTCGATATTAAAATTTTACTTGAGTCCGAGGCTCAGGGAATAAAACAAAAAGAAATCGCCATAGACATCGACAAAGGAGTAATTTATTTATGTTACTTTATTCGACCGAGCCTCGTATTCAAGTTCCAATTTTAACACATCGAAATTGGTATTTTTCTTGAAGCATTGTGAAAAGACTGTCATAGAGTTTCGTTGCCGCTGAATGCAAAAAAAAAAACATTGGCGTTCGAATAGGGGTTTTATGAGATCCAGTTGTGTAATTTAGATTATTCAAGGAAAAACCTATGTATACTAAGTACACGGTCTTGAATAAAGTTGTCTATGTCTATGTCATTATGAAAATTCATCTATCCAGGTGGAATATAGTAAAATCGAATTAACTATGGATCTCTGGATATGGGAAACAAAGGACTTTACTTAAGCTTTCGACTGTAGCTACAGTCCTCATCAGATGGTAACCTCTAGATGACAAAGCGAGGTTACCAAGCCTATATCCAGAGATACATAGTTAATTCGATTTTATTATATTCCACCTGGATATATATATACCATATCCAGAGATACATAGTTAATTCGATTTTATTATGTCTATGTCAATTTAGTGAAAACTCGAATTTACATCAGTCAAGTAAAAACTGGTTTCCATGGAAGCCGTGTATAAACCTTCCTTATACCACGCCACAGAAAATACAGCCAATCAGAATAGAGGAATGGCGTTGTATATTCGGCTGTCACTCAACTTTCCCATCGTGCACTGCGTTTACGTAAAACGTTGCTTTAATTTTCTGTAGCGTGGTACAGGGAAGTGTGAGAGAGCGTGGTATGAAGGCAGAATATCCCACTTGTCACTCGCCTGAAGGCTCATGTGTATACCAGAAAATACAAGTGACGCGTTGGATATTCTGCAGTATACCACTCGAAAGCATTATACAACTAGTCATGTACAATCATATAAATTATATACAACTGTAAAAAAAAAACGGAAAAAATATTCACAATGGCCATGTGGATGTGGGGAGGGGTTCATGATTTCCCCCTTCCATAAACTGCTGGATTTACATTACTTATAACCTCCCATCAGCATAAATACCCCGTCCCACCTAAAAGGATTTTTTTGCACTGGTCTCCCTGATTGGTGCGACAAATCACGCGTGTGTCCGTCTCTCAAGTCGGTCAAAGAACCCGTGAAAATCGAAAGCGCTATTTGACTTCGGAATTGTTTATATCTCAGTGAGGGGAGAGAAGAAACAGGTCAAGTAAAAATCGTCTAAGGACTAAGAGTTTTTTTTTAGTTTATGTTACTTATATTTTTTCTGCTTTATCCCTCGCTTAAAAAATAGCTTGAATTAGAACTTAGCCGAAAGTGAATCTCTTCCAACAAAAACATGCCCACTGGAGGGATTTCCTCCTTCTCTTCGGGATTGTGTCCTTCGTTTTGCGATAGAGCCGTCAGGATTTATACTTAGAAAATATTATTCATGACGTTCACGGACTTTGTTTTGTAAATGTGTCATTTCGACTTAGCATGACAGTCTTAGCGCGTGCTCCGAGGGAAGCAAGGTAGTGTGTACGTTTGTTGAAACTTGAATGAAAATTTTTCTCAGCTCAAATCTTTCAAGTTAGAATTATCCCTGCACATTCCTGTATGTAATCTGTAAGAGAACCATTTAAAGTGCCACTATTATCAAAAATTAGGGTCTCCAATCTTTGCCAATTCTCCATATGTTAGACAGCTTTGCAAAACTAGAACAATGCCGTTTTCCGTTTTTTGATAGCTGTTTTCGTTCAGAAGTTATTAAGGTAAGAACGATATGCAAATTAGCATGGGTGATGACGTCACACTCTCAACTTGATCAATGCCTAAATACTAAAAAGAGGTATATCTCTATACCTCTTGAAGTTAGAGTGCTCAAACTTGGCAGAATCAATACTTGACTTGAACAGAGTGATGTGACTCATCAATCAGGGTTGCCATGGCAGCCCCCTGGTTCCCAGGCTCCCCAGACGATTTTAGGATTTCCCGATTTTTTCCGCCCAGATTTAAGAATTAACCAATTTGCTTGTTACTAAAAGCGAGCTACTACTAAATAAGATAAGTGGGCAAGGCAATGTAGGTTACAATTGATTTCTTCAAAAGATATAGCCTCATCTAGAATTTTGGATAGGGGTGGTCTGGAACAAAGGCTGTTGCCATGGCAATCAATTAAGGTAAACAAAATTATCAGGAAGAGTGAGTTCAATAACCGTGGCAAATTTGATAGGATTTGATGGAAATCCAACAAAAATATAGACCATCAAATAATTCACCACTTTGTTTGTTGAGAGTGTGACGTCATCAAGTCACACTTTGGAGCAATGGCGGCCAAATTTCAAACTCTAATATCTTCGGAACCAAAAAAGATTTTTGAAAACGGAAAGAAGCATATTTCTTCTGAGCCTCAGCTCTTTCAAATAAGGCATAAAGTAAATAATTTTCAAACTTGATAATAGTGGCACTTTAAGTTTGAATGTCAATGGTGCTTTCGGCTGCGCGAGTTCTTTTTTAGTTTCTGTGGGAGAATTCAACATGGCGGCGATGGCGGCTTTGTCCCTCGCTTAAGAAATCGCTTGAATTAGAACTTAGCCAGAGGTGAATCTTTTCCAACAAAAACACGCCCATGGTCCAGATTTCCACCTTCCCTTCGGGTTTGCGAACTTCTTTTGGCGGCACAGCTTCCGGGCTGAGCGGAGCGAGTGTCGACACGATTTTCCTTACGGTATTAATATATAGACTAGTAAGTACCCGTGAAAAATTCACGAATTAAATTTTCCTTGAATGACGAAAAATATCGGATTGTCTGCCGTTGTAGAATAAACAGTTATACCGCTACGTTTAGAGAGATGTGCTAAAACAATTTGTATCAGCTTATAGATAGGTGGCATACCGGTGTGAAATATTCGCACCATAGCATACGATGGGAAAGGCGTTTTGAATTAGATCTTTGAAAACAATGTTCCTTGTGAATGGAAATGAGGCAAATGCCACACAATAACCCCCTAAATATTTCCTAACAAAAAAGGTGTTGCTGAGGCATTGGTTTCACTGTGGTTTTGGCGCGAAAAGATCGCGGAAAAAGAACTTGGGAAAATCGCTTGAATTAGACCTTAGCTCAAGTAAAACCTTTTTTCGGGTTTGTGAACTTCGTTTTTTCGACTCCAACATCTCCGTTTTTAGCATAGATTTCGAAAATTTCATACATTTCCTCCTTCCGGTCAGGTTTGGGAGCTTCGTTTTTTCGGCTCGAACTTCTCTGTTTTAGTATAGATTTCGAAATAAATAGGCTGTCGAAGGACTGTTGTTTGTGATCTGAGAGTTTGTTTATTTATAAGTGGCGCGCCGGGGCTTTGTGCAACGCGCCAAAACCTTTGAATGGGATATCTTGTCCACTCTCATATTTTTGGGAAAGCGATATTTGCCTGAACATTACTGTGTTATTTGTGCGAGAATCGCGTAGGTTTGGACGTCTTTGTTGCTTTCGGCTTTGAGAAATTGTTTATTTTTGGGTTTCTGTGGAAGACTTAAAATGGCGCCTTTGCGAACTCGATCTTCTCGCTTACGAAAACGCTTGAATTAGATCTTCCGTCGACTTTGTCCTTTTCGAATAAAATGTATCCTATAACACAGTTCCCCAAGTTTGCAAGAGAATGGCGTTGTTTTTCAGTTCCGTGGTGCCACATTAGTTACGAACCGAGTTAATGAGCTGATTAAGTGCGCTTCTGCGCACTACGTCCAAGCACCAATTTAATTGATTCAAGAGACAAATTAGTATTCAACTTTAGAAGACGGACTAAAACGGAGCATAGCAACAGGAGTGAGAGCATTTATTTTTTCCTTTATATTTCCCTGCACCAGAAATAATGGCTCCTTATAATCAATCAGACATTATGAAGAAAGATGACAATATCCCATACAGTGGACAGTTTAAAGATCGAGAATTCGTAGGATGAATAATTTTGCTCAAAGCGTTGCTATGCAAATCAGTGTTATCTGGAAAAACTTCAAAGCGCGTGCAAACTTCTTCCGCAATTTATTACTTACTCGGCATTTTCCCAACGAAATGAAGCCTCACACAATTTTTATCAATGTTTCCTTGAGATATTGTGCTAAAAGGAATTTTAATCCGGTACGGTTTTAACATATTATTTTACAAGGTTTGATACCCACTTCATCTCAAAAGTTCCACATGAATAGGCAGAATAGGCTCGTTGTCATATTGTTGCTCCATAATATTGCTTGATAAATTTGAAACATTAATTTGTTTGCCTCTTAAATTCATTTCACTAGCTGGAAATTTAATCAGAAAGTAACCTGGTTATTTGTGCTCGCGATTTGGGGTTTCTTTTGTAATGTATAGACTGCAAATGCCCTCTCGTTCAAGAATGCTACACACATCATACACAGTGACGCGCGCCCGGATTCAATTGAACACCAAACGCAACACTCAAAATTCGCGTTCTAAATAAATAAATTCAACTCCATAATAATAAGTTATTTGTGCTTGCGATTTTGGGTTTCTTTTTTTGTAATATATGAATATATAGACTTCAAAGTCACTGTAGAGAATCCTATACGCGAGCCTTGATCCAATTACATATAAACAATTGAACTTCGCGCTCAAATAAGTAACTACAGAATATGGACAAATTGTTAAGATCAATAATAATAATAATAATAAGAGAATTTATATAGCGCCTTTTCTCATACGGATCCAGAGCGCTTTACAATATTAAAAGTTAAAAAGTTACATACTTTAAATAAATAATACTATGAATAATAACAGAACAAATTACATTTTAATGCTAAAAGAAGTAAAAACTAAAAGTTAAAAATACGCTATATACTGCATTATATTATTCTGAGCTCGTTTTTTATTCTGTTTATATTTAAAAATATACAATGAATGATCGATGATAAAAAGTTACAAATGGAATGCGCGCTTAAAAAGAAATGTCTTCAATTTTGTTTTGAATTCACTAAGGTCATTGCATACGCGCATCTCAAGCGGCAAAGAATTCCAAAGCCTTGGGGCATGGACTGAGAAGGCTCTAGCGCCATAGGTCTCAAGGCTATACCTAGGCTGTACCAACAAAGTCTTCAACTCCATATATAATTTATCAAAGCATTATTTCATTTGTTTACCACAGTAATTGGCCTGATAAACTAAACATTGACACAGTCAACGGTATCATATGGGAACAGCTGCTAGCGGCGAAAATTCATCACTCGAAGAAACTTTTCCTTTTAGTAAGTTTGCAGTTAAGAAAATATCCGATTTCCGATCTTTATTCTGTAAATTAAAATATGGTTTCAAAACTGTCGTATCTAGGAAAACACCGACGTTCCTCTTGAGAGGCGGGGCCCCTTTGGAGTTGAAATGGCTCACCAACTCAATAAAGTCTCCCATCTCTTGCGTGGCTTGTTTGGCCTGTTCCGCTGTGACTGGAGATAAGGCTGGAAGCGGTGTTTTTCAAGAATCCTCTGGTTACAGGAGCGTAGCCAGGGGGGTCCAGGGAGGGCCGGGGCCCCCCTTTCTCGGAAATTTTCCCATACATTTACTGTATTTGCTGGAGAAAATTTGAGCATTTTCGTCCAATGTTTTCACTCTCCGCCCCCCCCCCCCCCCCCCCCCCCCCCCCCCCCCTTCAGAAATTCCTGGCGCTGGGTTAGGGCTCAAAAGTCAATAGAAACGTGCTCACCCGTCGAAATGTGTGCGTATCTGTGAGCTTTCATGGATATGCCACACAAGAAAGCCTTACATCGAGAAAGAATATAGTTGGTAGACGGCGCTATCTTAGGAAGTTCCATTTTTAACACTGTTACCTAACGTAACAGAGCATTTAAAACACTGTTACCTAACGTGCGCCACTCAGCAATCAGAAGTTACCTGGCATCAGATCAACCCTGTATATTTGCTCGAGCTATATACACTTGATCTGACAAAGCTCCTACGGCTGATGTGCAGCTCATCTGCCGGGACAGGAAAGTTCATTCAACTATGTGCACTAATCCTCAGGCGCGTGAGTTTGAAGGTTCAATACGGAGTTTGTTTTTATGTCCACTTTTTTTGTCGTCATCCGACACTTCGCTTAGCCAATTTTGAAATTCGCGTGTTGTAGATTGATACGCTGTGTCTAGGTCATGTTTATCCAAAGCTCACCGAGACCCAGCATATAAATCATGTCTTTTATTTTCACTAGCCAGTCTGTTTTATTATTTAGTTCTAGGCAGTCGAGAAACACGTGATCGATATGTAAGCCACTTCTGGGCTCTTTGAGTTTGCTTTAGGAAATTAAACGCCCTGTATTTGGCATCGAAAGATAGAGGGTATCTTCCGAGCTCGGCCCTACATGCATTATTTGTTGCTTTCTTGCTTACTCCAAGTGCTAGTTTACAGAATTTTGTACCATTTTTGGGGAAAATTGGCCTTTTTTCGTCTTATACCCTAAAAGATACCTGGAACCCGAATTTTAACCCCTAAAAGATACGACGAGCACCCCGCCCGACGACATATGGGAGTCCCCCGTATAAAGCCAGGTAACTTGAATGCTGAGTGGCACACGTTTAAGATTCTTTCTCTATGTAAAGCTTTCTCGTTGGTATATCCATGAAAGCTCACAGATACGCACACATTTCGACGAGTGAGCACGTTTTTATTGACTTTGAGCCCCTATGAGCCCTAACCAAGGACTCTTGAAATACAACGCTTCCAGCCTTATCCCAGTCACAGGCGGAACAGGCCAAACTAGCAACGCAAGAGATGGGAGACTTTATTGAGTTGGTGAGCCATTTCAACTCCAAGGGGCTCCGCCTCTTAAGAGGAACGTCGGTGTTTTCCTAGATAAGACAGTTTTGAATCCATATTTCTAATTTACAGAAATATCGGATTTCGGATGTTTTCTTAACTGCAAACTTACTGAAAGGAAAACGTTTATTCGAGTGATGAATTGTCGCCGCTAGCAGCTGTTCCCATATGATACCGTTGACTGCGTCAATGTTTAGTTTACCAGGCCAATTACTGTGGTAAACAAATGAAATAATGCTCTGATCTTAACAATTTGTCCATATTTGTAGTTATTTACTTGAGCGCGAATATTGAGGTTTAGGTTCAATTGTTTACATGTTCAATTGGATCAAGGCTCGCGTATAGGATTCTCTACAGTGACTTTAAAGTCTATATATTACAAAAAAGAAACCCAAAATCGCAAGCACAAATAGCTTATTTTTATGGAGTTAAATTTATTTATTTAGAACGCGAATTTTGAGTGTAGCGTTTGATTTTCAATTGAATCCGGGCGCGAGTCGCTGTGTATCGTGTGTAGCATTCTTGAACGAGAGGGCATTTGCAGTCTATACATTACTAAAGATACCCCAAATCGCGAGCACAAATAACCAGGTTACTTTCTGATTAAATTTCCAGCTAGTGAAATGAATTTAAGAGGCAAACAAATTAATGTTTCAAATTTATCAAGCAATATTATGGAGCAACAATATGACAACGAGCCTATTCATGTGGAACTTTTGAGATGAAGTGGGTATCAAACCTTGTAAAATAATATGTTAAAACTGTACCGGATTAAAATTCCTTTTAGCACAATATCTCAAGGAAACATTGATAAAAATTGTGTGAGGTTTCATTTCGTTGGGAAAATGCCGAGTAAGTAATAAATTGCGGAAGAAGTTTGCACGCGCTTTGAAGTTTTTCCAGATAACCCTGATTTGCATAGCAACGCTTTGAGCAAAATTATTCATCCTACGAATTCTCGATCTTTAAACTGTCCACTGCATGGGATATTGTCATCTTTCTTCATAATGTCTGATTGATTATAAGGCGCCATTGTTTCTGGTGCAGGGAAATATAAAGGAAAAAACAAATGCTCTCACTCCTGTTGCTATGCTCCGTTTTAGTCCGTCTTCTAAAGTTGAATACTAATTTGTCTCTTGAATCAATTAAATTGGTGCTTGGATGTAGTGCGCAGACGCGCACTTAATCAGCTCATTAACTCGGTTCGTAACTAATGTGGGTGCAGCCGTTTTTCCAGGCTGCTGGGCCAACAGTTTGACCTTGACCCCACCCACATCACGTATTATATATAAGATTAAGCGGGACACGATTATCCTTGTACGTTTTAATAAGAACTTGAGGCAGACCAGACTCTTTTGTGGCGTAATGGGGAGTTTGCAGGTGTTGTGTGAAAATACCATATTTGAAAAGAGCTTGCCGGAATTAGAAAAAGCCGAAAAGTTGAGTTGATTTGGGTAAACAACATTAAACCTATAGGAAAACAACCAACTTCTGACGCTCATAACTTCTGTATTATTTATCGAAACCCCCTCAAATGTTAGGATTTCACATATTTCGGTAAGCTCTTTTCAAATGTGGTATTTCTATTTTGCTGGGACTAAAATTCAAAATGTCACACAACACCTGCAAACTCCCCATTCCGGACTTAAACCATTCCAAAGAGTTGCACCAGTATAGCGCAAACTTCATACACACCACCCCCGTGCAATCCACTAAATAAACTTCTGACTCTGAAATCTATATTTTCTGTCCTCTTAGAGTTTCTACTGCGAATATTGATACAAACACTAACGTCGGCAGCAACGTAGACTATGTGTCGCTAACCAACCATCGTGTAACGCTACCCGCTGCTGAAATGGTCACGTGCTTTAACGTGACAGTCCACGACGACAACGTGACAGAGTCAGATGAACGCTTTAATGTCACGCTATCTACTACTGATTCTGCAGTCATTATTGATCCCCAAAGGAACACAACCACGGTCACCATCAGCGACAATGACAAAGGTAACCCATTACAATTTGATTGATAAGTCCTCGCGGGCTGCCTGTGTTTTTTTACTCCTTACCAGGCCCTATGGCCGAGAATAAAAGTGTTGCGACACAGAATAATGTTTCTCGAGCATATTGAAGAGTTCGGGTGAATTTTCCGGCCATTTTCGCAAATATAGGGAAGTTACGCAAAAAATTGTCACTAGTTGTTGCCGACGATGCCAAACTTCCTTATTAGGAAATCCCTGGTACTTTATGTTAAGAATAAGGGAGGTTTGATGCACGTGAAAACAAAAACTCGTTTTCGCGTTGTCGGTACAATTTCTAAACAAATTAGAGTTGCAAACCACAACATTCTGCGTGTATGTGGTCGTTGTTAATTGAACTCTCATCTAACAAACGTATTGCCGAATTGGGGCCTTGCATCTATTGAAAAAATCAAGGGACACTTTATAACCAAAAAATGTTGAGCTTATGAATATGTAACAGTAAATTATGGTCAAAATCAATACTCACCATACGATAGTCCAATCCTTCCCCATTCATCCTAGACGTATACAAATGGATCAGGCGAACGCGATGCGACAGGAACATGCTTTATAGAGATACAAATTTATCGCCAAATTATTCAAGTTCAAACAAATGTTACTCATACGAGCCAAATACGTCATTCTAAACTCTCCCTCGCTACAGCAACGGAAAATACAGTTATTTTTTTTTCTAGAGGGCACGGTAACGAATTCTGCATTCTGATTGGTTCTCAGAGCGCGCGAGCGGGGGCGCTATTTTCCTATCTCTGACCTAGGTCACGGTAACCATTTGCGCGCGCTTGTTTTCATCGAAAAAATCAAATTTTAGAGAGTGAAAAAAAAAAAAAAGTTATTTACCAGTATAGGTCGGTCCGTATAGGGAAAAACTGTGACCTCGGCCTGGAAAATATTGACCTCGGCCTCCGGTTATGGTCAACATTTTCCAGCCCTCGGTCACAGCTTTTCCTATACGGACCTCCCAGCCGGTAAATAACATATATGTAACTTACCTGTGTAAGTTTGAGCGAGTTTCGTCCATACGGTTTGGAGAATTAAGAAGCTAAACGTGTGCCAGTTCCGCGACTGTGAATATACGCATCTTAGTGTTATTGATAGTGGAAACTCGTATGCATACTGAACACACGATATATTTTTTCTGCATTTTACTTTAAAAGGACGACATTCTTAGTACTGAAACATTTTTTTATTCACTTTTTAGCAAAGTTCAGTTTCTCAAATTCAAGTTACTCTTCGATGGAAGACCAGGGTAACGTAACACTCAATATCACCAAGGAAGGCATCACGGAAATCGCATTGCATGTGCTGTAAGAGTTTGCTTTCCCTATAATATCTAACTTGTAATAGTTGAATAAGGCCTAAGGCAAACGTCGTGCCAGAGTCGCGCCGTTTCAATACAAAATAATAGGCGAATAGGTAGAAAGTTTTATTATAAAGTCTAATGAAGAGCAGCTTTCTTTGAAAAAGGTTCGACAGAAAATGTTCGACGTTTGCCGTAGGCCATAGTTACCGCCCAAGACCTAGAAAATGATAAAATGGCTGATTGCAATTTGAAACCGCTCTTCCGCTCGTGAATCAGAAAAAAAAACTCGTGAATCGAGTGAATCAGATCCTCAATTTTTGTCTCCCGAAATACCCCTGGAAGAGAATTTTGTTACTGTGCGTACTGTGTGCAATGGCATTGCGAGACAAGTTGCAGAAAAGATTGCACGTGTAACGGCGACTTTAAGAGCAACGGCAACAAGAGAAGGAAATGGAATGGGTTGTTTGGCAATTTGATTTTGACACTACTCTCATTTGACTCCCCTTCACTTTTCTACTTTATTTATTTTACAAATACGTTTACACAAATGCCAGAAAGGCTGGCGGGTAGTGTGGTGACGCTACAAGATACACACATACCATTGCTAAATAAACATGAACACACTTATAACTCTATTTCAGATTAAGTACTAAAGACCAGACGGCAAATTCCCCATCGGATTACACCCAGAAAGTCAATGAGCCAATCAACTTCCCGCCTGACGTGGCGTACAAAATGGTGAACATCAGTACATTTGTCGATCTCCGAGTAGAAAATGATGAAGATTTGCAAGCCAAGTTGTCTACTAATAACCCGTCACAAGTTTCGATCGGATTAGGAGAAACACACTATTACTATTATTAATGATGACAGAGGTGAGCCCTTACAGAAATCCTTGTGTCTTATGGGTGTACAGGGACGGGCGATTTTTTTATTTACGCCCACTTGATGGCACTTAGAAATTTTAAGGCAAGTTATTGAGAAAAAAGGAAAAAGTATTCATGGTGGTGAGAACCCTCAACCCTGTGTAAATTACCTATTCATAACCCAACATCTTACACATGAGCTACGAGAGAGTTCACAGGTCAACACTTTCCTTTTTATTCACTCATAGAACGAGAATATGTGAATGATAATGAATATTTTACTAGCTAGCCGCCATCTTGAAGTGGGCGTAAAAATAAATTCGAACATTCGCCAGGACGTGCAACAGTTTCCAAATGGGGGGAGGGGAGGGGGCTCATTTTGTGAGATTGTATGGTAAGATGGAGGGCTGAGTCCAGAAAATGTATAAAAACTTGACGAAATTACTTCACTCTCTCGTTTACTTTAAAAAGGAATTCTTTGTACTGGACCCTTTCTGTTATTCACTTTTCAGCAACGTTCAGTTTCTTAAAGTCAAGTTACTCTTTGATGGAAGACCAGGGCAACGTGACACTCAATATCACCAAGGAAGGCATCACGGATATCTCATTGAATGTTCTGTAAGAGTTTGCTTTCCTTATATTATATCTAACCAAATCTAACTTGTAATAATTGAATAAGACCTAGAGTGGTTATATTTTGTTACTGAGCGTGGTTTTATTTTGTTACTGTGCATTTTTGTATTTATTTACTGTGCGTGGTTTTATTATGTTTTATAGTGTTACTGTGCGTGTTTTTTGTTACTGTATCCGGGCTCGAAGCCTGCTTTTAGCTCGTATCGTCTTTTTCTTCTTTTTTTCTCATTTTTTTTGTTCCTTTCTTCGTAAATAAACGGAAATAAAAATAATGGGAAATGGGAAATTCTGTGTGGAAATAATCCTTTAAAAAGTTTTTTTTTAATGTCGCAATTAATTTCGTGACTAATCTCACTTCACGTTTCTACTTTATTTATTTATTTTTTTACAAATATGTTTACAAATAGCAAAAGGGCTGGGGGTAGTGTGGTACGCTACAAGATACACACATTACACATTGCTAAATAAACAACATGAAACACACTTATAACTCTATTTCAGATTAAGTACTAAAGATCAGACTGCAAATTCACCATCGGATTACACACCAGAAAGTCAATGAGCTAGTCAACTTTCCGCCTGACGTGGCATACAGAATGATGAACGTCAGTACATTTGTCGATCTCCGAGTAGAAAATGATGAAGATTTGCAAGCCAACTTGTCTACTGACAACCCGTCACAAGTTTTGATCGGATTAGGAGAAACCACTATTACTATTATTAATGATGACAGAGGTGAGCCCTTACATAACAGAGAGCAGTATATAACTAGTAGTATATATAGGAGACCGGTCATTATTCATAGAGGAGTACCGGACTAGACCCTAGACCAGCCAGTTTTATTTTCGATCTCGTCATTGCTCTCGCATTCACTTTCTTCAGAAACTATTCTCGCCCTTTTTACCCCTCTGCTTTGCTTTCTATTGCACTTCTAGTATTGCATTGTTAGCATTGCATTGCTACTAGCATGATTGCGTTGCGTTGCATTATATTGCATACGCTGTATTACATGGAGTTGCGCTGCATTGCATGGAGTTGCGTTGCGCTGCGTTGCGTTGACAAGTTGCGAGACAAGTTGCTGCAACCCGTTGCGGGAAGTAGAATCGTATCCTACTTTTACAACGGTTGCAGCAACCTGTCTCGCGTCGTTGCAGAGGGGTGCTTACACGCTACAATGGCTCATGCTTGCGAGACAAGTTGCAGAAAACATTGAACCGTGTAACGGCGGGTTTACTGTCAATTTTATCTTTGAAAGGCAATGTTTCCTTTGCCGAGACAAGTTACACAGTTGACGAAGGGCAAGGCGTGGTTTTGAATTTTACTTGCAGTGGCAATAACGACATCAACATGGATTTCAGGTTAGTAAAATATACAATTCTCTCGAATGTTTCGGGTTTGACAAGGGTTTTATAACTTCTAAGATTATTTCGAAGAGATATGATGGCATTAGTGTTCCTTATATGGTATCAAATTATTAGTGGCCAACTTTGCACTATATTTCTTTAGTATAATTACTCAAGTGATTACAAGAATTTCTGCGCGCTGATTGGTATAGAGGTTCGTTTTCTCTCGCTAACATTGAAAGGCTAACAAATCAAGTATTTCGCTAACAAATCAAGTATATTTTTTTCTAAAAACCTTATGCATTTGAGCAATTATACCTATAACAATTTGTCGCCGAAGCCGACGTGATTATCGACGAATCGTCACCTCGACTTCGTCTCGGCCACTATTCGGGTCATCTCCAGTGTAAGAACCATTCCCTGAGGACACCTTTGTGTTTAGTTACTATTTAATCATGATTGGTTCAACCTTCGTTCTACCAAACAAAGAAAGCATTGTGACGCAGCTGGTGAGTTCTTACACTGGAGATGAGCCCACTATTCGCCCATAAGCACGTTTGTTAAATAATATAATTTCAGGCTTCATTCGACTCCCCTTGGACGTACTAGGCTGGCTGACTACACTTTAGATAATAACCAACTCGTGCAGTGCCCTCCAAGTGCAACAAATATTACGTATACAGTTCCGACAATCCAGGATAATTATGTGGAATACCCGGAGAGTTTTACAGTCACAATTACAGCGAGCTCACCCGTTAATGCGACCATCCAACACAAGCTAACGTCACCATTGTCGATAACGTGGATAAAGGTAAAATCTGAAAACGGACTTTTCGAAAGCCTTTAGTCGAGATATATTATTATATTATTGCGAGCGAGCGTTAGCGAGCGAGCATACTAATCTTGACAAGTCCTAACACGCGAAGAGCATTCTGGGATAGCCGCAAGATGATATCCGTGCAGCGTTGAGATTTTTCGTCTGGATGACTGGAACAATTGGATAATCGATTCGATATCAGCTGGGGGTCACATTTTCAAGATGGCGGCTGCGGCGGCTACGCGATGGTAAACTCTGGTTCTTCGACTTAAAACTGTTCTCTCAAGTCCTGAGAGTGGACTTTTGTTCTACGTAAGTTCGTCGTTTCTTTCACTTGCAATTTTAAACCTCCGTTATTATATATTATACCACTTGACCTTTGTCCCGGAGTTTTTGCTGTGTTTCGACGATAGATTCCACGGCAACCAAAGCACATTTCGCTTTCTCTCCATTGGCATAGGACTGACCTTCCCTTTTCATAATGAATGCCAAGCAAGACAAGCATATTATGCGGGAAGGTTGTGATTACAATAGATGGTATACAAGCAGCGACAAGCAGACAACAGTTATCGAACCTAGATATAGCTGATCATTGAAACAGAATTGACATACTGGATTATTTCAAATTAATATAACAACACGATCAACATCTAAACATCCTAAGGCTTTAAATAATTTTGAGATCTGTGCAAGAAACTCCATACAATGGTTGTGACAATTGTACTAAACAGTCTATTGCATTTGCACTCTCATATTCAGTCACCTCATGAAGCTGCATTACATAGACAATATTATGCCATGTGGAGATCTTTGAGTGATAAAATTTATAAATTTTGAGCACAAGATGATCATATTTTTTAGCTACCAGTGACAAAAGAAGTCATTTGCCTTGGTAATTGCTCTTCTGATGATTTCTACAGAGGAGGCACATTCTCTATTGCCGCGAGCACTTCACTTTCTATTAGAAACGTCTAGTATATTAATATGATATTGCCGTCAGCTAATGCTTAGGTCATTGCCAACTGGGATAAGGTCATTTCAAAGCTTTTCGTCGTCATGATTCTCCGAATATTGCCTATCTTGTAAAACCATGCACTTTAGAATGCTGCTGTTTCTTCGAAATCCATGCTAATGCTTAGGTCATTGCCAACTGCTATTGCTAAGGTCATTGCCAACTGGGATAAGGTCATTTCAAAGCTTTTTTCGTCGTCATGATTCTCCGAATATTGTCTATGTTGCAAACCATGCACTTTAGAATTCTGCTGTTTCTTCGAAATCGGCATAGATATTTACATATCTATTTAATATTCAGAGGAAGCTCTAATAAATGACACACCTACTTGAATTTGAAGAAATTGCAGAGATGGAGTAAAATATACCAAAGTGACCGTCCGTCCCTAAAATAATTAGCCATGGGCCACCTTCAAGGTGAATTTGGTGTATAGCTTAAACCAAATTTCTCATGCTCTTAAGCCAAGGGTAATGCAGAATATTAAGACAGATTTTTTTAGAATTTCGAGCAATTTTGCCAGAAAGCGGCAACAAATCTTGTTACTCGAAATAAAAATAGTTGTTGCTTCGAATTTAGTCTCATTTCAACGGTCTTCTTGGTAGTGTTGAGAAAATAAGTTTTTGTTTTTACAGATAGACGTATTTTTCGCACCTAAAATGGTGATGTCAATCACAGCCTATATAGATTCTATAGAATTCTTCCATTTTTGAACGCTTATTTCTGTGGCAGCGCGAACCCAGTCCTCTGCCTTTTGTGATATTTCGAAATGTGGACCACAAATCTACAAATTAGGATAGAAATCATTGAGTAACACTATTTTTGGCCAAACGTTGCTCGAAGTTGTAAAATAACCTGTCTTATTATATAAACACCAATGAAATACCAGGTGATCTCCCGCGCGAAAACTTGATATCTTCACACGTGAAAATTCATTGTTATTTTCTTTACAGTGAATGTTACAATCAAGGAGCTGAGCTACGCGAAAAGAGAAGATTCAGGTTACATCACAGGGACGATAGAGAAAACAAATAACTCCGAGATCGACATCATGACCAGGTAACTCATAACCGGTCGAGTTTCAGGCCGAGAAATTCGTCGCGGCCGAAAACTCAGCACACAAACAACACACTCGTCGAAGGCTTCTCGCAGCTTTCTTCTGGTTCTCTAAAACGCACTTGGACGCTTGCTACGTAGGGCCAGATATCCGGTGGGGACTCCCAATTTTTTTTGGTCGGAGATGATCGACGTATCTTTTAGGGGTTAAAATCAAGGGGGTTTGGTCTCTTTTAGGAGTGATCTTGATCTTCAATAAGTGTTAGGGAGATCGATGTATCTTTTAGGGTCGAAATAGTTGTCAAAATTGTTTTGTCTCATGATGGTGCTCTAAAAAACGTGCAAGAAAGAAAGATTACTCGATGAGAAGACGATAAATTAGACACCATTAAAGGCAGCAGTTTAATCAAC